>CM053027.1:256255699-256648199 GCA_028564925.1 Lithobates sylvaticus | reverse complement strand
CAATTTGATTGTCACATAAACTGCCAGAGCTAAAATAAGTATCATGAGGAGTATCATACCCGCTTTCTTGAAGTAATTCATAATGTTTTCCCAAATAGCACCGAACCATCCTCCTACACCTGAAAAGGGATTCCATGAGTCCATTAACATCCCAAATCCATCTACCTTTGTGAGGGCATTGTATACGCCCACCCCACCGAAGGATGCAAAAATTTTGTCCCACCAAGTGGTTAATTCCCTCTTGTGTCTGCCAAATTCAAGGTGACCGTGGGCAGGTTTCATGGACACAAGTGTGTCTGACCCTGTGGTCCCCATTAGAGGGATCATTTCCACAATAGTACACCAACCTGAAGTTTTTCTGTCCATAGGGTAAGGGACGGTGGTATGGCACCATAGTCCACAACAGACCATCCATCCGTGGGGAACATGAGGGGCTTGAACCACTTTGGGGGGGCTAAGTTTTGACCTTAATCCCACTAAACACATCCAATCCCCCAAAGAGGGAATCTCCATCTCCACCTTGCCTTATCCAGGGGCTGTCCATGTGTGTGCTATTTATCCATTCAGTAACCCGTGGGTTGTTGGATCCCCTTACACATTTACATATGTCATATAGGGACATGTTACCTATCCTTTCATCAGGGTCCAGGATATTAAAAGTAGCTAAACCCTCTATGTCTATTGTTCCATCAAGGGCCAGAGGTAGGTTTAACATGGTAAAATTAACTTGGGTATCTCTACAGAACATGTATGTTGCTCTGGCATTCACTTCAACAGTACCCTCCCCCATCCCGCACGAGGAGTTTAGCCAACTCATAAAGCCAAAAAATAAGAGTAAGAATACAGTGATGGTCATTTCAATTGAAAAAAGAAAGACTGTCCAGGTGGTGCATTTTCTTGGCTCACGGGGAAAGTCTATGGTAAGAATGGTTTGGGGGTTTTGTGAGAGGGGGCATGGGACGGTAGTGGCTGAGTCTCTTCTTGTGGGGCTCCTCCATTTCCTTCCCTGTCTCCTTTATTTGTGGGCTATTCTTCAACCTTGATGCATGGATCCATTGCAGGCTTTGATCCGTCAGTATTGCTGTCCTGGAGACATTGAGGACTTCAAATGGACCTTGGAAGACGGGGGCCTGGTTGTTTGCGGACTGCAAGTTGTTTGATCAGTACTTTATCCCCCGGGACGAAAGGATGTGTTGGTTCTGTGGAAAGAGGAAGAAAGGTGACAGCAACCTTGTCATAAGTTTCAGCAGAGCTACTTACCAGATATTTCACATGCTCTTCCTGTAAGGAATACAAGTTAGATTCCTCGCCTATCTTAGGGGCTTTTTGAGCGGGTCTTCCCATAAGGATCTCAAAAGGGGGACAGTCCTGTCCTAGCATGGGGGGGTGGTTCTTATCTGGGGGTGGGCCTTTCAATTTGTCTTTAATGTTTCTATTCATTCTCTCCACTACTCCTGCACTCTGGGGGTCATAGGGATGTGGAGCTTCCATTATATCCCTTAAACACCTGGTAGCTATCCCTGCGGTCTCTCCTGTTACGGGAATAACTTCCGGCCATGAGGGAAAATGGCAAAATGGAGTATTATTACGCAAAGATATTTGATATTACCTTTCTGTTTGGGCATGTGTGTCAAATCAATCTGTAAGTCTTTTAATGGGCCTATGTGTCCCTGAACATTATTCTGGACACAAGTTAAGCAAGTTGCTGTAGGGGTTTCTTACCAAAGGAGCTACTGTTTCTGGAATACCTATGATCCCCTCCTTGTTTGACCACAAGCCGTCCGGGTTGTGTGTCAAACCATGTGACTCCCAACAGGTAATGTCAGACAATTCTTCTGGCTCGGGCTGGGAAACTTGGGGACGAAAAATCTGTAGAAAACAATTGGAGGGTTGATTGCCTCCTTAGCAGTAATTTTGGCTGCTGACTCTTAAGTTGTTTCCCTTAGTAATATCAGATTTGTCATAGGAATGACCTTTTACTTTTATGACATTAAATACAATTTTTTTTGTTTTTGTTTTTTGAGGGTAAATGGAGTGCACTTAATAAATCCTCTACCCAGACTTGATTTGAGATTTGCTTATTATCTGCTGTCTTGTACCCGCGGGCCCAAAAGACCCCAAAAGTGTATCTACTGTCAGTGTAAATGTTTACTTTTTGTCCTTTGAATAATTGACAGGCACGTGTCATAGCATAGAGCTCTGCCTGTTGAGCTGAAGTCGCTGCTAGTGGTTTCGGTTCTTATATTATGTCTGGTAAAGTTACTACAGCATACAGTATCGCTTAGAACAGCTGCCGTCAAAAAAAAACATTTATGTAGTCAGTAGATGTAGAAATGTTGTTTTGTAAAAGGTGTACTACAGTATGTGTTGTGTACAATGTAGTATCAGTTCCTAAAGTGATTTTGGATGTTTCTTTTACTGTCATGTTTACTGCCACAGGCAGTAACAGCTTGTAGGCAAGCTGGCAGTCCTTGAATTTGAACGGGGAGTTTTTTGGATAGATAAGCCACGGGTCGGTAGTGGGTACCATGCGCTTGGGCCAGTACGGCAACCAGCGCAGGGTCCCTGACTATACAGTAAAGCACAAAGGATTTCTTATGATCTAGTAAACCCAGTGCTGGAGAACCGGCCAAAGACTGCAAAGGTCCGTGTTATTTCCTCAGTATAACACTTGCCTGGGGGCAGTGGCTGCAGTAGAGGGGTGCAAGGATTGGATCAAAGAAAAGTACAATCTGGGATTCACTGCCTGCAGTAGACAATAGAGCCAAGAAAAGAAAGGAGCGCTGCCTTATCTTTGGGGTCGAGACAGGTCAGAGTCTTGACTCCTTTTGGGGACACTTGACTGGTCCTGCCTGAGATAATACATCCTAGGTATTCCACCCTCTCCCTGCACCATTGGATCTCTTTTGCGAGACACCAAGTGACCCTTAAGAGATAAGTGAGTCATCAGGCTTTTAGAGTCTTCTGCACACTGTGCCCCGCTCTCATTACATAACAGTAGGTTATCCACATATTGCAGGAGTACTGATCCCTGTGGGAGCACCCAGTCATCCAGGGTTAGTCCTAACACCATGGAAAATGCTGCAGGACTGTCCACAAAGTCTTGAGGAAGACGGGCCAAAGTCAGTTGGCCCGAGCCAAACAGGCAAAGGCAAAGATCCTTTGGAAATCCTTGTGAACATCAATGCTAAAGAAAGCATTGAAAGTCTAGTACCCTGGAGTTGGAGTGGAGGAAGCGGGGATGTTTATAAAAATTCCCGTGATGTATGAGGCTAGTGGTGGAAGTGGTTAAATACATTTGTTCACCCCCCTCAAATCCCCCTAGCCTCCACTCGCCGCTGGCTTTCTTTACTGCATGTGTGTATTCCAGGGACTGATAATGGGTTTTAGAATGCCTTTCTGCATGTATGTGGTGATCTGTGGTGTACTCTATACTTCGTCAGCATGATGGTGGTATTGTTTCTGAAAGAATGGTATGATGTTTGGTTTGAAAGTAGGGACATAAGGAGTGCATTTGACATGTCCTACGTCTGTTTTTGACTTTTCCCATATCGGGTGAGTCTCTAATGCTGCTTGTATGGTCATAAAGTAAAACGTCATTTTTTTTTTCTTTTTGGCATAGTCAAGTCACATGTTGATGATTTGGCAGTCATTCCCCCTTGTAGGTCAAATTTAACATTACCCATAATGAAGACATGAGGTCTCTTCCCTTTAGACATAAGGGGGAGTCAGTGAGGATGGCAAATGTTTGTGTGTAGCATCAATCCCATTAATTCCCATAGAGTGGAGCAGCCCTCGGTACAATTTTTTTTTTTTTTTGTGACAAAACGGGTGTCATTAAGACAACTCGTATTAGCCCCTGTGTCCACTAAAAAACATACCACCCATCCCTCAACTTTAAGGACTACCCGTGGAAGTGTTTTCCAGTGGGAAGAGAAGAAATGCATTACCAAGGAGGGAATCTGCTCCGGGCACTCCTATGGATGTTGATGAAAGGGGTTATTACGAGGGTTGTCATCATTGTACCCTGGCCAATCCATTTGAATTAATTCTACAGTGTTTCTGGGTTCTGGCTGTTCTGTGGGGGGGCCGCCTTGATTACAGGACGGTTATATTTTGGTTGTGTTCGGCGGCGGCCAGGTGGTGGGGGTTGGTTTTGGGTGTATTGTTCAGGTTGCGGGGGGCGGCTTTGTTGTGTTGGAGAAGGATATTGCTGTGTTTGATAATTGGGAAATTTACGCTGATATCTGCCTCTGGAAACACTCCACCCCATCCTTTGAAACCTACCCTGTCCATTTCCCTGGGTGTTTCTTCTGTGCGGACAATATTTTTTCCAATGGGAGGGGTCTCCACAATGAAAACAGCTTTGATTTGTGTATTCTTGTGTTTTCAACGTGGATTTATCAAAGGCTGGGAGCATGGGGGTGGGAGTCCCTGAGGTCTGGGCGAATAGTCCTCCTTTGGTATTAAAAAATCTGGAGGAGGCCCTTTTCTTTACATCCTCCACAAACCGTGGGGGGGGACATGGTTGCCTACTCAGTATTGACCAGTTTAATTACCTGGGTCACCTTTCGATCTCTCATAGTCAATTCCGTAGTCAATTCCAGTGAAGGATAAAGTTTTTCCTTGGGCTTTTCCTCATTATCAGTTTTAATTATAGCATGGGGTGGCGGAGGTACTGGCACATTATCCTCTGTATCCCCTATGTCATAACAAAGGTGTTGGACAGGGGCAGAGGCAAGTGTTGGTTTTTTAGGAGGCTTGTCTAAGGAAGGATGAGGCTTCTCTAATGGATGAGGGAATTGCTTTTTATACTCTTTTAATGCTTTACACCACATTTTATAACATTTAGTCATATATTCTTTATCATAAGGAAACGGTGGATAATTATACTGCTTATGTTGGCCACAAATCTTAGTGACTTCTTCCCATTCCTCCGCAGAATATTGGCCGCACTCACTTAGCCCCGCAATTTGTAGAGCATGTGCTCTGGTCAATATGTTTTTCCAGAATGGTTCAGTATAATATGTTCCATAGTTTCCAGACACGAAATCTAAAGGAGTGGGCTGATCCGGCTTACCTTCCGAACCTCCCTTTCCCGGCAGATTTCCCATGTTTACAATTCTTATACTTTATCTTATTTTATTCTCTATTTATACACATCAGCTACAGAACATACAGTTAATGAGTTAGGACAAGGCACAAAAGTTCTTTACCCGTTTCACATTCAATAGTACCTATGACACAGTTAAAGCGTCTTGAAATTTAAAAGTTTTTATTTCTTGGCAAAATGCCAAAAAACACTCCCTTTTGCCAGAGGTTCCCCTGATTATAAGCAAGCTTTGTACGTTATTACTTTCCTTATTCATATAACCAAACAATTTTTATTTATATTTCAAATTTCTTGGCAAAGTGCCAACAGGTTTAAACAGTACTTTCAATTGCTGTAATACTAATGCTGCAAAAAATGCCCCACTATCCGTTACGGTTGGTGAGATATTAGCATTTGAACCCTTGTTGGCAAAACGCCAAAATATCCAAAATTTGCACCTGACTTCCCCTGCGCAAAAGATGTCAGTGGCAAAAGGAATTATTCACATAGCATGTTTTGATCAAAAGTTAGCCTCACCAATCCATGTATTACCCCAGAAAAATGTTACAACGTCCCTGTTGTCACGATGTATCAAAGACCCTCCTGAAACACAAAACTATTATGTATATTAAACCTGGTAATAACCTCCGGGAATACTAGCAACCAAATAAGTATTTGATCCCTCATACACAAATAACAGACCTGTTATACAATTAGGGCAGCGTCCTGCCAAAAAACACTTAGGACAAGGTCCTGACATTAAGTGTTTAAATGATTTAGGGGTTTCCAATGACCAGTCCTTCTGGTTAAAAACAAGGTTTTCAACCTGCTATGGTATGGTATTAATACAATATATGGGAGGGATCCTGGGCAATTTTAGCAAGTATCCTTGTCCCCTATATTTTGATCCTGATACTGTCCTTTTATATTAATACCCGGAACCCTGGCCCCACCTAGGCAACAAGCATTCCTGTTTATGAGCGAGCTGTATTACAATACCCGGAACCCTGGCGCCCCAATTAGGCAGCAGCAGCAGGCATTCCTATCTATGAGCGAGCTGTATTACAATTTCTCCAGGAACCCTGGCGCCCCAATTAGGCAGCAGCAGCAGGCATTCCTATCTATGAGCGAGCTGTATTAAAATTCTAATGTCCCTATCTCTCAGTCAAGCTAATCAAAATAAATTAATCAATTATGCCTTGAGAGCTATAATGCAACGGGTTATAACATTGACAGAGTAAGCTGTTCAAAAATACTTTGAACAAGTAATTTTAAAGAAAGCTTACCTGTAATGCACCCCACTTCTGGTACCATCTGTAAGGTCCTCTGTTTCAGCCCCTCCGCATCAGCCCCTCTGCATCAGCCCCTCTTTCCCTCAATTGGACTTTGGCGGTCAATGGAAAATAACCCTGTCTGTCCGGACAGATAATCAGACACCATACACCGTATGAGGTTTGAAAAAAGATTCCTTTACTTCCGTTTCACAGAGCATATACAATACAAAAAAGGGGGAAGAACGCAATTGAACAACCAATCACATTCAAGCATTTAAGCATTCTGTTATACAATTCAATATTGATCTGCAAGATTCATAATATTTCTTCTTTCGGACTCAACATCATATTTACTCTAAAAATGTCTCACGCAATATATGTGCTTGATAAGATTCTCAGTATGTTTTAATAATATAGCATACTTGTTATGGGAAGCAGATCCGTTACTAGAAGCCATGAGAACTAAAACTTGTTATGGAAATGTGTGAGTGTAAGATAAACAGAATTTACAGTGAGTTTCTACAGAGAAACAGAAAAACATCTTTGTTACAATACTATTAAATCTTGAAGGGTAACTCTACACTTCCCACGTTTCCTTACACCAGGAGTGAGGGGTATTAGTTTACCACATATTAGAATGTATAACCTTGCTTGTCTGCTAAGGACTAGCCTCAACTGGCTGGCCCACCAATCTCGACACCCCAACTATGCCCTAGAGTCTGAAATGGCTCACCCTTACTCCTTGGAGGCCCTCCTACATTGTAGGTGGAAATCTGTCCCCATCCCACTTCAACACAATCTCCTTTTACGAGACACGGCCTTGGCCTGGAGGGAGACCAGAAAAATCCTCAGACTCCCGCCATATATCTCCTCTCACCTACCCATCCAAGGGAACCCTGGATTCCTTCCTGGTATCCACTGCAAAACCTTTGATATATGGCAGGAACATGGCCTCTCACAACTGGAAAACCCTTACCTTTTTTAACTGTGTCAACACTATTCTCCTTGCCTCCCTCCCATGGGTTTTATTACAATCAATGCATCAGCTTTCTCTCCAGCACATGCAAGGAGGAATCTTTGAGATTTAGACCTAGCTTCTTGGATCGATTGCTAAAGAATAGCCACTTCACAATCTCGGACATTTACAAACCTCTTTTACTTGACTCCTCCCCATCTCTCACATCATCTTCTATTGCCAACTGGAGCAAAGACTTCCCTGATCCCAACCTTGTCGAAAAGATCCTGTCTGGCCGTTAAAGGGTTCTCTGTCTAACCCCGAATGAAACCTGGAGGGAAACTCAGCTCAAAATTGCTCACCGAGCATATATCCCTTTCCTCTCTCCCAAATCCAAGACGGATGGAGCCTCATGCCCTCTATGCTCGGGTACTAAACCCTCACTCTCTCATCGTTTTTGATCCTGCTCCTTCATCTCCTCATTTTGGGATCAAGTCATTTTCTTCATATTCAAAGTCACACTATTGAAACTCCCCAAAGACCCTCTTCTCCTGATTTTTGGATATTGTTACCTTGGTCATCATCTTCTAAGGCCGCATCCCCCAATGGGGCGGCCCCGAACCCTAACTCAAAAGACTGGATCCTGATATGCCTACTTATCGCAAGGAGACTCATCCTCAGACATTGGATTTCACCTCAAAGTCCGCCCATCATCCAACTAAAAAAGGAATGTCTTAATCTTCTATACAGAGAACGACTCCTCACGGACTTCAAAGAACTCAAATCCAGATCTTGTTTTTTCCAGAGATGGCAATTGTTCATCTCCTCAGCTCTCTCCTCAGATGACCAACTGGATCTACACACACTTTCCTTCTCATATGATGAGCCAATCCCTGAGGATCCGTAATCCCTAACGATATTCCTTGCTTACCCTCTCTCTGTATACTACAACATTTGATGGACACCTTTGGGGCTCTCATATGACGTTGTATCCTCTGAAGCCCGCAACTCATTTCTCCCTCCCCCTCTTCCCCCCTCTGCCTTCCTGGTTGTAACCCTCTTTCTATTAGCACCTTGTCAGGGGTTAGTACTTAGATCCATCCAGTCATTTTTCCTCTCTAGTTTATCTATTTGCTATTGTATTTGAGCAAGTATTATCTGTTTATACTGTTCCACAATCTCATTAGGTAGAGATTTCTTGTGTTAAAAGGCTGTTTTGCAACCCCACAACGTTAGTTGTTCTTGACCTTTATACTTACCTTACCGTTGTTCATCAACTGTTCTGTTTTTGCTGACATATATATTTCTCTTCGGTCTTTTGTTTGATCCTGTGCAGTTTATGTAAAAATGACTGGCGATAATCTGTACATATGTATTTTATACTTTCCCAAAAAAAACATTTTGAAAAAAAAAAAAGTGATAACAGCTATAACTTTAAAAGCTATATCTTAATTTTTTAACAATAATATTTTTTATACATTTTGTATGACTTACATTTTTACATCCTTGCCCTTTCATTGTGGGTTTCTCTTTTGCAGAAAGTATGTTTATTTCAGCCAGACAGACCTAACTTCTGTGTATATATTTATAATTACAAACCATACATATACCGTAAGTAGAGTTTTTAAGCTCCAATAATTATTAACATCCAAAATATAGAGAAGAATATATCTTCCCTTAAAGTGGTTGTAAACCCATTACAACCACATTAACCTACAGGTAAGCCTAGATTAAGGCTTACCTGTAGGTACAGGAAATATCTCCCAAACCTTTTTAGGAAAAAAAAGGTTTAGGAGATATTTGCAGAAATAGCGGCACCGATGTCTAAGGTGCATGCGCCGTAGACGTTGGGCGCAGGCACACTGAGCGTGCCGTTTTTAATGGCGATCATGCCGTTAGTGGCGGCACCAGCACGCATGCGCGGGAGTGACGTCATCGAGGCTGCGCCGCGATACCTGGAAGTCACCACAGGATAGGTGGCACGTCGGAGGAGGCAACAAGGGCCGATTCGGGGGCTTCGAGGTAAGTAATTCATAATGAGCTAGTATGCTATGCATATTAGCTCATTATGCCTTTGTCTTGCAGGGTGTATTTTTTTTTTTTCAGAGGCTTTACTTCCTCTTTACAGCTGAACATTATTAACCACTTGCCACCCACCATATAGCAGAATGATGGCGGCAAAGTGGTTTCAATATCCTGACTGAGTGTCATATGATGTCCTCAGGATATTAAGCCTCTGCCCGCCCACGGGGGCGCGCATCGCGGCGATCGTTGTTGCGGTGTGTCAGTCTGACACACTGCAACTATGATCTCGGTAAAGAGTCTCCGACGGAGACTGTTTACCACGTGATCAGCCGTGTCCAATCATGGCTGATCACAGTGTAAATAGGAAGAGCCGGTGATCGGCTTTTCCTCACTCGCATTTGTCAGACGCGAGTAGAGGAGAGCCGATCGGCTGCTCCTCTGACAAGGGGGGACTGCACTGATTGATTATCAGCACAGCCCCCCTGAGGATGCCCACACTGGACCACCAGGGATGCCACCAGACCACCAGGTATGCCCAGCACCAGGTATGCCACCCTAGACCACAATGGATTCCATTCAGAGCCCACAATGGATGCCAATCAGTGCCCACAATGGATGCCAATCAGTTCCCACAATGGGCATCACTGATTGGCATGCATTATTGTTTGGCACTGATTGACATCCATCAGTACAATACTTTACACTACAATGTCGCCTATCAGTGCCCATCCATGCCACCCTATCAGTGCCCATCCATGCCTCCTATCCATGCTCATCCATGCTGCCTATCCATGCCCATCCGTGCCGCCTACCCATGCCAATCCGTGCTGCCTATCAGTGCCTATTTGTGCCACCTATCAGTGCCCATCCATGTCGCATATCAGTGCCCATCAGTGCCGCCTATCAGTGCCGCATATCAGTGCCCATCAATGCCACCTCATCAGTGCCACTTCTTTGGTGTCACCTCATTGGTGCCCGTCAGTGCAGCCCCATCAGTTCCCATCAGTGAAGGAGAAAACATACTTATTTACAAAGTTTTGTAACTGAAACAAAAAAAATATATATTTTTTCAAAATTGTCGTTTTTTTTTTTTATTTGTTTAGCAGAAAATAAAAATCCCAGAGTTGATCAAATACCACCAAAAGAAATATATATAAAAGAATTTCGCGCAATGAATAGCTAAAGAATAAATATAAAGTGCAATATGTAGATTGACCAGTAGTGGGCGCTGTTGCTGGTGAGAGGTAATTACTGGTTCATTAAAATACTTATGTGACTGGTGATGTGTAGTAGCACGTAATTGTGACTAACAATAAATATAATAAACTATATATTAAATATTTAAAGTGTCATGTGCAAAAAACTTGATTGTGGTGATAATCATAAAACAATGTGCTAAAAAGCCTTATGTAAACAGTAAAAAAAGAGATATTAAATAGTGTCAGTCCGTGACTGGTGAAACACAGATACCATATAAATACATGATATAAAAATGATAATAAAAATGATAATAAAAATAGTGAATGAGTAATTTAGTGATTCCAAAAGGTGAATAAAGGTATTAATATATATGAAATAATAAAGGAAGTTCATATAGTCCCAGAATGGATAAAAATATATAAATATGACAGTGTCCAAGTTAATCCGTCAAATCCTGATAGTAAAGTGATATATAATCAGGTGCAGCGATCTCATAGATCGTGCAGTAATAAATTTAGTGTTTTCAGTTCACCCAGGTGGTCAACACTTTCTGTATAGCTTATAGAGCTGCGGTAAACATAGTGGAATGCATGGATCCAAGATTTAAACGCCCTTAAAGGAGAAGGATATTACTCTTACCAGGTTCGCCGAATATCTGTATCTATATCATATGAGGCTATAGGATATGCCTGAAAAGCTTCAATTTTTCATTTTTAAGGTGAGAATTCAGGGAGACCAGTGATTGGATTTAATATATGAAAATCAGGACCAAGTGTTTACCGCAGCCCTATAAGCTCTACAGGACCAAGTGTTTACCGCAGCTCTATAAGCTATACAGAAAGTGTTGACCACCTGGGTGAAGTGAAAACACTAAATCTATTACTGCACGATCTATGAGATCGCTGCACCTGATTATATATCACTTTACTATCAGGATTTGACGGATTAACTTGGACACTGTCATATTTATATAATTTTATCCATTCTGGGACTATATGAACTTCCTTTATTATTTCATATATATTAATACCTTTATTCACCTTTTGGAATCCTGAATTACTCATTCACTATTTTTATTATCATTTTTATTATCATTTTTATATCATGTATTTATATGGTATCTGTGTTTCACCAGTCACGGACTGACACTATTTAATATCTCTTTTTTTACTGTTTACATAAGACTTTTTAGCACATTGTTTTATGATTATCACCACAATCAAGTTTTTTTTCACATGACACTTTAAATATTTAATATATAGTTTATTATATTTATTGTTAGTCACAATTACGTGCTACTACACATCACCAGTCACATAAGTATTTTAATGAACCAGTAATTACCTCTCACCAGCAACAGCGCCCACTACTGGTCAATCTACATATTGCACTTTATATTTATTCTTTAGCTATTCATTGCGCAAAATTCTTTTATATATATATATCCTTAATTGTGTATTTGTGAACACGCCACATTTTGCAGCACAGCACTACTGTTAATTGATTTTAGACTATCTACATACTCCAAGTAGCGCGAGGGGCACATATTTACACCACCAAAAGAAAGCTCTATTTGTGGGAACAAAATTATAAAAATTTAGTTTGGGTCCAGTATAGCATGACCACGCAATTGTCATTCAAAGTGCGACAGCACTAAAAGCTGAAAATTGGCATGGGCAGGAAGGTGTATAAGTGTCCAGTATTGAAGTGGTTGAATATTCATTGCAAGGATGTTGGTCCCCTTCTTGTCTCTAAACCTCTGGTGCACAGAGGGTTAAATGATTCAAGCTCTGGGAGGAGTTGCTGTGAACAAGTTCCTGACATGAACCTGCTCCCTCTTCCTACATTAAAGTGGATGAAAACCCTCACATATACCCAGTGAAGTAAACAGCCTCAGATGATACACAGAGATTAAACAAGTCTCCCTACACAAGTTATACATGTATATCTGCTGTCTTCAGCGTGCTATATTTTTTAGAAAGTGCACATTGTGTTAGAGATTCTTTCTTCCTGTTCAGTACTCAGTGTGGATTCTTGGCATACACTGTGTGACAGCTGATTGGAGGAAAGGCACACACCCCCACTCCACATAGTCAGAGGAAAGAAGGAATGTGCAGAGCTGTGCTGTGAATAGACCAGCTCTCTGCTAATCTATTTATAGCACCCACTCAACACAAATTTCAGGCTGGTTTTATCTTGTTGTTGGAGAACTTATCTGAAGTTATCATGCTGATAACAGAAGAACGGAGCAGCAAAAAGACACAGGACTTAGGGCTTTGGAGATCGATAAGAAAACACTACAGATATATGTGCTTAGGTCAAATTTCAAGAATTGGGTTTACATCCACTTTAAATGCAATTCTTTCATTGCTTTCACTGCCTGTAACAGGATCTGTGAATGAGGGAGAGTCCGATGAGTCAAAGGATTTGGTCCCCAATTCACAGATCATATTACAGGCAGTGAAAGCATGAAAGAACTTTGATGAATGGAGGAGGAGGGAATTATGCTCACTGGGAACTTTTCACAGCAGCTCAGTCTGGAGCCTGATGCTATAAACCCTTGTGCATGCTGGAAGTTCAGAGATGGGAAGAAGAAGGGGCATCCCTGCATTGAAATTTCTACAGGATCCTACTTTCTGCACAATGTGGGATATACATCATTACTTCTAAGAAATGTGACTACGGCTGTAGGGCTAAAAATATTTTTAGCTAAACTTAAGCTTTAACTTTTGCTCTTAAAAGTCCAAACAGCAACCCACAAATAAATACTAACAGAGCAGTAAAATGGAACACGTGTAAATGGGGGGAAAAAAAATCTATGAGCAACATTAATTAGTTACGTAAGAAACATGTCATTATGCCAAAGGCTGCTCTGAAAGCAGTATCTGCATTTCCAGAACAAAAGAAGGTCTGTAAATGAGCACAGCACTTATGCAAATAATCTTTCAAGCACACTAATAAGCTTGTATAGAGAAACAGCATCATGTCAACACTGTCAACAGCAGTAAATGTTCATGTAACAATAAATTCTGTTTCTTTTTTCACTGTTTGCAATCCCAACAGAACCCAGCATCACAGGTTTCTCCCTCCTTCTTATAGAAGCAATGTAGCACTATGCCTTATAAATCTCTATTGCTAATGAAATTAGTCAGGAAGGTAGGGATGAATCATGACTTTATTTTTACATCCTTTATTATTACACAAATGAAATGTATATAAATCCCCCTCAGGGGACCTAAATTACATTTAAATTCTTCCTAAGGACAAGTCACGTCTCATGTTCTTTCAGACTACAAAATGCCATTTGTCAGTCACTGTGCTGTCATTTCTTGTTAAACAAAGTTTATTTTATTGTAGCTAAAAGGTTGATGATTGTATGCTGGTATTGGATTTGGATATTCATGCTGGTTGGGCTAGGAAGGCACAGTACTATTTATAGCAGGACATGACTTATTTTTCATGGGGATGTTCTTAATCAAAACTGATCTGGCAATCAGTAATCAGTAATTTTTAGTAGTTTATTACATTACTCTAACTCGACTTTATTTCATAAATAGATATATTTTTATTATTAATATAAGGGCAATTGCATTAGTTGGTCATTATATGCTTTATAATTGGAATGTTCATTATGTAAACCTATTACAGGCATAAGTCATTGCAAAAAACATTTTATTTGATATAAGATCATTATAGAATAATGAATGCACAACCTCAATGGCTACAGCTAGAAGGGTAGAGAGTCAACTCCTAAACAAATCTGGAATGAGAGTGTCTTTACACAAGCAGCATTGCTAGGATTGTAATTGACCCAAGGCATGAGAGATGACTAGGAAAATGACTAATGGTAGCATGGTAAGTAGTCACTGAGTTTCCTTAGTAAATGTAAGATGGTAAAGCTTCACTTTGTAAAGAATACCCAATCAGGTGCATGCAAGCCCCACAAAGTGGGCAACCCCCACAATAAGGAATTAGAACAAACTTAGACAGCCAAGACAGTTATGCAAGTCCTTGAAGCAGAGCCCAGCCAGCGGACACACAGATATTGTATATTCTTCAATTTACATTCTTGGCTGAAATCCAGTGATTGCACCTAGTGGTTTAGGTTAGAATATGTACAGTACACTGATCAACAATAACTTTGCCCCATGAATACGTCATTTCTGTGACGAAACGCGTAGGAAGGAGTGATGTGCTGACGTCACCGCGCTACCTCCCGGACAAGCACGGGCGTGTGATACTGCAGCCGGCCGGCCGCAAAATTTTAAAAACAATTTTTTCTGTATGGAAGTTTAAACGCCATTGGCGTCTTTTTAATACATTTTTGGATCCTACCCATGGTCTCCCCTCTTCCTCTTTTTCGGCTCTTGGGGTGTATACCACCTGGTGAGGTGGGTTCCTTTGGAGGCTCTGATGGATGGAAGGACACACAGAGGAAAAGGCCTTGGCTGGGCTATAGCCACAGGTGTACCTTTTTCCAACATCTGGTAAGCCTGAAATCTGGATGGTGGTGGGATCACGCATGAAAAGTCACCTTTTTATACGGATGTCAAATTGATTTGATCAGCAGTCCTGCACAGCACTCATGTGGACTTATTTGTCTGATTGTCACTTTATGAACTTTACATTCTGACACATACTTATATCAGCTTTGGTATATATGTTCTACTACATTTGTTTTATCTATTTATGCCATTCACGTGTAGTGTTTTTTTGATATTTGTTTTATTTATATTCTTCATTCTATTTAATTTACATTTTTTTCACTTGACCATCACTGGTTCATATGTTTTATACTATACTCATGGTCTTCAGTTTAATAACACAAGATATTTATTTATCACTTATAGCGCAGACCTTTTTTTCTATATTTTGATTTTTGTATATCACATGTGGTTTGCTGCTTATATTTACTAGTTCATGTCCAGCGCAGTTTTTTTGGGTTTATAAAATGTAAGATGGTAAAGCTTCACTTTGTAAAGAATATCCAATCAGGTGCATGCAAATATACAGCCCTTCCTCAGGCTGGGAAACCCTCAAAACAGCCAGCAAGCCCCACAAAGTGGACAACCACCACAATAAGGAATTAGAACAAACCTAGACAGCCAAGACAGTTATGCAAGTCCCTGAAGCATAGCCCAGTCAGCGGACACACAGATATTGTATATTCTTTAATTTACATTCTTGGCTGAAATCCAATGATTGCACCTAGTGGTTTAGGTTAGAGTATGTACAGTACACTGATCAACAATAACTTTATGACCACTGGCAGGTTAAGTGAATAACATTACTTATCTTGTTACAGTGGTATCTGAAAGTCAGGGGGATATGTTAGGCAGCAAGTAAACATCTTGTCCATGAAGTTGATGTGTTAGAAGCAGAAAGAATGGGCATCACAGAAGCTGTAGACCATTCAGGCTACCCTTGCTAACCTGTGTGCACAGTCAAAAGTGCCTACAATGGGCACAGGAGAACCAGAACTGGACCATGGAGCAATGGAAGCGGATTGTCAGAGATGGGCTGGCCATAGTGCAAGTGAAGCTCCAAAGCACACACAGATGCACATGTTTGGGCCTGCGGGTGCTCATCTTGCAGTGCTGTCTGATCTGCAGCTCTTCCTGTGTTCCTGTGCCCATTTCTGTTCTTGATACCTGTGACTGACCCAGCTCGTCTTGACCTCGCTTGAACACTACCTGTCCTGACCTCAGCCTGTCTTTGGATTCTGCTTGCCTCTTGCTAATCTACCTGCTCCATTGTTGCTGACCTCTGCCTTTACCCTGACCATTCTCCTGCCTGCTGTCCATGCCTGTACCTGACCGTCGGTTACTGACCTGGCTTGTCTGACTATGCTTCTTGTTATCTGTCTGCTCGATTCCATACACTATTTACCTGGTCCTTGCTGGCCATCTACCTGCCATGTGTTACCAATCTACACTACACCTGTGACCGGTCACTAGCCTGCCAAGCAACTGCCAGCCTGCTGTCTGCCAAAGTCCTGGGTCTGCTGCTCGTGCTGCCATCTGCTGTGTTGCCAATCTGATCCTTTTCTGGTGAAGTACCTGCTCTTCATCTGTTCGATCTGCTGCACAATCTATGGCTACTCGTATCTCACTGTGCTCTCATGACCATTGTCTCACTACCAGTGGTCCCTGATCTGGAGCTGTAAAAGAGGCCTTCTTCTTCAGATCAGGCTCTACCACCAGGTACATGACACAGGTAGCCTGGTTTAATGAATCATGTTTTCTTTTACACCATGTGGATGGCCAGGTGCATGTGCATCACTTACCTGGGAAAGGAAGAGATGTCACCAGGAAACGGTAAGGGAAAGGGGCAAATCGGTGGAGGCAGTGTGATTCTTTGGACAATGTTCTGCTGGAAAATCTTGGGTCCTGCCATTCATGTGAATGTTACTTTGACACATGCCACCTACCCCTAAACATTGTTGCTGACCAAGTACTCCCCTTTGAAATATTGTGTGCCCCCACACTGCAAAAATTGTTCAGCATGGTTTGAGGAACAGAACAACCAGTTTGAGGTGTTGACTTGGCCTTCAAATTTGAAATTTCTCAATCCAATCAAGCATCTGTGGGATATGCTGAAAAAAAACAAGTCTGATCCATGGAGACCCCAAATCGCAACTTACAGGACATAAAGGAACTGCCTTCAGAGGTCTGATGGAAAAAGTGGGACCTACTTAGTATTAGGTGGATTGTCATAAAGTTATTGCTGATCAGTGTACTTCTTAGTGAGTAGCAGATTTATGTCAGACTGCCACATTTCCCCTATGCATCATCAGCATGAATGGGGCAGAGGCACCTTTAATAATGCTTTCTTTGGCAGGACAATAATGAGTTATGCTGGAGGAGAGGGGGGAAACCTTTAAAAAGAAATTTTAGCAACAACTACCTTATATTGTGGTATTGGCCCCAACACCTGGGTCGCTGAACAAGAGGCCCTGAGCTACAAAGCTACAAATCATTTTCCACTGGATTTTTTGAATTGTTAAAGAGAATCAGTCAGAAATGGGCATTTGTCAGGACAGGATGTGATGGGAAATCTCTATAGTTGGGGCAGGCAAAACAAAAATATACTTTTATTAGCATAAGGAAACTTACTGCCATTTTTTTTGCTGTTTGTGCCTACCTGGCAACTACATCCTTCTTTACCTGTACAAATGTCAGAGAAAAGTCTTGCAGTGGGGTGCCAGCAAGAAATCCCAGTATAATCTGTATGACTGAGCTATCAGTTTGAGAGCTTGTTATGCTGCCACTAAGGATGAGCCGAACACCCCCCGGGTTCGGTTCGCACCAGAACCCGCGAACGGACCTAAAGTTTGTGCGAACATTAGAACCCTATAAATTATAATGGACGCAAACGTTCGAAATCAAAAGTGCTCATTTTAAAGGCTAATATGCATGTTATTGTCATAAAAATGTATCAATGCAAATTTTTTTTTTTTAAACGGACATTTTTCAGGAGCAGTGATTTTAATAATGCTTAATGTGAAACAATAAAAGTGTAATATTCCTTTAAATTTCGTACCTGGGGGGTGTCTATAGTATGCCTGTGAAGGGGCGCATGTTTCCCGTGCTTAGAACTGTCCCTGCACAAAGTGTCATTTTTGCAGGACAAAAAGCTATTTAAAATCACTCGCGGCTAATGAATTGTCGGCTCCCGTAACACAGAGAACAGTCATTCATTGAAAGTCATTGATAAAAAAAGAGTCATTGATAAAAAAAATAAAAATAAAAAAAAAAGCGTGGGGGTTCTCCCAAATTCAATTACCAGGCCCTTCAGGTCTGCTATGGATATTAAGGGGAACCCCGGCCAAAATAAAAAAAAATGGCGTGGGGTCCCTGTCACGTACCTTAAGGCAGAGCCCGTATTGCAGGGAGCGGCCACTCGTAAACCCCTGGTTCGGGAACCCCTGATAGGGAAGACAGGAGCTCGGGAGCACAGGGGAGCACAAGTGCCTGGCTGATAAGCTAGGTAGAGGGCTGGAGATCTGTGCAGACAGGAACCAGGAGGTATCCTGTAGTCCAGCGGCAGGAAGCAAGCAGGTAATGTGCAGCAGACACAAGGAGGTGTCCTGTAGTCCAGCAGCAGGAAGCAAGCAGGTAATGTGCAGCAGACACAAGGAGGTGTCCTGTAGTCCAGCAGCAGGAAGCAAGCAGGTAATGTGCAGCAGACACAAGGAGGTGTCCTGTAGTCAAGCAGCAGGAAGCAAGCAGGTAATGTGCAGCAGACACAAGGAGGTGTCCTGTAGTCCAGCAGCAGGAAGCAAGCAGGTAATGTGCAGGCGGGTCTCAAACAGGCAGGGTCAAACACAGACGGGCAGATCAGGTACAAGGGAGCATCCAAAGGGGTAGTCAAAGTCCAGAACCGGGATCGGGGCAGGCAGAAGTCAGAAGAGTCAGAGACAAGCCAGGTTTCAGCAGGGATCAGGTGAATCAGGTTTTGCAGGTAAACAGAGCACATACAGGGAACGCTGTTGATCGGGCAGCAAGGCAACAGGGTCTGGGTTTGGTTTAAATAGCGCTCTTGGCGCCAAACAGCGCCAGGGCAGCCGCGCGTGCACGTGCGTGTTCCCGTGTGCGCTCGTGCGCGCTCCTGCGCGTCCGTGCGCACTGACAGTTGCGCTATTGCGCATGTGTGGGCGCAGCAGGTCCGTTCTGAGCCGGGGAATCCTTCTCCTCCTGGGGATGTTGGGACGCCCGCTGGAGGGGCTTTCCTGACATTGCCCCCCTCCAATGGGCAGCCTCCGGATGCCCAACTGGGCCCACTTACTTGGATTGGCTCTCTTGAAGGCCGAAATTAGCCTCTGGGCATGGATGTTAGCCTCTGGCTCCCAAGAATTCTCTTCCGGCCCGTAGCCCTTCCACTTTACAAGGTATTGAACCTGGCCATATCTCTTCCTGCAGTCCACAATAGTTTCTACTTCAAATTCCTCCTCGCCATCGATAAGCACAGGTTCAGGAGGGCCGGTGTTCCGGCTAGCAAAGGGATCCGGAGTTGAAGGTTTTAGGAGGGCAACGTGGAAGACTGGGTGGATTCTGAAAGAGTCAGGCAGTTTTAACTCGTACGCCACATTATTGATTTTTCTAGTTACAGGAAAAGGACCCACAAACTTTGGCCCCAACTTCTTGGAAGGACACGCCAGTTTCAGGTTTTGGGTGGACAGCCAAACCAAGTCTCCCGGCTTTAGGTTGAGGTCCCCTCTCCTCCTCTTGTCAAATATCGCCTTGTTTCGTTCCTGAGTCTTCAGTATCGTCTCCTGAAGTACCTTGTTATTGGTGCTGAAAAAATTCAGGGTTTCCTGGGCTGCTGGCACGGAGCACTCTGGGATGCTGTTGGACAAGAACAGGGGGTGAAACCCGTAATTTGAAAAAAATGGAGACTGGTTGGTTGCAGAATGAACAGAGTTATTGTATGCAAACTCGGCAAGAGGTAGGAGGGGGACCCAGTTATCTTGAGAAAAACATGAGTAGCATCGCAGGTACTGTTCCAAGGTCTGGTTGGTACGTTCGGTCTGACCGTTGGTCTGGGGATGGTAAGCAGAGGAGAATAGGAGGTTGATCTTCAGGGCCGCACATAATGCCCTCCAGAACCTGGACGTAAATTGCACCCCTCGGTCAGATACGATATTGGCGGGGATTTCGTGGAGCCTTACAATCTCCTTGATGAAGACTCTTGCGGTCTCAGGAGCTGAGGGGGTGCCTTTCATGGGTAAGAAGTGGGCCATCTTGGAGAACCTGTCTACTACCACAAAAATGGTCGTGAAGTCTTCAGAAGGGGGCAATTCGACAATGAAGTCCATGGAGATCATCCTCCATGGCTTCTCCGGGACTGGAAGGGGGTTCAGCAAGCCCCAGGCTCTTGTCTTGCTGCCCTTATTCTGGTTACACGTGGTACATGACTCGACGTATGCCCTGCAGTCCTTTAGAAGGTTGGGCCACCAAAAGGTGCGCAGGAGAAGATCAGCGGTCTTGCAGGCACCAAAGTGGCCGGCCAATTCGTGGTCGTGGCAGGATTTCAGGGCGGCCACCCGTGACTGTTGAGGAACGAAGATCTTCTCCTTATGCCACAGCAGACCGTCTCTAGGCTGCAAGGAACTGCCCGGCTGGTGAGGGATCAAAGCGGAGGCTTGTTTAATTTCGGATAGAAGATCCTCATGCAGAAGAAGGAAGTTACCTGGGGTAAGTATGGTGTCTGGAGGTGGCGGAACTGTGGACTCACTGAACATTCGTGATAGAGCATCAGGTTTGGTATTCTTGGATCCGGGCCTGAAGGTGATGTGAAATGAAAATCTGGTGAAGAAAAGTGCCCATCTAGCCTGGCGGGGTCTCAACCTCTTGGCTACTTTTAAGTATTCCAGATTCTTATGGTCCGTGTAGACCAGGATAGGATGGGCGGCTCCTTCCAGGAGATAACGCCACTCCTCGAGCGCGGCCTTGATGGCCAATAGCTCTCTATCCCCGACATCGTAATTTCTCTCTGCTTCGGACAGCTTACGGGAGAAAAAGGCCACCGGGTGGAGGAGCGCCTTAGGGCCTTGTCTCTGGGAGAGGACTGCCCCTACCGCCACTTCAGAGGCGTCGACCTCTAAGATGTAAGGGAGTGCAGGATCCGGGTGTTTTAAGACAGAGGCCAACACGAACTGGTCCTTTAATGTTGAAAAGGCAGATTGAGCTTCAGGAGACCACTGGAACTTGGTACCTTGCTTCGTCAGTCTCGTGATGGGGGCAATGATGTTGGAAAACCCCTTAATAAATTTGCGATAGAAATTCGCGAATCCTACGAATCGCTGAATTCCCTTCTTGTCCGTGGGGGCAGGCCAATCCAAGATGGCAGACACCTTTTGCGGATCCATCTTAATCCCATCTACCGAAATGACCAAGCCTAAGAACTGGATACTTTGACGTTCGAACTCACACTTTTCAGGCTTCGCATACAGGCCATGCTGGCGAAGACGGGTCAAGACCTTCCTGACGTGTTCCCTGTGAGTAGGCAGAGAGGGACAGAAAATCAAGATGTCATCCAAGTAGACAATAACAAATAAGTCAAGATAGTCTCTAAAAATGTCATTTACAAAATGTTGAAATGTAGCAGGGGCGTTGCAGAGCCCAAATGGCATCACCAGGTCTTCGTAGTGTCCGAAGCGGGTGCGAAAGGCAGTCTTCCATTCGTCCCCGCTTCGGATACGGACCAGGTTATATGCCCCACGGAGATCTAATTTGGTAAACACCACAGCTGTACCAAGCCTCTGGAATAGTTCCGGTACCAGGGGCAGAGGGTACCGATTCTTAATTGTAATTTTGTTCAAGTCCCGGTAGTCTACGCAGGGGCGTAGAGAGTGATCCTTCTTCTCTACAAAGAAAATCCCTGCTCCGGCTGGGGAGGTAGAAGGTTGTATAAACCCCTTTCGCAGGTTATCATCGATGTATGCTTTGAGAGTCTCCAACTCCAGTCCTGTTAAGGGGAAGATTCTCCCGAAGGGAATTTCTGCACCTGGTAAAAGTTCAATTGGGCAGTCATAGGGCCTGTGTGGAGGGAGTGTCTCTGCCCCTTTTTGACTGAACACGTCCAAAAAGCTGTGGTATTCTTCCGGGACAGCCCTACGGGCCTCAACGTCAACCTCTAGACAGAGCAGAGAGGGTGAGACGTTGGTGGTCCCTTGCAGGCAGTGCTGACAGCAGTAGGGGGAGAGGAAGCTGATACTCCCCGTGGGCCAGTCGATTTGAGGATTATGGGCCTTGAGCCAGGGTATGCCCAGGATGACAGGGAACAGAGGGGACTCAATGATGTCCAGGCAGAGTAGTTCACTGTGGTTACCCGCAATGGTAGCGTGTAGAGGAACCGTCTCTTGGGTCACAGGTCCAGATCTGATAGTCGACCCATCGGCTAGATATACCGACAGTCCTCTGGCTCGGGGACGTAAAGGAACTCGAAATTTGCGGGCAAATGTCTGGTCCATGAACCCACTACAGGCTCCAGAGTCAATTATGGCGGGGACCAGAGTATTCCCTCCTGGGAGCTGTAGGGAAAGGGAAACAGTCAGGTGAGACGCATTATTAAGTACTGCAGGCAGAACAGTGGAAAACAGAGGAGTGCTTACAGGACTTCGCGGGACAGGCCCTCACGTAATGTCTGGGTTCCCCACAGTAGAGGCAAAGGTTCTGGATTCGCCTGCGTTGTCGCTCCTCTGTGGTCAGGGAAGGACGAAGGACGCCCAGTTGCATAGGCTCAGAGGGTGCAGTTGCGGTGCGGCCAGAAGGGTAGGGTACCCGGGGTAGCATCCACACCGGACGGGAAGGACCGGCCGTACGCTCAGTCCTACGCTCCCTCAGACGCCTGTCTATCTGAGTGGACAGGTTGATCAGGTCTTCGAGAGTCTCAGGGATGCCCACTCTGGCCAACTCGTGCTTCAAAGACTCGGAGAGGCCCATACGGAATTGATGACGCAGAGCTGCGTCATTCCAGCTCGTATCGGCGCTCCAGCGCCTAAACTCGGATGCATAGTCTTCTGCCGCCCTACGGCCCTGTTGTAGGGAAAATAATGCTGCTTCGGCAGTTGCTGCCTGTTGTGGGTCTTCGTAGAGGATGCCCATGGCCTGGAAAAAGGTGTTCAGATTGCTGAGGCATTCGTGCTTCTGTTCCACCAGGCGGTGGGCCCAGGCCTGGGGCTCCCCTTGTAGCAGGGAGACCACAAACCCCACCTTGGTGGACTCAAGGGAAAAGGTTTGGGGTTGGAGTACAAAAAAGAGTTCACAGGCGTTGCGGAATGCCCTATATCTGTTCCGGGTCCCGGAGAATCTATCCGGAGTGGGGACCTTGGGCTCAGGAGGCAGCATAACCACCGAGGGTGCAGGTGATGCGCTGAGCGCTGTTGGGCCTGAGGTGGCTAGGGTCTGCACGCGTTCCTCTAGGCGGGAGTACCCCTCCTGTAGGGAGTTGATGGCCTGTGTCAGTCCGGCCAGGTGACGGCATAAGTCCTCCCTAGCCGTGGCTCCCTGCATGGGCTCAGTCATGGCTGCCCGATACTGTCACGTACCTTAAGGCAGAGCCCGTATTGCAGGGAGCGGCCACTCGTAAACCCCTGGTTCGGGAACCCCTGATAGGGAAGACAGGAGCTCGGGAGCACAGGGGAGCACAAGTGCCTGGCTGATAAGCTGGGTAGAGGGCTGGAGATCTGTGCAGACGGGAACCAGGAGGTATCCTGTAGTCCAGCGGCAGGAAGCAAGCAGGTAATATGCAGCAGACACAAGGAGGTGTCCTGTAGTCCATCAGCAGGAAGCAAGCAGGTAATGTGCAGCAGACACAAGGAGGTGTCCTGTAGTCCAGCAGCAGGAAGCAAGCAGGTAATGTGCAGCAGACACAAGGAGGTGTCCTGTAGTCCAGCAGCAGGAAGCAAGCAGGTAATGTGCAGCAGACACAAGGAGGTGTCCTGTAGTCCAGCAGCAGGAAGCAAGCAGGTAATGTGCAGCAGACACAAGGAGGTGTCCTGTAGTCCAGCAGCAGGAAGCAAGCAGGTAATGTGCAGGCGGGTCTCAAACAGGCAGGGTCAAACACAGACGGGCAGATCAGGTACAAGGGAGCATCCAAAGGGGTAGTCAAAGTCCAGAACCGGGATCGGGGCAGGCAGAAGTCAGAAGAGTCAGAGACAAGCCAGGTTTCAGCAGGGATCAGGTGAATCAGGTTTTGCAGGTAAACAGAGCACATACAGGGAACGCTGTTGATCGGGCAGCAAGGCAACAGGGTCTGGGTTTGGTTTAAATAGCGCTCTTGGCGCCAAACAGCGTCAGGGCAGCCGCGCGCGCGCTCCCGCGCGCGCCCGGCGCCGCGCGTGCACGTGCGTGTTCCCGTGCGCGCTCGTGCGCGCTCCTGCGCGTCCATGCGCACTGACAGTTGCGCTATTGCGCATGTGTGGGCGCAGCAGGCCCGTTCTGAGCCGGGGAATCCTTCTCCTCCTGGGGATGTTGGGACGCCCGCTGGAGGGGCTTTCCTGACAGTCCCCCTCAAAATCCATACCAGACCCTTGAGGTCTGGGATGGATTTTAAGGGGAACCCCGGCCAAAAAAAAAAAAATGGTGTGGGGTCCCCCTCAAAATCCATACCAGACCCTTCTCCGAGCATGCAACCTGGCAGGCCACAGGAAAAGAGGGGGGACGAGAGCGGCCCTCCTGAACCGTACCAGGACACATGCCCTCAACATTGGGCGGGTGCTTTGGGGGTCTGTGACCCCTCAAAGCACCTTGTCCCCATGTTGATGAGGACAAGGGCCTCTTCCCCACAACCCTAGCCATTGGTTGTGGGGGTCTGCGGGACCCCCAGATCCCGCCCCCCCCTGTGTGAAATGGTAAGGGGTACAAAAGTACCCCTATCATTTCACCAAAAAAGTGACAAAAATGGTAATAATGACAGGAGACGGTCTTTGACAATTCCTTTAATAAAATCTTCTTTCATCTTCTTTCTTCTGGTCTTCTTCCTTCTTCCTTTCTTCATCCTTTGGTTTTTTCATCTTCTTCTTCCGGCATCTTCTTCCATCTTCTTCTTCCATCTTCTTCTTCCTCCGATCCGCTTCTTCTTGCTCTGGTCTTCTCGTCCTGCATCTTCTTCCATGGCGTCGGCGTCTCTTCTTGGGCCGCTCTGCGCAATGGGAGGCTCCCGCTGTGTGAGGCTTTGCTGCGTCTGGCAGGTCTTTTATAACGGAAGGCGGGGCCACCTGGTGACCCCGCCCTCCTCTGACGTCATGGGGAAAGCCATAGGGAAGTCCCCATGACGTCCCCGTGCATAAGAGGGGGCGGGGTCACCAGGTGGCCCCGCCCTCCGTTATAAAAGACCTGTCAGACGCAGCAAAGCCTCACACAGCGGGAGCCTCCCATTGCGCGGAGCGGCCCAAGAAGAGACGCCGACGCCATGGAAGAAGATGCCGGACGAGAAGACCAAAGCAAGAAGAAGCAGATCGGTGGAAGAAGAAGTTGGAAGAAGAAGATGGAAGAAGATGCCGTAAGGAGAAGATGAAGAAACCGAAGGATGAAGAAAGGAAGAAGGAAGAAGACCAGAAGAAAGAAGATGAAAGAATATTTTAATAAAGGAATTGTCAAAGACCGTCTCCTGTCATTTTTACAATTTTTGTCACTTTTTTGGTGAAATGGTAGGGGTACTTTTGTACCCCCTTACCATTTCACACAGGGGGGAGTGGGATCTGGGGGTCCCCTTGTTAAAGGGGGCTTCCAGATTCCGATAAGCCCCCTGCCCTCAGACCCCCACAACCAATGGCCAGGGTTGTGGTGAAGAGGGCCTTCTCCTCATCAACATGGGGACAAGGTGCTTTGAGGGGTCACAGACCCCCAAAGCACCCTCCCAATGTTGAGGGCATGTGGCCTGGTACTGTTCAGGAGGGAGGGGGGGCCGATCTCATCCCCCCCTCTTTTCCTGCGGCCTGCCAGGTTGCGTGTTCAGATAAGGATCTGGTATGGATTTTGAGGGGGACCCCACGCCATTTTTTTGTTTTAGCCGGGGGTTCCCCTTAAAATCCATCCCAGACCTCAAGGGTCTGGTATGGATTTTGAGGGGGACCCCACGCCATTTTTTTTTTGCCCGGGGCCCCCCTTAATATCCATAGCATACCTGAAGGGCCTGGTAATTGAATTTGGGGACCCCCACGCTTTTTTTTTTTTTTTCTTTTTATCAATGACTTTTCTTTATCAATAGCTTTCAATAAATGACTGTTCTCTGTGTTACGGGAGCCAGCAATTCATTAGCCGCAGATGGCTGCCTTAGATGACTCAACAGGCCAGAAGGGTAAAGGTGGTTTAATGTGATACTGCAATGCTGTACTAACAGCACGCACACACTACACTAATCCCCAGAATCACAGCAGATAATGTCAGACTCAGCAGAATGAATAATGTCACTGACACCGTCATGTTCCTAACGCTGCAACACACTACACGAGGCCGCCGGCGCGGCGGCCTTATATAGTGTGCGGCGTGTACTAAACCCCCTGAGCTATAATTGGCCACAGGCATCCTGCCTGTGGCCAATTATTGCTCTCCTCGCCGCTGGCTCTATGATTGGCCAATCATGCAGGGTCACAGTGCATGCTTGGCCAATCATCAGCCAGCAATGCACTGCGACTGGCGCAGTGCATTGTGGGCCGTTCGCATCACACAAATTTGATGCAAACGGCCCAAATAGTTCTGGGCTCGACGAGCGGTCAATTG
Organism: Lithobates sylvaticus; assembly: GCA_028564925.1. Lineage (NCBI taxonomy): Eukaryota > Metazoa > Chordata > Amphibia > Anura > Ranidae > Lithobates > Lithobates sylvaticus. The sequence goes on along the minus strand of CM053027.1, from coordinate 256,621,427 downwards.
CCCGATGTTCGATTCGAACGTGGGTTCGAATCGAACACCGGGCCCATCCCTAGCTGCCACACACAACTAACCAAATATTCTATTGGCAATTATAAGTAACTTAAAAATAGTGCTGGTTCCCACATCGCTCCTCTATCGCAGGCAGTTCACATTGTCTTCTGCGATCCGCTGCGGGTGTCATTAACAAAGTTAATGACACCCCCAGTTTAGTTCACAGATAGCAGCAAGAACTGTGAACTCACACAGGAATCGGATCACATAGGTGAGAACACCCATGCGATCCGATTCTAGTGTGGGGAAAAACAAGTCCCTGCACTATTTTCTGTGCGAATCCAATGCAAGTCCAGCCATACAGTGCGAGTGCGAATCCCATGCGATCTCTGAGATCACGCTAGTATGAACCCATGCTTAAAGGTCCATTTGCATAGAATTGACCCCCACAGCATGATGCTGCCACTACCTTCACAAGGGGCATGGTGTGTTTATTACATACACCAAAATAAGTTTGGTTTGATGACCAGAAAGCTCAATTTTAGTTTTATAGCAAATGTCCTTCTTCCATCTGACTTCAAAGTTTCCTAGGTGTCCTGTGACAAGGTGATGTGATGTGATGTGAATTAGATATGTGCAATTCGTTTTGTTCCAAATTCGTTTTTCGACTAATTTCTTAATTTAGAAATATTTGATTTAACAAGAACCTGTTTAACGCGCTTTTCTGAAATTCGAAAATCTGAAAATTTAGAAGATTTGGAAATTCGAAAATTGGATGATCCAAAAATCAAAAATTAGAAAATTCAGAAATTCGTAAATCCGACAATCCGGAAATTTGAAAATCCGAAAATAAGATTGAAAATTAGAAAATTCTAAATACTGAAAATCTGAAAATAAGAGCTAATATCAGAAAATTAGAAAAACCCCAAAATTTGAAAATCTGAAGTAACTAACTAATAATAACTATTACTAACTATTAAATTCTAGGTATTGGAATTTCCTTTCAAATCTGTCTTTTAGTGAACCTAATGAATATAAATTTATTCGAAGTTACGAATTATCCGAAATAATGAATGCTGCAGCTAAACAAATGGAACGTAACGAATTAATAATAATAAAAAAAAAAAATAATAATAATAATAATAATAATAAAAGCGTTTTATTATTAATTCGATACGTTCCATTCGTTTAGGTGCAGCATTGGTTATTTAGGATAATTTGTAACTTCACATACTGTATATACTTGAGTATAAGCCGACCCGAATATAAGCCGAGAAACCTAATTTTACCACAAAAAAATGGGAAAACGTATTGACTCGAGTATAAGCCTAGGGTGAGAAATGTGCAGCTACTGTAAGTGGAAAAGAGGGTCAACAATGCCTATTTGCAGCCTCACTGTGCCAATTTGCATGCCTCAGTGTGCCCATTTGCAGCCATAGGTCCCCTGAACTTCAAACTTGGTAGTTAAGGGTTCCTAAATGCCCCCTAACTGCAGCCAAAATTTGGGTCTCTGGACTCGAAGGGTCCCGAAATGACATTGCTGCAGATAGACACAGTTGACCGACTTATACGGGATACGGGGCCCCAAAGTCGGTTCGGAAAATGTCAAGCACTTTTCTGCAGTAGAGAATTACATTTTCCAAACCGAATTTTGGGCCCCGTATCTCGGGTTCACTTGGTGCTAGGAACCCCAAATATGGATATGTTGTACTGCTAGTTCCTCTGGGTTTGCACGCCAAATTTGGGGTTCCTGGCACCAAGTGGCCCCAACATACGGGGCCCCAAAGTCGGGTCAGAAAATATCATTCTCTGCTGCAGAAAAGTGCTTGACTCCAGTATAAGCCGAGGGGGGCATTTTCAGCACAAAAAAATGTGCTGAAAAACTCGGCTTATACTCGAGTATATATGGTAAATTTGTATTTGTTATGTTCACTAACAGCTAAATTTGAAAGGAAATTCCTATACCTAGAATTTAATAGTTAGTTATTATTAGTTAGTTAGTGTGTTAATATTACGGATTTTCAAATTTTTGGATTTTCGTTCTTATTTTTGGATTTTCGTTCTTTCAAATTTCCACATTTTTGGGATTTTTAAATTGACAAATTTTAGAATTTCAGAATTTTCAGATTCTACATTTTCAGATTTAGAATTTTCGAATTAATTTAACCACTCCAGCCCCAGAAGATTTGGCTGCTCAATGACCAGGCCATTTTTTGCGATACGGCACTGCGTCGCTTTAACTGACAATTGCGCGGTCGTGCGACACTGTACCCAAACAAAATTGACGTCCTATTTTTCATACAAATAGAGCTTTCTTTTGGTGGTATTTGGTCATCTCTGTGTTTTTAATTTTTTGCGCTATAAACAGAAAAGAGCGACAATTTTGAATAAAACACAATATTTTGTACTTTTTGCTATAATAAATATCCCCAATTTAAAAAAAAAAAAAAAAGCTAATTATTTCCTTAGTTTAGGCTGATATGCATTCTTCTACATCTTTTTGGTAAAAAAAAATAGCATCAAGGTTGATTGGTTTGCGCAAAAGTTATAGCGTCTACAAAATAGGGGAAAGATTTATGGCATTTTTATTATTATTTTTTTTTTTACGAGTAATGTAGTGATCAGTGATTTTTATTGGGACTGTGTTATTATGGCGGACACATCGGACACTTTTGACACATTTTTGGGAACATTGACATTTATACAGCGATCAGTGCTAGAAAAATGCACTGATTACTGTGTAAATGTCACTGGCAGGGAAGGGGTTAACACTAGGGGCGATCAAGGGGTTAACTGTGTTCCCTCAGTATGTGTTCTAACTGTAGGGGGAGGGGACTGACTAGAGGAGATGACAGATCGTTGTTTATAGCTAGTAGAAACACACAATCTGTCTCTCCTCACAGAAAAGGGATTTGTGTGTTTACACACACACGTCCCTGTTCTGGCTCTCGTGTCTGCATTCGCTCATGGCCAACGGTCGTCCTGACTGCCAGCCACACGCATCGGCACCCCCACAGTGCAGTGGGCCTGTTATCCCCGCTTAAAGGGCCGACATACAGCTACAGCGGTTCGTGGGAACATGTCGACCTGCCCCAGTATAATGACGGCGGCTGGTCTGCAAGTTGTTAAAATAACAAATTTGTATCGTAACAAATGACCCAAAAAACAAACAAAAAAAAGCGAATGAAACAAAGACAAAACAAATGAATTTTTTGGCAGTGCACATGGCTAGAGTGAATTTTAGTTAACAGTGTTTTTTTTTTGCTACTCTTCCATGATGCTAAAACTGATAAAGTATCTGGGCAACAGTTGTATCCACAGGCTGTACATTCTCAGGCCTCCAACATCCTCACAATAGTCTTGGGTCTCTCAGTGACCTTCTTACTAGTCTTCTTGCCCTGTTTTTACAAAGTTGCTTGGAATGTTATTTTGTAGGTTATTCCATTCTACTGATTAGATGTTTACTGCGCTTTTTCACTTAATTTACTTAATTTATTTTACTGAAAAAAAAAAACAAAAACAAACAAATATACTGTATATGTAAAGGGAGGGTAATTAACCATGTCAATATTTAAAGTGGGGTTGCGACCAAAAAAAAAAAATGTTGCTTAAAATTCATAAAAAATAAATAAATAAAATAATTGGAAAAATTTTTTTTTTTACTCACCTCTAAATGCCTGTTGCTAGGGGGTCCCTCGTAGTCTGCCACCTTCATTGCCCGGGCTAAACGTCACTTCCTGTAGGCGCCGCACAGTCATCTGTGACCTGTCATCCCAGATTGAGTGAGCGTCGAATCACGGCACACGAGCGAGCGGAGCGGGGAACGAGGGGGGTCTCGTTCCCCCGCATCGCTGGACCCCGGGACAGGCAAGTGTCCGATTATTAAAAGTCAGCAGCTGCAGTATTTGTAGCTGCTGACTTTTACGTTTTTTTTTTTGTGGGCACTCCACTTTAATGACCATTTAATTTATATATTGATTAATGGAAAAATATATAGATATACCATAGTTATAGATTTATGAGAAATGCAATAGATGTGCAATTGTTTACTGTTTGTTGCTATAATATGTGATGCACCCTATTTAAGGTCCACTGTGTGGTCAGCTCGAGGTCAGGGGCTGAAGGTATGGCTGGAGAGGCTCCAATAAGTGATGCAGCTGAAATTGCTTTTGTGAATGAAATAAACATGTTTGGAGCTCGCATAGTTCATATAAAGAAAAGCCATTTCTGCTGTATACTTGCGGAACTTTTTGGAACATTTTTCTGACAGCCAAGTCTACAGTGAAGTCAAAGCATAGACGATCAGTTTCCTGGGAGACGTCAACAGGCCTACTTATGTCTAAAGTGTCACAACATAGGTGCATTCATTGGAATTCATAAAAGAATGTCGCAGACACTTTTTAAAATTCTGCCGCACACCTATGAAACAAATGGTGTGACATGCGACAAATTCATGTACATGACAGAAAGATCTAGCACAAAATCATCAGAGAAGGATGTGTTCCAACTGCACTGTCTGGCAGAAGGTGATTAGCAGAGTGTGAGAAGTAAACAATATAACACTCGTATCAGTAGCTGTTGAAAATGTACCTCAAGCTACATTCGGTAACCACATTACAGAAACCTCTGTCAGATTTTGCCTTCCATCAGCTTGACTGTTGCATTTTAAAGCAAGGTATGTTTCCGAAAGCTGCTTTTATAGTTGGTTGTCTTTTCAAACTCTACTAATTGTCTCCTGCCAGACACTGCAGCTAGAGCACATCCTTCAATCCACTAACAATTTTAAAACTGGGGGCTTCTCAATTTCGAAAGTAGGATTCCATAGCCGTTAGCATGCTAAAAGTTCTAAGTATGTTCAGCTCTGTCGTTGATTGCTAGGTCGCTATTGGCACACAACTTTCTAGCATCTAGTGACAGGTAAGGTGCAGTGCACATATTTGAGGTCCCACTCTGTGTGCTTTGGCCTCTCTCTGTACGCCTCTCTGTAAGGCCACTTCCTACCCAGCCTATAATAGAATGACGGCTGAGGGGAAGTGCTGCCATCCTGGGTGGACATCATATGATGTCCTCCCAGGATTGGGCCATGCTGCGGTACAATCTGTCACCAGCTTGCCCACTGGACACAGAAGATAATAAATCAGTGTACCAGGCAGCTGCTGGTACCATGTGATCACAGCAGATGGCAATTGTACACAATGAATAGCTTCCATTCACAGCCATTGTATTGTGTTAATTTCTGTGATAGGTCATAGTGAACACACGGTACAGCCTAAGCCAATCACAATGAATATCTACAATGTGATAGCTGTGGTCAATCACAGCTTCACAACAGTACACACTGGATGAATGGATGCCATAAGCAATGATAGTGTGTAAAAAAAAAAAAAAAACACCAATTCTGATCACCTCCCCAGAGTATTATAATGTCACTATGGTACCGTACTGCTATGGTCACAGTAGGTAAAAAAAAAAAAATATATATTAAAGAGGAAGTAAACCCTGATGGGTTTACTTCCTTTGTTTCCCTGCAAAGGTAAAGCATAATGGACTACTATGCATTGCATAGTAGTCAAGTATGTGTCACTTACCTAACACAGGAGCCAGCGAAGTCACCGATGTCCCCTTGTGTATGGAGCCTCCATCTTCTTGGTGGGTCTTGCAGCTCCGGCGCTGTCATTCAATGGAGCCGCAATGACGTCACTCCCACGCATGCACGGGAGCCGCCACTCGCGGCATATCGCGGTTGACAGTGGTGCACTCAGTGCACCTGCATGCCGCTGTCTACGGCGCATGCGCCGTAGACAGCGGTGCCTGTCTTTTGGCAAATATCTCCTAAACCGTGTAGAATCCACTTTGCACTACAAGTGCACTTGGAAGTGCAGTTACTGTAAATCTGAGGGGGAGATCTGAAATGAGGGGAATCACTGCTGATATTATCATCCAATCATGTGCAAGCAAATATGCTGTTTTTGATTTTCCTTGCATGTCCCCCTCAGATCTACGGTGACTGCACTTCCAAATGCACTTATATTGCAAAGTGGATTTGCCTTTAGTAAATAAACCCCATAGTGACACATTCTAAAAGCTGCCTGGATCTGTTGCATGTGTAAACAATGTCCTTGTAAAACAACCCATTTTCTTTAAAATTAAAAAGGCAAAATATTTGTGTATAGATATAAATACCCTTCCCCCCTTTTTTATAAGTGATCACAATTCCTCTGTTCCTGTTTGTTCTCAGCTGCATCAGAGCTGAGGGGAGAAGAAACAGCAATACACTGAACATCCCAGTGAATGGCTGTGCAGGAGGGGTGTGTCAGGACAAGTCTGATCATTGGAGGAGAGCACGCTGAGTTCCCAGCATAGCTAGAGAACTGACCACAGTGTGTTCTACTGCTTAGTGTGGTCAGTTTTTAATATGAAAGCAGAGGAATTTAAAGGAACACCAAAGATTTCACATAAAGGAAGCAGTACAAAGAGAACAGGATAGTTTTCCATACAAGTACATGGCACAGCAGGCACATATCAGAAAGATCACTTTTAGGGGTAACAAACAATTTAAAGGGGTGTTCCGGACTTTTTTTATTTTTTTTAAGTCAGCAGCTACAAATACTGTAGCTGCTGACTTTTAATAAGGACACTTACCTGTCCATCGAGCCCGCGATGTTGGCCCCCCAAGGCCGATCCGTTCACCGGATCGGCTGCCGGCGCCGCCATCTTAACTAAGGGAAACAGGCAGTGGAGCCTTGCGGCTTCACTGGCCGTTTCCTACTGCGCATGCGCGAGCCGCACGGTGCTTTGTGAATGGCCCCGTTGTTTCCTGGGACACAAGACAACGGGGCTGCTCGCCGAGGAGGATGAATTGAAGAAACAACGCTGCGGAATAGGAAGAGGCAGATTAGGAAGACTGCCTAGCAACAGGGGTTTCTAGTGAGTAAAAAAAAAATTATATTTTAAAAATGTTTTTTTTTATATATTTTTAAGAATGTTAATGTAATTTTTTTTTTAGGGTGGCCCTCCTCTTTAAGGAACCTGTCACAAGCCTTTCATAAATTAGGCACCAGACTTCTTAAAGTGGCCATACCACCAATAAACTGTTGTAAATAGTTTATTAAATCCCCCTGATTGTTTGGATACGTAGAAATGAGAATGTTTAAACCATCTTCTGGTGGGATGGTGGTAAATCCAGTAAATTTTTGATACATGTTTATTGAATTTGTGTGGGGAGATCAGAAAAGGTCTATGAGTCCCTTCACTGCTGAATAACAGATACAGATACAGTTTTGTTATTATAACTACATGAAGATCTATGTAGTCACCATTCTTTCTTCACATTGTAAATATTTTGTAACGCCTTCTCTCTACATAGAGAGGAATTAAAGCACAGGTTCTAATTCATAAAAATTTTTTTAAAATTTTTAACTATATTAAGTCACAATTTAGGTTTGTATAAGAAAAGTACTTTTAATTTCTTAAATATGTTGTTTTTTAATACTACCCTTGAGTGCAACTTTAATTGTATGTAGTTATTGTTGCAGATCAACAATGAACAATATGATCTTCATTTACTAGCAAACAATTTAGAGTAGCTTTGTTTTTTAAAAGGACATTTATGATCACTATCTAATCCACATTTACACTGATTTAACACAATATTTTCAAATATACTTTTTAGCTTATCATTATTGGCAGTGAAAATATAGCTTAATATGGCTCATAACATATCCATGGGGGTGTTTCGTTGCCCCTCATTTGCATTTCCTGTCTTTTGTCTATACACTTTCTTTGTACTATGTCCAATCAAGTACAAGTCACTGCTAGGGATGAGCTTGGAGTTTGAGTCGAACTCATGCTCGAGTCGAACATTGCCTGTTCGCCTGTTCAGCGAACAGCGAACAATTTGGAGTGTTCGCAGCAAATTCGAAAAAGCCGCGAGCACCCTGTAAAAGTCTATGGGAGAAATCTCAAGTGCTAATTTTAAAGGCTAATATGCATGTTATTGTCATAAAAAGTGTTTGGGGACCTGGGTCCTGCCCCAGTGAACATGTATCAATGCAAATTTTTTTTTTTTTAAATGGCCGTTTTTTCAGGAGCAGTGATTTTAATAATGCTTAAAGTGAAACAATAAAAGTGTAATATTCCTTTAACTTTCGTACCTGGGGGGTGTCTATAGTATGCCTGTGAAGGGGCGCATGTTTCCCGTGCTTAGAACTGTCCCTGCACAAAGTGTCATTTTTGCAGGAAAAAAAGCTATGTAACACAGAGAACAGTCATTCATTGAAAGTCATTGATAAAAAAAAAAGTCATTGATAAAAAAAAGAAAAAAGCGTGGGGGTTCCCCCAAATTCAATTACCAGGCCCTTCAGGTGTGCTATGGATATTAAGGGGAACCCCGCTTTAAATAAAAAAAAAAATGACGTGGGGTTGGGTTCCCCCTAAATATCCATACCAGACCCTTCAGGTCTGGGATGGATTTTAAGGGGAACCCCGGCCAAAAAAAAAAAAAAATGGCGTGGGGTCCCCCTCAAAATCCATACCAGACCCTTATCCGAGCACGCAACCTGGCAGGCCGCAGGAAAAGAGGGGGGACTAGAGCGCCCCCCCCCCCTGAACCACACCAGGCCACATGCCCTCAGAATTGGAAGGGTGCTTTGCGGGTCTGTGACCCCTCAAAGCACCATGTCCCCATGTTGATGGGGACAAGGGCCTCGTCCCCACAACCCTGGCCATTGGTTGTGGGGGTCTGCGGGTGGGGGGCTTATTGGAATCTGGAACCCCCAGATCCCGCCCCCCCTGTGTGAAATGGTAAGGGGTACAAAACTACCCCTACCATTTCACCAAAAAAGTGACAAAAATGTTAAAAATGACAGGAGACGGTCTTTGACAATTCCTTTATTAAAATCTTCTTTCTTCTGGTCTTCCTTCTTCCTTTCTTCGTCCTTCGGTTTCTACATCTTCTTCTTCCATCTTCTAACATCTTCTTCCATCTTCTTCCATCTTCTTCTTCGTCAGAGGGGGGCGGGGTCACCAGGTGGCCCTGCCCTCAGTTATAAAAGAGCTGTCAGACGCAGCGAAGCCTCACACAGCGGGAGCCTCCCATTGCGCAGAACGGCCCAAGAAAAGACGCCGACGCCGTGGAAGAAGATGCCGGACGAGAAGACCAGAGCAAGAAGAAGTGGATCGGAGGAAGAAGAAGATGGAAGAAGAAGATGAAGAAACCAAAGGATGAAGAAAGGAAGAAGAAAGACCAGAAGAAAGAAGGTTTTAATAAAGGAATTGTCAAAGACCGTCTCCTGTCATTTTTACCATTTTTGTCACTTTTTTGGTGAAATGGTAATTACCCCCTTACCATTTCACACAGGGGGGGGGGGGGCGGGATTTGGGGGTCCCCTTGTTAAAGGGGGCTTACAGATTCCGATAAGCCCCCCGCCCGCAGACCCCCACAACCAATGGCCAGGGTTGTGGGAACGAGGCCCTTGTCCCCATCAACATGGGGACATGGTGCTTTGAGGGGTCACAGACCCCCAAAGCACCCTCCCAATGTTGAGGGCATGTGGCCTGGTACGGTTCAGGAGGGAGGGGGGGTCGCTCTCGTCCCCCCTCTTTTCCTGCGGCCTGACAGGTTGCGTGCTCGGATAAGGGTCTGGTATGGATTTTGAGGGGGAACCCACGCCATTTTTTTTAAATTTAAAGCGGGGTTCCCCTTAATATCCATAGCAGACCTGAAGGGCATGGTAATTGAATTTGGGGGAACCCCCACGCTTTTTTTTTTTTTGATCAATGACTTTCAATGAATGACTGTTCTCTGTGTTACCGGAACTGGCAATTCATTAGCCGCGAGTGATTTTAAATAGCTTTTTTTCCTGCAAAAATGACACTTTGTGCAGGGACAGTTCTAAGCACAGAAAACATGCGCCCCTTCACAGGCATACTATACACACCCCCCAGGTACGAAATTTAAAGGAATATTACACTTTTATTGTTTCACTTTAAGCATTATTAAAATCACTGCTCCTGAAAAAAACGTCCGTTTTTAAAAAAAATATTGCATTGATACATGTCCCCTGGGGCAGGACCCAGGTTCCCAAACACTTTTTATGACAATAACATGCATATTAGCCTTTAAAATTAGCACTTTTGATTTTGAACGTTTGAGTCCCATAGACTTTAATAGGGTTCACACGAGCTTTAGGTCTGTTCGCAGTTTCTGATGCGAACCGAACAGGGGGGTGTTCGGCTCATCCCTAGTCACTGCATAATTTTAACATATGATCATTAGGGATGAGCCAAACACCCCCTGGTTCGGTTTGCAGCAGAACATGCGAACAGGCAAAAAATTTGTTTGAACACGCAAACACCGTTAAAGTCAATGGGACACAAACATGAAAAATCAAAAGTGCTAATTTTTAAAGGCTTATATGCATGTTATTGTCTTAAAAAGTGTTTGGGGACCAGGGTCCTGCCCAGGGGACATGTATCAATGCAAAAAAAGTTTTAAAAACTGACGTTTTTTGGGGAGCAGTGATTTTAATAATGCTTAAAGTGAAACAATAAAAGTGAAATATTCCTTTAAATTTCCTACCTGGGGGGTATCTATAGTATGCCTGTAAAGTGGTGCATGTTTTCCATGTTTAGAACAGTCCAAGAGCAAAATTTTATTTCTACGATCTGCCTCCATGGGAGGCATCCGCCATAATGACCAGCCTCTCAGGTGACAGCTCTTTTATAACTGAGGGCGGGGCCACACAATGATGTTGCCAGGTGACCCCGCCCCCTCTGATGCACGAGGACATCCCTATGGCTTTCCGGTAGCGTCAGAGGGGGGCGGGGTCATTGGTGGCCCCGCCCTTGGTTATATAAGAGCTGTCATCTGAACAGAAGCGGCACACAGCGGGAACCCCCCATTGAGGCGGATCGTCCGGAGGACAAAGTGGGGAAGAAGAAGCTGGAGAAAGATGCTGGAGGAGAAGTCATGCCATGTTGAGGGCATGTGGCCTGGTAGGGTTCAGGAGGGGGGCTCTCTCTCACCCCCCTCTTTTCCTGCAGTCTGCCAGGTTACACACTCGGATAAGGGTCTGGTATAGATTTTTGGGGGGACCCCACACCATTTTTTTTATTTTGCCACGGGATTCTCCTTAATATCCATACCAGACCTGAAGGGCCTGGTATGGAATTTGGGGGGACCCCCACGCATTTTTTTTTAAATCTTGTTTCGGGGTTCCCATTAATATTCATACCAGACCCAAAGGGCCTGGTAATGGACTGTGGGGGAATCCCAATGCCGTTTTTATCAATGAACTTTTATGTGTATTGCCGGGACCGAATATTCATTATAGCCGCGAGTACTTTTAAATTATTATTTTTTCCTTTAGAAATGTAATTTTGCTCTCGGACTGTTCTAAACACGGGAAACATGCGCCACTTTACAGGCATAATATAGACACCATCGAGGTACGAAATTTAAAGGAATATTTCACTTTTATTGTTTCACTTTAAGCATTATTAAAATCACTGCTCCCGAAAAAACTTCAGTTTTTAAAACTTTTTTTTTTTTGCATTGATACATGTCTCCTGGGGCAGGACCCAGGTCCCCAAACACTTTTTCCTGACACAAAGCATGACAGCATACACAAATGGGATAAGCTCTGCCTCTCACCCAATCAGGACTGGTTATACTATATTTAAATAAGTTGCCTCCCCCTAGGCAGCATTCTCTTTTTTTTCTCAACGCTCAACTGGTTATAACTATGAATTAATGAAGATTTTTATTTTTGCTCTCACCTGCCGGATTCATCTGGCCAGCCGCACAGGTTCAGGAACTTTCCTGTGACGAAGCCCCTCTGTTCAGTTGTAAAGCTTCCATACGAGGGAGACCCCCCCCCCCCCCCCCAGGTCCAGATACTGGGGGGCTGGGATACTGGTCTCTGGATGCAGGTAAAACTGTTTTGTCTTGTGGTTAGTTGGGACTGATGCAGTCTCTCCTCCCTGGTGAGTTGTGGCCCCACACACACATTTTGGTAGTTGGCTTTGGATATGTTGGTTTCCCTTGCAAAGATGCTGGAATTTTTTTTTTTTTTTTGTGGCCAGGGCTGCCCCTTTCCAAGATGGCTCTTTGTTTCCTGTGGCTGGATGCGGGTTTCAGTAGGCAGATGATATTGGGGGTAACTTCTGGCCCACTGTAGCAGTGGCCGGGAGCTCCAGGTGGCTGCCTGGGAATGGATTGGTGTCTACCTGTCAGTATGGAGCCTCTCCCACCCCCCCTTAGAGCCAGTCTGGGAAGGGTGTTGCACAGAACAGGTAATCTTTCCATGGGCTGTCATGGTGTGTCTGAATCATTATGTTGTTAATATACAAGCTGCCAAAGTAAGTTAAACTGCTGTGTATAGTTCTGTCTGTTTCATTTGCCTCAGAGGTTTTGTTTGTCTGTAGGACTACTAATTTTTTTGCTGCAAAGTTGAGTCAGCAATCTAGCTGATGTGTACATGCGCACTTTGCTACACCCAGGCTTCTGAGAATTTCACTGCAGGCTAAATGAGCAACCATTGACCTTTCCACATTTTTCCAGAACATTGCTTCCAGTAGTGGCCGTCTTGCAGAAGCAAGGGCTTCAGCTTCCTCATGTGGACAACAGATGCGGGTGGCTCAACATTCTCCAGGTCCTGGCAAACCCTGATTCAGAGGGAAGGCCAATTAATATCATTATAATAATGTTTTAGATGTTCAGGAGAATACTGTAGAGTTGCCTCCACATAAGTCCTAATACTGTCACCCTTTGTGTGGGAAAGTCCTAGCTCTATCCCCTCTGTTTGTATCCCATGGTGAAGAAGATTAAGAACATCATAAACTGGCCTTCTAAGGTAATGAAAGATTCTGCTTCCTATTCCAGGGAAGATTACCCCACATATGAGACTAGTCCCGTCGATGGTGGCTAAGGATAGTTAATCTTATCAACTTTCATAAACTTCCAGATGTAACAATCACTAAAGCCTATTTACCTCTGTGACCTCGTAGCTCAAGTCAATGACATGGGCCAGGGGAGGACGAAGTGTCTAACAGCAGGGGTACAGTGATTTCCAAGTGAGGAAGTTGTTTGGGCAACACAGCCTAGGAGGCCTCAGGTATGCTCCAAACAGACGGCTATAGGTAATCTCCTATTGTCATGGCAAGAGGCATCTCCTATTTAGGTTTGCCAAAGGTAAAACCTGTCTCATCTCATCACTCTGTGTTCTAGTGTCTCAGAACTTCCTGTCAGATACGGTAAATACGAAGCCTTGGATGCCAAGGGTGGTCAATAGGAAGAATGTTCCCCTTAAAGGGGGGCTCAGAATGCCACCCTATTGCCGCGTACACACGAAGGGACTATCCCGCGGGATTATCCCCTGGCCTCAAGTCCAGGGGATAATCCCCTCGTGTGTGGGCCTCCAACGTACTTTTTAAAGTTTTAAGTTTTGTTTTAAAATTATCCGATGGACTTGGCAGTCCAGCGGACAATCCCGCCGTTAGTAGGCTAGTCCGCCGGACTTTTGAAATGAACGGACTTGCCGCTCATCGGAAAGTCCGTTCATTTAGCACGTGACTTCAGGTACGTAGCTAGCATAGGCAGTAAATGCCAGCACGCTAGCTCCGTCACCTGGCATGGATTTTTCGGCGTGGGGGTCCCCCCCAAATCCATCTCAGACCCTTATCCGAGCACGCAGCCCGGCAGGCCAGGAAAGGGGTGGGGACGAGCGAGCGCCCCCCCTCCTGAGCCGTACCAGGCCGCGTGCCCTCAACATGGGGGGTGCCCTGGGGAAAGGGGGGCCGTGCGGCCCCCCCACCCCAAAGCACCTTGTCCCCATGTTGATGAGGACAAGGGCCTCTTCCCAACAACCCTGGCCGTTCTTCTTCCTCTTCCTCTTCCTCTTCCTCTTCCTCTTCCTCCCGTAGTCATACAGCATGGTGTCCTCAAAGTACAGTCTTTGGCCCACGTTCCTTCTATTTTAGTCTTCTTGAGATCTCAGACCTTGCACAGCAGAGCCAAGTGTATCCAAATTCAGCCACGTATAAACTCGACATATAAATAAATGGACAGGGGGAGGGTGGTTGTGGGGGGGGGGATGGGGAGGGAAAGTAAAGAAGGAAAAAGAGAGGTAAAAAAAAGGAGAAAAATCAGACAGGAGGAAATGGTGAGGGTTTCGGGGGGGGGGGGTTGGGCCATCTCTGTGTGCCCGCTCCTATCCCCTCAGCCACCCTATTGTGGGGGGGTTGAAGGGCTTGGACAAGGAGCGGTCACACTCAGAGTCGCACCTTCGGCAGATAAGTTCGCAGTGGGGGGGGGGGGGGTGGGTGGGAGGGTTTGAGATGCACCCTGCAGAGACGCATAATTAATATTTCCAGTAGGCAGTTTTCTGGGCTAATGTTATTATACTTTAACGGTATACTCTAGATGACAGAAATAAACTTTCTGACTTATAATGTCAAGGGCTTAAACTACCCTGTTAGGCGACATAAAATACTAAAAGAACTTCAGCAATATCTTGCAGAGGTTGTGTTCTTACAGGAGACCCACTTATCCCAGGAAACAAATATCAAAATATACTCCAAAGACTTCCCAACTTGGTTTTATGGTGATTTATCCACTAGGAGGGCCAAGGGAGTGGCAATTGGGTTTGCAAAAAAAAAAATAAGGTTTACTCCAACAGATAGGCTGACAGACCCTGAAGGTCGGTATCTTTTTCTGAAGGGCAAATTAGGTGACAGTATACTTACCCTGGCAAATGTATACTGCCCTAATAAAAACTCTATGAGGTACTTGAAGCAGGTATTGGGAAGGTTAATGAACTTTAAGACAGGAGAGGTGGTGCTGGCTGGGGATTTCAATTTCTGCATGGATCCATCTTGCAATAGTACATCCCGGGCACAGGGGACGAGTAATGCCTCGTACACACGATCGGAATTCTCGTCGGAAAAAACTGTGTCGGTTTTTCCGACGGAATTCCGCTCAAGCTGTGTTGCCTACACACGATCACACCAAATTCCGACGGTCAACAACACAGCGGCATAAAACACGTTCGACAGCACTATAAAAAGGGAAGTTTAATGCTTCCGAGCATGCGTCAATGGTTTCCGAGCATGCGTCGGAATTTTGCGTGTCGGAATTGCATACACACGATCGGAAAATCCGATAGAAAGGTTTTCCGTCGGAAAAATTGAGAACAGGTTCTCAATTCAAAGTCCGTCGTAAATTCCGACAGAAAAAGACCGTTGACCATGCACACGGTCGGAAAATCCGATGAAAGGCTCCCATCGGACTGTTTCCATCAGAAATTCCGACCGTGTGTACGCCGCATAAGGCTTTGTTAAAAATGATAAAACTCAGGATGTGTCAATGTCAAATCATGGACGTGTGGAGTGCAACATACTAAAACATATGATTATACTTTCTACTCCCTTGTGCTAGACATGGGAACCGTCAAAAAATTTGTTTCGTTTAGTTTCGTTCCGTATATAAAAAAAAATCGTAATTCGTAATTCATGTACAAATTCCATTCGAATTCGTATGAAATACGAATTTCGTACGAATCGTAAAAAAAATTTGAATCGT
This sequence comes from Lithobates sylvaticus, assembly GCA_028564925.1. Classification (NCBI taxonomy): domain Eukaryota; kingdom Metazoa; phylum Chordata; class Amphibia; order Anura; family Ranidae; genus Lithobates; species Lithobates sylvaticus. Next base: position 256,605,856 of record CM053027.1, on the reverse strand, counting down.
TTCAAATCGTTACGAATCGTTACGAATCACTTGCGGCTCATGAATTGCTGGTTCCCATAACACAGAGAACAATTCGAATCCAACTACCAAATATCGAATTTCAACTAATACGAAAGAAATGGATATAACAAATGATTCGAATTAATTTGAGATTCAGTATATCTAATATCGAGAACTTTCCCTGCACAAAGTGTAATTTTTGCAGGAAAAAAAGCTATTTAAAATCACTCGCGGCTAATGAATTGTCGGCTCCGTAACACAGAGAACAGTCATTCATTGAAAGTCATTGATAAAAAAAAAAAAAAAGCGTGGGGGCCCCCCCAAATTCAATAACCAGGCCCTTCAGGTCTGCTATGGATATTAAGGGGAACCCAACTTCAAATTAAAAAAAAAAATGACGTGGGGTCCCCCCTAAATATCCATACCAGCCCTTCAGGTCTGGGATGGATTTTAAGGGGAACCCCGGCCAAAAAAAAAAATGGCATGTGGTCCCCCTCAAAATCCATAGGAGACCCTTTATCTGAGCACGCAACCTGGCAGGCCGCAGGAAAAGAGGGGGGACGAGAGCGCCCCCCCCCCCCTCCTGAACCTTACCAGGCCACATGCCTCAACATTGGGAGGGTGCTTTGGGGTCCCCCCAAAGCACCTTGTCCCCATGTTGATGAGGACAAGGGCCTCATCCCCACAACCCTGGCCATTGGTTGTGGGGGTCTGCGGGCGGAGGGGTTATCGGAATCTGGAAGCCCCCTTTAACAAGGGGACCGCCAGATCCCGGCCCCCCCTGTGTGAAATGGTAAGGGGGTACAAAAGTACCCCTACCATTTCACCAAAAAAGTGACAAAAATTGTAAAAATGACAGGAGACGGTCTTTGACAATTCCTTTATTAAAGTCTTCTTTTATCTTCTTTCTTCTGGTCTTCTTCCTTCTTCCTTCTTCTTCTCCTTCGGTTTCTTCATCTTCTCCTTCTGGCATCTTCTTCCATTTTCTTCTTCCATCTTCTTCCTCCGATCTGCTTCTTCTTGCTCTGGTCTTCTCGTCCGGCATCTTCTTCCATGGCGTTGGCGTCTCTTCTTGGGCCGCTCCTCGCAATGGGAGGCTCCCGCTGTGTGAGGCTTCGCTGCGTCTGACAGGTCTTTTTTAACCCCATGACGTCCCCGTGCGTCAGAGGGGGGCGAGGTCACCAGGTGGCCCCGCTCTCCGTTATAAAAGACCTGTCAGACGCAGCAAAGCCTCACACAGTGGGAGCCTCCCATTGCGAGGATCGGCCCAAGAAGAGACGCAGACGCCATGGAAGAAGATGCCGAACGGGAGCAAGAAGAAGCGGATCGGAGGAAGAAGAAGATGGAAGAAGATGCCGGAAGGAGAAGATGAAGAAACCGAAGGATGAAGAAAGGAAGAAGGAAGACAAGAAGAAAGAAGATTTTAATAAAGGAATTGTCAAAGACCGTCTCCTGTCATTTTTACCATTTTTGTCACTTTTTTGGTGAAATGGTAGGGGTACCCCCTTACCATTTCACACAGGGGGGGGGGATCCCCTTGTTAAAGGGGGCTTCCAGATTCCGATAAGCCCCCCCGCCCGCAGACCCCCACAACCAATGGCCAGGGTTGTGGGAATGAGGCCCTTGTCCTCATCAACATGGGGACAAGGTGCTTTGGGGGGGACCCCAAAGCACCCTCCCAATGTTGAGGGCATGTGGCTGGTACAGTTCAAGAGGGGGGGGGCGCTCTCGTCCCCCCTCTTTTCCTGCGGCCTGCCAGGTTGCGTGCTCGGATAAGGGTCTGGTATGGATATTTAGGGGGACCCCACGTCATTTTTTTTAAAATTTTAAGTGGGGTTCCCCTTAATATTCATAGCAGACCTAAGGGCCTGGTAAACTGAATTTGGGGGAACCCCCACGCTTTTTTTTTTTTTTTTATCAATGACTTTCAATGAATGACTGTTCTTTGTGTTACGGGAGCCGACAATTCATTAGTCGCGACTCGCGAGTGATTTTAAATAGCTTTTTTCCCTGCAAAAATTACACTTTGTACAGGGACAGTTCTAAGCACGGGAAATGCTTAGAACGTACTCAAGACTGGACTACATAATGGTAGATCGTAGATTATTGGAACAGGTGAGGGAAAGCAAGATAGAAATAACTAGACTGTCAGATCATTCCCTGGTCTCAATGAGGATGCAGATTTAAAGACAACCTTTTACATGGTGTTTAAATGCAGATCTTTTACAAGACGCAAAAGTTTCTGAAGAAGTCCAGCAAGAAATAGAATCATATTTTTCTGTCAATGATACGGGCGATGTCTCAGGTGCCACCCTTTGGGAGGCACACAAAGCATACATGAGGGGGGTTCTTATTTCCATCGGCGCGTGGGAAAAAAAAGAGAGAACAAAAAAAATGAATACTCTAATTGAAGAGATTCACATATTAGAAACTGAGCATAAAAAACATAAAGGTCATCACCAAGAATCTTTTCACCAACTGGTAATCAAAAGAGACAAACTCAAGGACACCATGGAACAAGATTCTAGAAGGTCATTTAATAAAATAGCAAGAGAAAGGTATCTTAGGTAATACTTAGCGAGGATGTTAAAAAATAAATTAATTATATTGAAAAAATTCAAAATAAGAATGGGGGAATGGTATACACAACTAATGAGATAGCAAAAACGTTCAGGAACTATTATGAAGCCCTTTACTCCGTAGGTCAACAGGAACAACAGGAAATATTGAAAAAGGAGAAAATTAAAGATTTTCTAAACAACGCAAGACTTCCTCTTCTGTCAGAAAATGATAAAACCTATATGGATCGACCCATCACAGAGGAGGAAATCTACAAAGCACTAAAAGACTCTGCCCCGGGCAAGAGCCCGGGACCAGATGGGTTTAAGACCCAATACTTTAAAAAATATAAGGAGATCCTAGTTCTGAAACTATGTCAGTACATGAACGGATTAGGTGTAAATTTCAAAATGGGAGGAGCGGCATTATCGGCATCAATAACGGTGATCCTGAAGGAGGGCAAGGACAGCACGCTCTGCTCCAACTACAGGCCAATAGCCTTATTGAATTCAGATACCAAATTATATGCCAAGGTATTGGCAAATAGGCTGAAGGAGAAGATGACCAAACTGGTCCATCCGGACAAGGTCAGATTTATACCCGGAAGAGAAGGAAGAGACAACAGGGTGCAGTCATTGCTTCTCCTTCAGGCTATTAAAACAAGAGGGTCCCCAGGTCTACTGCTGTCGATAGATGCAGAGGAAGCGTTCGACAGGGTAGACTGGGGACTCATGATAAAAAACGTTGGAAGTTATGGGTGTCGGCCCAAGAATGATCCAATGGATCGAAGTTTTATATAGCCACCCTTCCGCGTCAGTAAAGGTGAATGGGGTCTCATCACCCCCGTTCATAATGAAAAATGGAACCAGACAAGGATGCCTGTTGTCGCCTCCTGTTTGTGCTCTCCTTGGAGCCTCTATTGGCTACAATACAAAACAACCCAGATATTAACGGAATTAGGATGGGGGAAGAAGAGCACAAACTAGCAGCGTTTGCTGACGATGTGCTGTTCTATATAACAAATCCCAGGATCACGATTCCAAACTTGCTAGGGATATTGAATCAATATGGAAAAATCGCTCATTTTAAAATTAACCTCAGCAAGTCTAAAATCTTAAACATAAATATAACTAAACAGGAAGAAATCAAACTCCTAAAATAATTAAATTTCCCATGGAGAAAGGACATAAAATATCTGGGAATCAGACTGACTGACTCTCTGAGGAAAATATATTTAGTAAACTATATCCCTCTGCTAGACGAACTCTATCACTCCCACAGACATACTTCAAAGTCTTAAAAGGAATACTATCGAAAAATATATATGGCAAAATAAAAAACCTAGAATTGCCCATTGGGTATTGAGCAGGCGGAAAAAACAGGGCGGACTGGCTGCCCCGGATCTTAAAAGGTACTATAACGCTGTGGCACTTTCACGGGTAGTGGAATGGGCTAAAGAGTCCAATGATAAGAGGTGGGTAAATATAGAAAATGTTATGAGTAAAACCCAATTAAGTTGTATAATATGGAATCCTCCACAATACAGAGCACTGGTATTGCACACGCACGACATAACGCGTACTTCACTAAGAATATGGGATAGGATTCACACACAAAATAAATGGGATTACAATTCACCTTTCATTTTTTTTAAAAGAAAACGATTGAGCCAGGGAAAAGGTCGGTAGGGGGAAATTGGATAAAAAAAGAAAAGGCACAACTGAAAGATATAGTAAAAAGAGGCAAAATAAACACTTATCAAGAATTAAGAAAGGACACGGATTTAATGATGATTGATCCATGGCAGTACCTCCAGCTGATCCATTTTGTCGAGAAATTGCCCCAACCAATTAGATCTGGAGAAAATTACAGGCCGCTAGAGCTGCTATGTATAAAAGAAAAATCAAAAAATAACATAGCGCGAATATATAAAATATTATCGGCTGGAGATAGACTGGAGGTCCCGCCATATATCAAAAAATGGGAAAACAAACTGGGGTCACGATGTAATACACACACTATTGAGAAAATATTGAAATGAACGCATAGTTCTACGTTAGATACTAAGATGATTGAGATAAATTATAAATGCCTGGCAAGGTGGTACGCGACTCCAGACAAAATTAGCAAATTTCAACTGGAGAAATCCCTGGATTGCTGGAGAGGCTGTAAGGTACCAGGAACAGCGGCCCATATTTGGTGGGAATGTCCCACGATTAAAAAATATTGGAGGGAGGTCCTACAACTAATAAAGGAAATCACCAAGAAAGAGATACCTGAAGATCCATGGACATGCTTGTTCCATGGGACAGATCTACCAGCTAGACAATATAAAATATCGTTAACCCCCATCCCGCTCAATGTAGCCAAAAGTTCAATACCGAAAAAATGTCAGGAAGTGGACAGTCCCAAAATTTGGGATTGGATATTTGGTGTAAATGAGATATTTAACTTAGAGAGCATAGTCGAAAGGGGAGTGGAAGAAGAAGGGGTCGACCGAAACGACAAATGGGACACACGGCAAGCGTTCAAAAAAACATGGAAATATGTTGAGAAGATAACGGAATAAATAGGCCCAGAAATAAAAGAGAGAAAATAGATAATATAAAACTTTTTTTGCGGTTGATGCAAGGTTGAGGCATTGGGAGGGGAGGGGAAAATAACAAAAGGGAAATGTTATATATACTATGTTGATGTAGTTAAAAACGTGTACTTTTGTATTTTGTAAGATGACATTTGTAAAAAATAAAAGATTTAAAAAAAAAAAAAAAACAGCCACGTTACATCTAGCAACTGGAAGGCCAAGTTAGAAAGGCTCATTGCGGGATCTCGCCTTCATTTTTTTGAAACCTCGTGGAAGCCAGGAAACCTGCGGAAAACTCCCGGTATACTAGAACATGGAAAATCCTGCAGAATTTCAGAATGAATCATCTGCTCCCGACTGCAACTAGGGTCCTTCTTCTGAACAAGACTACCTCAATAGGTTCAGTGACACCAAAGTATTATTTCTTAAGGATATCACGTCTTTGAGAACTCTTTCAGAGATCCAAGCGTCAAGCAGTAAACTACCTTATTGCTACCATAATCAAACAAAATGGCTCTGGTTTCTTCTTCACCAGCACCAGACGAAGGTCTGCATCTTTGTTTCTGGGTCAAGACATCACCCTTCCGGCATGTCCAAACTAAAATGTCAAGCGTCACCACAAGCTGGAGTAATGGACTCTATGTGGAAGAAATACATGGAAGTGATCCTTCTCTAGAAGGTCAGACAGTGGCCTCTTCAGGCCTGGCAGTATCAGAAGAAGACTTGCACTGTTCGCTAAGACAATAGCATTATGTCGGGTCAGAGTAGCCTAAGGGGCTTATAGAAGGAAGATAAAATCCTCAATCTAGTGCAGAGCTCACTTCATAAGATGGATGGTCTGCTCATGGGCAAAATTCAGAGGTCCAGAATTTTATAGGATACCAACCAGGTTCATATACTACAAACCATTTTTTTGCCTATTGCAAAGTCAATCAGGCAACATTGGAAGCAGGGGAATCGACTTCAGTTCTAATCTAATGATATGTTGATTTAAAATGCTTCAGCATGGCCCTTCCTTATAGGTTTTGTGGGCCTGCTACATCCCATTCGTGTATGCTGTCATGCTTTGTGTCAGGGAAACTGAAAATATTATACTTACCTGACGGTAATTTTCCTTTCCTAATGCAATACATGACAGCATACAGGTCCCTCCCTTGTGCATTTTGCATTTGAGTATAGTTATGAGAATGCCGCCTAGGGGGAGGAGACATATTTAAATATAGTATAACCAGTCCTGATTGGGCGAGAGGCGATGCCTATCCCATTTGTGTATGCTGTCATGCTTTGCATCAGGAAAGGAAAATTACCGTCAGTTAAGTATCACATTTTCCGTTTTATAATACCATGCATATAAGCCTTTAAAAGTATCACTTTTGATTTCTCCCATAGACTTTTAAAGGGTGTTCAGCGGCTTTCAAATTTGCTGCAAACACCCTAAATTGTTCGATATTCGGCGAATGGGCCAACATAAAGCTCATCCCTAATGATCATAAGTGATTTCACTAGCATCTTTTTAGCACCTAAACTGACAACTTCCCCCTACTTTTGTTGTTCTTGGCTGATGGCTTTGATAATTTCTTAGGGTTTCATGTGATGTAGTACTCATGTCACTGATAAATAAACCTTTCAGGCTGGTAAAAAGAAGCAGTCAGGTGACCCCTGTTGCTGCAGTCCTTTTAGTACCACTGACACTGGAGAGGGGGATTCTGGCATTGGTGTCTTTTTCTCCTCCTATGAGCTCCTGCCCATTGCAGTGGTAGGGAAAACGGAAAATTGTATACTTACCTTTCCGTAATTTTCCTTTCCTGTCGCATCTTCATGGCAGCATACACTCTGGGTTGTGGCTCCGCCTCCACGACCTGATAGGACCACATAGCTATAAGATGACGATACGGCCCCCGCCCCGGTATTCTCCGTATATATGAGTCACCTCAAGAAACAAAGGGTGGGTCGTTGTATGCTGCCATGAAGATGCGACAGGAAAGGAAAATTACGGAAAGGTAAGTATACAATTTTCCGTTTTCCTGTCGCATCATGGCAGCATACACTCTGGGGAGTAACTCGCAGACAGGGTGGGTAGTGCATCAATAAGCAAAATTTTATTCGCAAGGAATGGCAGAGTTGGCTTGAATAACAGATTTTCCGAAATTTACGGTTGACAAACGGGCAGAATCAACTTTGTAATGGTCAATAAAGGTGCTCCTGGAGGACCAGGTGGCCACTTTGCAGATAGTTTCCGCTGACACCCTACAATAGGCTGCCCATGAGGTTGCCACTGCCCTGGTGGAATGCGCCTTCAGGCCCTCTGGAATCTGTGTGGAGCCTAGCGAGTAGGCCTTCTTAATGGTCTTTACTAGCCATGAGGCGATGGTGCGGGCCGATGCTGGCTGACCCTTCCTGAACCCATGAGGGATTACTAGGAGATTTTCCGACTTTCTGATGGGTTCTGAGGCTGCAAGATATTTGAGGATATTGCCTCTGACATCCAGGGGGTGCGGAACACCCTGGTCGGTAGTGAGTGCTGGCAGATTGATCTCCTGGTTAAAGTGGAATGATGAAGAGACCTTAGGGATGAAGCGGTCTGAGGGTCTTAGGACTACCCTGTCCGGGAGAACGACCAGGTAGGGGTCCCTGGCCAGTAAAGCTTGCATTTCTGAGACCCTCTTCGCTGAGGCTATGGCAATCAGGAATGTCACCTTCAGCGTTAGGTCCCAGAGGGAGATGTTCTCTAACGGGAAGAAGGGCTCCCTGGATAGGGCCTCCAAGACGACCGACAGGTCCCAGGTCGGGAAGGAAGGTCTTCTGGGAGGTCTCAGTTTAAGACAGGCTTTCTGAAATTGGATAATGAGGGGGTCTAGCGCCCACCTGGTTCCGGTCAGGGCGGACAGGGTTGACACCTGCACCTTCAGGGTACTGGAGCCGAGGCCTCTGTCCAGGCCTGCCTGCAGGAATTCCAAGATCTGCGGGGTTGATATAGAGGACAGGTTCCACCCCTGCTGATGGGCGAAGGAAGAGAACCTATCCCAGACTCGCCGGTAGGTGGAGTTTGTGGTAGGCTTCCTGGCCTGGAGGAGTGTATCCGCCACCCTAGCGGAGCAGCCCTGCTCTAGATATCTAGACCTCTCAGTCTCCAAGCCGTCAGGTGCAGTTTCTCCGGACTCGGATGGAGCATCTGGCTCTGGGAGAGCAAGTCGGCTGACTGCGGGAGAGGGAGAGGGTCTGCTGTGTTTAGCTGAAGGAGGGTGGTAAACCACGGCCTCCTGGGCCAAAAGGGGATCACGGCCACTACCAGCGCCGATGACCTCTTGAGCCTCAGCAGGAACCTCGCTATCAGCGGGGTCGGAGGGAAGATGTACCCGAGGCGAAAGTCCCAGGGGTGCTGGAGACAGTCTGTCCCCTCGGCAGAGGGGAAGGGGACTCGAGACAGGAACCTCTGGCATTTCGTGTTCTCCGGAGTCGCTGCCAGATCTATGTCCGGAGGACCCCAGGTTCTGGAGATAAGGTCGAAGGCCTGCGGACTCAGGGACCACTCGTTGTTCGAGAGGAACCTCCTGCTGAGGGAATCGGCCAGGAGGTTCTCGACACCGGGGATGTAAGCTGCTCTTAGGTCCCGGAGATTCTGCTGTGCCCACTCCATGACGGGGAGAACCTCCCGCATCATGGACGAGCTCCTGGTACCCCCCTGCCTGTTGATGTAGGCGACAGCAACCTTGTTGTCCATCCTCAGGAGAACATATTTGCCCCTTAGGAGAGAACCGAGGGCCAGGAGGGCTTGGAAGGCCGCCCTCATTTCCAGAATGTTGGACACAGCGGCTCGTGCCTCGAATGGCCAGCGGCCCTGGACTGCATGGTGTAGGTAGTGGGCCCCCCACCCCTCCAAACTGGCATCCGTGGTAACTATCTCCTGAGGGGGGGTGACAATGTGCCTGCACCTGTCCAGGTTGCCCGGTCGGGTCCACCATCCCAGAGACTGCCTGGCCTCCTGCAAGATGTGGATGGGTTGCGACATAGACCAGCCGTTCCATTGACTCAGGAACGAAAGCTGTAGGGGCCTTGAGTTCCACTGAGCCCACTGGACCATTTGGATGGTAGCTGATAGAGAGCCTAGGAGGCTGAGGCACCCCCTGGCTGGGAGGGATGCAGCATGGATCGCTCTCCTTACTTTCTGGGTCAGCGGAGGGACTTTCTCTGGAGGTAGTTCTATTGAGTTTAACCGGGTGTCTAGTACAGCCCCCAGGAAAACCATCCTTTGAGAGGGCTGAGCGTTGCTCTTCCCCCAATTTATGAGCCAACCCAGCCCTTGGAGCGTGGAAACTAGTATCTCCCGGTGCTGGGTAAGGGATGCTAGGCTGTCTGAGAGGAGGAGGATATCGTCTAGGTAATGATGTACCCTGAGGCCTCTCTCTCTCAGGGAGGCTATAACCGGGAGAAGGACCTTGGTGAAGGTTCTGGGAGCCGTGGAGATCCCGAACGGGAGGCATCGGAACTGGAAGTGCCTCTGGTCTATGGGAAAACGGAGGAACCTTTGGAATAGGAGGTGGATAGGGACGTGAAGGTAAGCGTCCTGTAGGTCCACGGACAGCATCCAATCCTCTTGATTTATGGCCTGGAGGATAGATTGGAGGCTTTCCATTTTGAATGGCTCCACCCGGATGGAGAGGTTGAGCCTCTTCAGGTCCAATACAGGGCGCAGGTCTCCTGACTTTTTCCTGACCAGGAATAGAGGGGAGTAGAACCCCCGACCCCTTTGGGAAAGGGGTACTTCTACTATTGCCTCCTTGAGGAGCAACTCCTGGACGTAGTCCATCAGTAGCACCCTTTTCTCCCGGGATGACGGGAGTTTGGTTGGGCAAAAGTGATCCCCCGGGGGCCGCCCTTTGAAGGACCACCTGTGCCCGAAACGGACGGTGGCCACCGTCCAGAGATCTTTGATGGCATCCGTCCAAGCCGGCAGGAACTTTAGGAGCCTGGCCCCCACTACCACCGGCTGGACGGACGCACCTTCAAAAGGACTTCTGGTCCGCGGACGCAGAAGTCTTGGGCTTCTGAAACTTAGAGAAGGTCGCCTGGGGGTTCCTCCAGTTTCTCCTATACTCTCTGCCTGGCCTATAGGCCTTGGCATCCCTATATTTATCCGGCAGGTTGCGCCTAAAGGGAGGAGGCCTCTGCTGCCTTGGTTTTCTGTCGGAGGGGATGAGCCCTGATGTGCCGCCGGTCACCTTCGATATGGCCGAGTCTAACTTGGCCCCAAAAAGGTTTTCACCGTCGAAGGGGATGCGGCACCAATTTGACTTTGAGGCGGGATCTGCTGCCCAGGGTTTCAGCCAGAGGGCACGTCTGGCCATAACCGAAGCCAGCATGGCCCTGGATGAGGACCTAATGGCGTCTACCGAGGCTTCCGCCACAAAATCCCCTGCGAGGCTCAGCTCCTGTAGGGCCCTAACGATCTTGTCTTGGTCAGCGCCCTCTGTCACGAGTTTCTCCGTGGAGGCTGACCAACTGGATATGGCCTTGCCCACGGCGGCCAATGCCACAGCTGGCCTACATGCGCCTCCTGCAGCCAGGTAGGCCCTCTTAAGATCGGTGTCTATCTTCCTATCCAAGACGTCCCGGAAGGTTACCGCGCATGAGGGAGGCGTCCACCACCGGCAGGGTGACCAGGGGTTTTGCATTCGGTTCTCTGAGCGGGTACAGTTTGGTGAGCCTGTTATTTAGGCTCGACTTTCTGTCCGGCTTCAGCCACTCCTCCCTGATCATGTCGTCCAGTTCCTCAATAAAGGGGAAGGCTTCCGGATCCTTTTTGAGATTGGGGAAATATTTTCTCAGTTTGAGGGGCTTCCTGGGGTTCCTCCCAGTTGATCGCCTCTTTGACCGACCTCACGAAGGGCTCGATGAGAGAAAAATCGAAGCCGGCTGAGGCCTCTAGCTCCTCCTCCTCTGACTGGGAGTCTAGCTCTCTAGACGTACTCGGGGGAGTGGGAGAGGCGGTTCTGACGGACATATCCGTGTCCGGGGCAGTCTGCGTGGCTGAGGCCGCAGGTTCCCTGGGCTCCTGGACTTTCTCCCTGGTGGCCTCCTCGAAGCACCTGCGACAGGCAAGCTTGTCCGGGAGAGCAACGGCCCCGCATATCCAGCAGGCATTGGCGGCTGGCCGGGGGGGGGGGGGGGGGGGGGCTGGTGAGCGACGTCTGCGTGGAGACCTTCTGCGGTGGGAGTGACTGTGGGAGCAGGATCTGCTGCGACTCCTCCTGTGGCTTCTCCTATGGCCTGAGCGACTCCGTCTCCTGCTGCGACTCGAGTGGCTTCGCCTGCGCCCCGAACGGCGAGAGGTCTCCCTGCGTCTGGACTTTGATGATCTTGCGGACCTGGCGGGGCTAACCGTTTAGGCAGCGTTAGTTGGTCCTGCACTCTTTTTCGATCTTCTCTACTTACCCATTGCCGTCCCTCTTACCTATCACGTTGAAGGTGATCTGCTGGGGCAGTGGTCTCCATAGGGATAGAGAAAAAGGCAGCCTAGCAACAAAGATAGGCATAGTAAGAGGAAAGAAGGCAGAGGGAGCAGAGAGAAAGAGAAAGGGAGAAAAGGAGAGCAGTGTGCAGAGTGCACAGGGAAGGAGAGAGGGAGGAAGCAAAAGGCTAACTTACCTATTGAGGATGTGCTGGGATGTTCCTGGGATGATCTGTAGCTTGTTCTTGTTTCAAAACTCTCAGGGGAATGGAAAAGGGAATTTCCACTTTTGAATTTGGCGCCGGGAGCGCCGTGCCGCTCGCGCATGCGCAGTAGCGCCGTACGGCCGCCGGCGCCATCTTGGAACCTGGAAAGGAGAACACAGGATGCCCATAGACCGCAGTGCGCATGCGCGGAAGCGCCAGAACGCTCGGCGCTGCTAGGTAGTACACACGGAGGGCAGTGGGACTACAGGGCCCAGGAGGACATCAGCCATGTATAATAATAAGCGCCTCAGCAGCCAGCAGAGATGGGAGAGAAAGAAAGACGGAGGACCACTGCAAGGTAAGAAAGCCTGTTTAAGGCTTATAACTGTAGTAAAGATGGCCACATACCTTTAAGCCTGTTTAAGGCTTATCTTCTTAAGGCAGTATTGGCAGTGCAGTGCTTTAAAGACCTGTTTAAGGCTTATCACAGCAGGCAGGTGCGCAGTACCCCTGAGATCACCAGAGTGGGGTTCCTTCCATTTAGCTTCGTTTAGAGGCTGTACCGGTAAGGACTTCCAAACCAGGAGAGGCTAGAACCTGGCTGGGGCGAAGCGGTAAGAGGGTGATGATCCGTGCGGTCCCAACAGGTGAGGAAAAATTAGAGAATACCGGGGCGGGGGCCGTATCGTCATCTTATAGCTATGTGGTCCTATCAGGTCGTGGAGGCGGAGCCACAACCCAGAGTGTATGCTGCCATGATGCGACAGGAAACCTGTTTTAAAGTCTGTCTGAAATATAACACAGACTTTCCATTGGAATGTGGTGGTCTTTTGGAGAAGGATACACTATAGCAAGAGGTAGGTTGTGGACAAGGAGGAAAGCTGCAAGAGTAGCCTACAAGGAACCTACATATCTCAGCCAGTTGCTTTACGGTTACCATAGGAGCTTGAGTTAGGTCTTGATCAAGCCTTCACTGCCACTCAGACCCTCTGGTTTTGCATAACCCCTTTTTGGCTCCTAACTTCTGAAAACCCTACTGGGTGCAAATTGGTGAGCTGGATGCTTACACAGCAGCATTAGGTAAGCAATTTTGACTAAGAAAAAGGCTTGCTAAAACATCTATGCTGGAGAAGTTTGTAATAAAAGGTGCTTAATTGCTGTTGTATTTTTTCAAATATTTTTTCCTTGTTCTGCTACGTTGCTTTTAAAAGATTGTATCCATGAAGAGAACCAATTTGGTTGGTTGAACTAGATGGACTTGTGTCTTTTTTCAACCTGACTGACTATGTAACTATGGGGTTTATTTACTAAAGCTAGTGAGTGCAAAATTAGTCACATTTCTGCATAGAAACCAATCTGCTTATTTTATTTAATTCTTTATTTCAACATTTTATCATTACAAAAAAGGGAGCAAAAAAAGAGAAAAAAAAAGGGGAACGCAAACTTACCCCTTCCCTACAGCATAAGGTGGGCCTATACACATTTCTTGCTTTACACATTTCCCTTTCTTCCCTCCCTACTACCCCCCTCCCTCATATCCCCCCTCTTTTAAGAAGAAAAGTAACCTCCTTCCCCTCTCTTACCCCTACAACCCAAACACCTCACTGTATTTCCTCGTTAGCTTAAATGTTTTCCATCTCTCCCACCTCTTATTGGACTCCCGACTTACTCCCTCCTCTCCAATCCTAAGCCCTTCCATTGTATATATTTCATCTATTTTGTCAAACCATTCCCTTATTTTAGGGCTTTCTACTTCCTTCCATTTTTTCGGGATCAGACTCTTTGCAGCATTAATCAGATGGATTGTCAGGGAGTTGCTATATTCTTTTAATGGGGTATCCACCCCATTGAATAGGCATACCCAGGGATCTTCGGGTATCTGGATAATAGTTATCTCCTTTTATATACCTTAATATTTCCCTCCAGTAATTTTTGATCTTTGGGCAGTTCCACCATATGTGTGCCATAGTCCCTATTTGCTTACAACCCCTCCAGCATTCCATGGTTTGCCCCGTTTGATATTTCGCTACTGTATCTGGTGTCCTATACCACATTGCTAAACACTAGACATGTGCACAATAGAAAAATTTGTTTAGTTTCGTTTCATTTCTGTTAGTTTTCGTTGATTCGTAACTTCGTAAGTAGTCGGTGTTCGTATTCGGACTCGTTCGTATTTTCGTAAGAGTTATTTTTTCGTTGATTCATTTTTCCGTTAGTCTAATTTTGTTTATTCGAAATTCGTATTTTCGTATTTTCGTTGTATTTCGTATGCGGACGCATTCGTATTTTCGGAAGAGCTATATTTTCGTTGATTTAAAAGGATTCGTATTTCCGTTAATCTAATTTTCGTTGATTCGAAATTCGTATTTTCGTAGATTTAGTTACATTCGTACTTTCGTAAGATTGATTTATTCGTACTTTCGTACCATTGTTTTCGTAGATTCGTAATCAGAGCATAATTCATAATTTTATGTAATGTGTATGCTATTTACATGTTTAGGAAACAAAGAATTTCTCTCTCACAAGTCAGAACTTAACTAAAAAATCCACCAAAACAGTGCCTTCGACCCAACCACACCCTATCTGGACTCTGGATGGAATATTTCAGAATCAGAACTAATATTCGTTCTTTCGAATTCTCGATCAGCAGAATTTTTGTTATTTCGTATTTTCGTTGTTTTGATTTCCTTTTTCCAAATATTCGTAATTTCGATTTTTTTCGTTCATTTTGATTTTCGTTATTTTTGAATCTTTGTTCGGTATTTTCGTTGTTTCTGTTTTCGGTTTTCGGATTTTCATTCTTTCGTAGTTTCGTTGTTTCTAATTTAATTATTTCGTATTTTCGTTGTTTTTCATATTCGTTCTTTTCGATAGTTCGTTATTCGTTAGAATTTTTAGTAAACCATTCGTTCATTCGTACGATAACGAATGAACGAATATAACGAATTTGAACGGAAAACAAATTCGTAACTAAACGAATTGCACATGTCTACTAAACACTTATAATTTGTTTCAATCATTCCAATATTTATCGAAGATCCATGTACCAATTTTAGTATTTTCCCTACCTCCTGATTTCAATCCCTTGGGCCAAATTCCCGCTCCCAATTTTTTATATATGCAGGTGCCTCCAGCCCATTTTCCTGCACAAGGATCTTATAAATCTGCGAAATCCCCCCCCCCCCGGTGCTTTTTTCGCCTTGCATATATGCTCAAAGGCCGTCAGAAACCAATCTGCTTCTAACCTCAGCTTGTTTAATTAAGTTTTGGCAATAAAACCTGGAAGCTGATTGGTTTCTATGCAGAACTGTGACTAATTTTGCACTCTCTGTCTTTAGTAAATAAACCCCTATGTATCACACTCAAAAACATAATTGTGGGGCGTGGTCTCGGCATGGAAGAGTGAGGACGCAGAACTCCTGTGCTCCCGGGTCCGTGGTGCTCCGACAGCTCACCCGCACAGATTGACCGCACATTACAGCTTCCCAGACCGACCTGAGCATCAGGGAAGGTGAGCCCGTCCATCTCCACCGCAGTCATGGACAAATATCTCGTCCCGATCCAGCCGCCAGCCTCCACTCCGGATCCCGCCAAGATGGTGCTGGCCCCAACTGCCAGAACAGATCTCGGCTCACCAGTGGGAGGAGGAAGGGGAAGCGAACGAGGTAATGACATGCCGCCGTTCTCCCCACCGAGCGACCTCTCTCCCTGCCTCCCCCGCTCGCTATCTCTGGCGTCATTAGGCAGCCCGGATCACAGTAGATCACAGCACTGGTACCCACGTGGCACCCAGGCGTCCCAGGGGCCTTCACAGTGCACACCCATGTCCCCAGAGCAGCGCTCACAAGGACCACTGCATACAATGCCAGGGATTATGTCCCCGCTGGTCACCCCTGCTATGCCATGCATGGACCAAACCCTGTGGACCCTATTACATAATCTGCCAACTAAGGATGACCTGGACGTCATGGCTGCCAGATTTGAAACAGCACTGCGCAGTGAAATAACAGGGATTAAGCAGGAGGTCTCGGAAACCACAGCCAGGGTCTCCTCGCTAGAGACCAATACCACAGCCATACGCCAAGATGTCTTGGGACTACAGGCCACATGTGAGGAAGTCACAGACCAGATAGCCCAGTTGCAACTATTGTTGGATGACTTGGAAAATCGCAACCGTAGGCGCAATGTCCGAATTTGCGACCTACCTGAAGCTACAGGCCAGGCCGATCTTAAAGCGACAGTCACGGCTATATTCAACAACTGCCTGGAGCGTCCAGCAGAAACACGGATCGTTATTGACAGGGTCCATAGAACCCTCGGCCCCAGGGGCCCCGCAGATGGCAGACCAAGAGATGTTCTATGTTGTCTTCATAGCTACACCGTCAAAGAAGACATACTACAGATGGCATGGCGCAAGGAGCATATTGATTTTGACGGTGCTCGGATCACCCTTCTGCCCGATGTTTCCCGGAGGACCCTCCAGATGCGTCGCTGCATGAGGCCCCTACTGGAGAAACTCAACGAACAAGGGATTACCTACAAATGGGGTCACCCATTCCACCTCATTGCCCGTAAAGGAGGTCGGTCCTACGCTCTACGACACCCCACGGAGGTCCCTGCATTTCTTGGATCCCTCGGGCTCCCACCAGTGTCCATTCCTAATTGGTTGGCCTTTGTCCTCTCTCCGTCCAACACTGGCGTAGCGGCAAATCCACCAGCTAGACCCCAAAGGCCTCGGTGCAACCGCCGATCCCAACGCAGGAGACCACAGGCGCCCCAGGATAACGAGCCATGATCTTGCCTGATCTAGTTCTGCATTGAAGAGTCGGGAGAAGCGAGACTCGAACACCTAACATTATAAGTAAGTGACAACCAGTCCTATGCCCGTTGCCCTACCTGTTAGAAACTCGGGGGGTCAGGGACATAAGATTTTTGAGATAACCCTGAACTCACACACTGGGAAGGGTGAGACCCTGGGATGGCAGGGTGCTGGGTCTATGCCTGAAGAACCACAAACAGAAACAGAGACTTAAGGGGTATCAGACACATCTGAGGACATTACCCATTAACCTGGATATCCGTTGCTTTTGCGAGGGTACCACTAGTACCCTTACCATAGACTGATAGGAGGACTTTCGGAACGTTGATACCGAGGGAAACCTATTTGACCTTCCTCCCAGAGCCCTCCTATCAAACGGAAAGGGAGGGATTATTTTTACATATAACTTTTTTTTTTTTTTTTTTGAAAGGCTGGTTGCTCATTTTATTTGCTATACACATGTTGGGTTCATGAGAAGCTCTTTGTGACAGATACAGTTTCTGTAGTAAAAATGACGCCGAAAGCGTTTTTTTTTTTTTTGTTTCTTTTTGCCTATTTTCATGGGATCCCTTCTCCAGGAAAGGGCAGAAACTGGTTGAATAATAATAATAATAATAGAGTTGATTATACTGTTATTAATGATCACTGGGCCTCTGTTGAATGGTTGTTGGGTTGGGATCAGCTTAACAATTTCTGTTGTTCATCTGATGCACTATGTTGTTTATTTTTTTTATTTTTTGGTTCTTAGTAGCAGTAGGGAAGCTTACTTACCTCAATTTGGCCCATCCTGAGGCCACTCCAGACAGGGTGAAGTCGGGGGGCCCTGCACCAATGGGGCCCAATCTCTGAAGTGCCTTACCTCTTCCCCCACTAGGCCCTGACTGCCTTGACAGGCAGTTGTTCGCCATTCGGAGACTTAGTTTTCCCCCACTATTGTAATTCTCCTCTATCTTTTCCCGTCTTATTTCTTTCTAGTCCCTCTATTGTGCCTCCTTTTCTTTTCCTCTTCTAGCTCCTTAACCCACCCCCGCCCATCCCCTTGTATCCACTCCTCTGGGACTCTGGGGGAGTCCGGCGATCCGGCTCCGAATTTCCAAAATGTCGCTAAAATTCATTTCTTGGAAAATCATAATTGCAAAAAAAAAAAAAAGGTGAAATTCAGAAGAAAGAATGTATATTTCAATGAGGGATGTTTACTGTCACCAGTTTTTAGGCTATGGTGCCTTTGGGTATATAAATATATCAGAGGGAGATATAAAGAGAATAAATGATACATTACGCACACATGCTGTTGCCTAAAGCTTCTTTTAATAAACCAGCAGGACTTCATCGATGAGGATTGGGCTTATATCCTCATTGACAAACCCAGCATGTTGCTGTCAGTGGGGATTTTAGTTCACTAACAAATTCATTAGTTAGTTTATTTTAAGATCTGTATACCTATTTTGCTTGTATAAAATTAACAAAACCCTCTACAGAAAATTATTTTACATTTAACATTACATTTTATACAATAGTTTTATCAAATAAAAATCAAAGAATAACCATTTAAGACAATTTGACTATCATATCTACCATATGATAAACATCCAGAAATGTTATTTACTCATAGGCGGTATCTGGAATTATTTATCTTTGTTCTTAAAATTCCTTCATAAAACTAGCAATGAACTACCTGTCCCTAGGCACTCTTGTGTATACAGTCTCGGGAGATTTGAAGTGAGGCTTGCTAATGTCACCACTGTGCTGCTCACTGTTTTCCTTGCTGCAGAAGAAGTACCTGAAGATCTGCAGTGCAAGGATCCCCCTGTTTCAGCTTCATTCATTCTGTGGATTTGTGTTCCTTCACCTCGCATGGTAATCGTAGCACAAGATCAACTGCAGGGAGATCACAGACAATACTGGTGATTGGTTTTTTGCTTTTCGCTTGATTTTTTGGTCACAGCTTCAACACAAATTGAAGGGGATTATAATATTTTTTTTTCAGGCTTGTTAACTTTATTGCTACTTGGTGATCCTGCCATTAACACACTTCCTATCCTAGTGTGTTACGAAAGAGCGTCATTATTACCCTAGGACAGAAAGTGTGTTAGGGCTACAAAACATCCCATCCTCTCCTTGTTTCTATAACGTATGGAGGAAGAGTTCTTTGGTTCACAGAGGTGTACTGGGCATAGCTGATAAAATTGTTTAACATCTTCTGCCCACTGCAAAAAATGAGCTCACTGATCTCTGACAGGCTCCTCAGGTAATTGTTTAAATTTTAATTCAACAAAACACTTTTAATGATATATTTAACAGATCAATAGAACAAAAGGGAAAGTTTACCTATGAAATTGTATGCTTAGCCATTTTTTGTTTGGGGAATTCTTATT
The DNA here is from genome assembly GCA_028564925.1 of Lithobates sylvaticus. Classification (NCBI taxonomy): domain Eukaryota; kingdom Metazoa; phylum Chordata; class Amphibia; order Anura; family Ranidae; genus Lithobates; species Lithobates sylvaticus. The sequence continues at coordinate 256,586,865 of CM053027.1, read as the reverse complement.
AGTTTTTTTTTTTTTTTTTTTTTTGTGTTGTCTTTGTTTTGTTAGGAAGGTTTTTTTTGTTAGGAAGGTTTTTTTTTTTTTTATGAAACATAAAGTGGAAAGACAGTACTTCAAAGTGTGTGTGTGTTTAGAGGACTTCAGCATTTGCATACACCCCATCCCACATCCCATATCTGTATAATTAAACATACAGGTAAATGTAAATATGTGGACCATTACATACTGTATGCCAATGTGATATGCTAAATACAAAAACATGTATTATTACTTTTAATTAAGAAAGAAAAAATTAAATAGAACAAAAGCACACTCTTTCCCCCCAATGATGATGAAGCCAGTTAAACCTGTGAAACCAGTCATAAATAGGATGTTTGTTTGAGTCTCAGCCAGATTTTTACCTTTTTTAGTCTATTCATTGACAATTTACTTGCAAATCGGACACCCCTGTGATACTATATTTTGGGGAACCTGGAGGACAACTGTAACATTTTGTATTTCTATATTTGTCTTAGTGACCATTGTCACTGAAACAGAAAGTGGTAAAGTGAATCTGTTAATTGGAAGAGCAGACAGTGATAAAAATTTGAGTAAAGTTCTAACTCTTCACTTGAAAAAAAGGTTTGACTATTTATACGCTTTTTTGAGGACTTACAGTGCCTTGAAAAAGTATTCATACCTCTTGAGATGTTCCACATTTTGTCATGTTACAACCAAAAAACATAAATGTATTATATTGGGATTTTATGTGATAGACCAACACAAAGGGGCACATAGTTACATAGTAGGTGAGGTTAAAAAAAGACTCAAGTCCATCAAGTCCAACCTATGTGTGTGATTATATGTCAGTATTACATTGTATATCCCTGTATGTTGCGTCGTTCAGGTGCTTATCAAATAGTTTCTTGAAACTATCAATGCCCCCCGCTGAGACCACCGCCTGTGGAAGGGAATTCCACATCCTTGCCGCTCTCACAGTAAAGAACCCTCTACGTAGTTTAAGGTTAAACCTCTTTTCTTCTAATTTTAATGAGTGGCCACGAGTCTTGTTAAAATCTCTTCTGCGAAAAAGTTTTATCCCTATTGTGGGGTCACCAGTATGGTATTTGTATATTGAAATCATATCCCTTCTCAAGCATCTCTTCTCCAGAGAGAATAAGTTCAGTGTTCGCAACCTTTCCTCATAACTAATATCCTCCAGACCCATAATTGTGAAGTGGAAGGAAAATGATAAATAAGAGGGCCAGTATGGCCCGGGGGGGGTATTTAAGCAGCCCTCTTGCCCATGCTTCTTGTCAGTTCCAGTGTGTCATTTGTTACGTCACCAGGCCGACTCTTCAGCTCACTTTGTGTTTGTAAGTCTGTTGTTCCCGAATTCAGTGTGTCGCAGTTGCTTGTGGTTTTCGTTCAAGTCTTGCTCACTGTTGCAGGTAGGATTCGTAACTATGTTCAAATCGTTGCCATACATTGAGTCCCCCATGTCGTATGTTCAGTTCCCACAGCGGAACTTACGAATCACATACATTGAGTCCCCCATGTCGTATGTTCAGTTCCCACAGCGGAACTTACGAATCGTACGAGCGCTGTCCTTATACCATCTACATGTCAAACCCAAAGTTGGTTCCATGTGCATCATGCACAGCGCTACACCACACTTCTCCCAATTCATGTAGGATACATTGCACACTCACTACAGTCCGATTCAAACCTAGTCGTGTTGGGGGCACAGCGGTTTTGCATCAGACGCTTTGCACACCGATTTGCATTGGTTTGTGTCTTTTACCCTACCTACCATTTTGCATCGGCCTACCTCATTTACCCTGCTTAGGCATCTACCCTAACTACCGTTCTACCTCACAACTGATTTGTATCGGATCCATTTGTTCATCATAGTCCGATTCTAATCCAGTTGCATCAGTGGCACAACGATTCGTATCGCTTACACTACACACAGCGATTCATACTAATTTCATGTCCTACCCTACAATCGATTTGTATCAGGTCTTTTTTCCATACCCGCTACAGTCCGATTCAAGTCTCGCCATCCTGCTGTACTACGATATTTTCTCACACCATAAAAGCACAGCCACAACTTGTTAGGGTTACAGTTTTAGTCCTACACATTCAAAATTCTCCTATCCTTTTCTTTCTTTGCTTGCCAATAAGGCCACTTTTAACTACTCAGACACATGTGACCTGTTACATAGTAGGCAAGGTTGAAAAAAGACACAGGTCCATCAAGTCTAACCGATGAGTGTGATTTTATGTCAGTATTACAATGTATTTCCCTGTATGTTGTGGTCGTTCAGGTGCTTATCTAATAGTTTTTTTTAAATTATCATTGCTCCCTGCTGAAACCACTGCCTGTGGAAGAGAATGCCACATCCGTACCTCTCTTACAGTAAAGAATCCTCTACGCAGTTTAAGGTTAAATCACCTTTCTTCTCCTTTTAGTGAATGGCCACGTTAAATGAAATTCCGTTTCACGGAAAAGTTTTTATCCCTATTGTGGGGTCACCAGTACGGTATGTGTACATTGAAATCATATCCCCTCTCAAGCATCTCTTCTCCAAAGAGAATAAGTTCAGTGCTCATAATCTTTCCTCATAACTAATGTCCTCCAGTCCCTTTATTAGTTTTGTTGCCCTTCTCAGGACTCTCTCTAGTTCCAGCACATACTTCCTAAGGACTGGTGCCCAGAACTGGATGGCATACTCCAGGTGCAGCCGGACCAGAGTCTTGTAGATTGGGAGAATTATAAATTGTATCTCTGGAGTTAATCCCCTTTTTAATGCATGCCAATATTCTGTTTGCTTTGCTTGCAGCAGCTTGGCATGCCATTACTGAGCCTGTCATCTACTAGGGCCCCCAGGTTCTTTTCCATCCTAAATTCCCCCAGAGGTTCTCCCCCCAGTGAATAGATTGCATTTGGGTGTCAAAAATATGAATGCATTATTTTACATTTTTTCTACATTAACCATTTCAGCCTCGGAAGATTTGGCCCCTTAATGACCACGCCACTGCGTCGCTTTAACTGACAATTGCGCAGTTGTGCGAAGACAAAATTGACGTCCTTTTTTTCCCACAAATAGATCTTTCTTTTGGTGGTATTTAACCACTTCAGCCCCGGACCAATTGGCAGCCAAAGGACCAGGCCCCTTTTTGCGATTCGGCACTGCGTTGCTTTAACTGACAATTGCACGGTCGTTCGACGTGGCTCCAAAACAAAATTGGCGTCTTTTTTTTCTCACAAATAGAGCTTTCTTTTGGTGGTATTTGATCGCCCCTGCGTTTTTTATTTTTTGCGCTATAAACAAAAATAGAGCGACAATTTTGAAAAAAGATGCAATATTTTTTGCTATAATAAATATCCCCAAAAAATATATAAAAATTATTTTTTTTCCTCAGTTTCAGCCGATACGTATTCTTCTACATATTTTTGGTAAAAAAAAATCGCCATTAGCGATTGATTGGTTTGCGCAAAAGTTATAGCGTTTACAAAATAGGGGATAGTTTTATAGCATTTTTATTAATATTTTTTTTTTCATATTCTTGAGGTGCTAAAATGGCAGGGAAGTACAAACCCCCCCCCAAATGACCCCATTTTGGAAAGTAGACACCCCAAGCTATTTGCTGAGATGGCTGTTGAGCCCATTGAATATTTTTTTTTTTTAGTCCCAAGTGATTGTTTACCACAAGTGTGGGACTTTTTGGGAGCCTAGCCGCGTACGGGGCCCCGAAACCCAAGCACCGCCTTCAGGATTTCTAAGGGTGCAAATTTTTGATTTCACTCTTCACTACCTATCACAGTTTCGAAGGCCATAAAATGCCAAAATAGCATAAACCCCCCCCCCCCAAATGACCCCATTTTGGAAAGTAGACACCCCAAGCTATTTGTTGAGAGGCATGGTGAGTATTTTACAGCTCTCATTTGTTTTGAAAATGAAGAAAGTAAAGAAAAACATTTTTTTTCTCTTTTTACCTTATTTAAAACTTTGTGACAAAAAGCGAGATCTGCAAAATACTCACCATACCTCTCAGCAAATATCTTGGGGTGTCTACTTTCCAAAATGGGGTCATTTGGGGGGGTTTTATGCCATCTGGGCATTCCATGGCCTCCGAAACTGTGATTGGCAGTGAGAAGTGAAAAAAAAAATTACACCCTTAGAAAGCCTGAAGGTGGTGCTTGGTTTTTGGGGTTCCGTATGCAGCTAGGCTCCCAAAAAGTCCCACACATGTGGTATCCCCGTACTCAGGAGAAGCAACAGAATGTATTTTGGGGTGTATTTCCACATATGCCCATGACATGTTTGAGCAATATATCATTTAGTGACAACTTTTTGTAAAAAAAAATATATATTTTATTTTTTTCATTATTCAATCTCTTGGGACAAAAAAAAAAAATATTTAATGGGCTCAACATTGCTCTCAGCAAATAGCTTGGGGTGTCTACTTTCCAAAATGGGGTCATTTGGGGGGTTTGAACTGTCCTGGCATTTTATACAAAATATAGCATTTTTATTAATATTTTTTTTTTGACTAGTAATGGCGACGATCAGCAATTTTTATTGTGACTGCGACATAATATGGCGGACACATCGGACATTTTTGACACATTTTTGGGACCATTGTCATTTATACAGAAATCAGTGCTATTTAATCACCTCTGCAATTAAAATATTTTGCACTATAAACAAAAAAATAGGGTAAATTAAAAAAACAATATTTTTTTTGTACTTTTTGCTCTAATAAATATCCCCTCAATTAAAAAAAAAACGAATTTCTTTCTCAGTTTAGTCGATATGTATTCTTCATCATATTTTTGGTAAAATAAGCGTATATTGATTGGTTTGCGCAAAAATTATAGCGTCTACAAAATAGGATAGATTTTTGGCATTTTTATTGTTAATTTTTTTTTAATAGTAATTGCGGTGATCAGTGATTTTTATCTGGACTGGGACATTGCGGCGGACAGATCGGACACTTTTTGACACTTTTTTGGAACCAATGACATTTATACAGCGATCAGAGCTAAAAATAGCCACTAATTACTGTATAAATGTCATTGTCAGGGAAGGAGTTAACAATAGGGGGTGATCAAGGGTTAAATGTGTGTCTTAGGGAGTGTTTCTAACTGTGGAGGGATGGGACTGCCTGGGGTAGGAGACTGATCAGTTGTTCCTAATGCAAGTTTAACTGGCAGTAACGCATACAGTACTATATTGCGTTAAACTGGCAGTAACGCACACAAAACTATATGATGTTAAACTGGCAATAACGCACACAGAAGTAAATAGCGTTAAACTAGCAGTAACACAATAAAATAGACAGAGTTCAGCCATCACTACACTGATGCTATCTGAACTGTTCCTACTCTAAATATACACTAATGTCAAGATTACTGACAGTCTCACTACACTACACTGAAACTATCAGAGCTGTCCCTACTCTACATGAATGTATGTATGAATGACACGGTCTCACTACACTACAGTGAAACTATCTGAGCTGTCCCTACTGTAGCTGCACACTATGCAAAGCTGAATGATGGTCCTCCTCACTACACTCACACTATCCCTAGACTGACACTAAACTAATATTCTACACTGACAATTGAAGCAAAATAGCACAGTATAGTACATTAACTAACTAATAGCACTGAACAGAGCCCTGTTCTATCTCTCTCCATGCCAAAAATCACACTGAAAATGGCTGCCATTGAAAGAATACTTTTATACTGTGAGGCGGGAATGAGCCATGATTGGATAAAGTCATGATGACAGTGTCCAATCATGACACTGACAGTGCTCTGTCTTGGATTAAGCAGTGAAAGTTTCAGTCAATCAGGGCTTTCAATGCACTGTTCAGCACCACAATGCATTGTGGTCAGTTTGCGGGGCCAAACAAATGGTCGAATGACCCGTTTGTTCGGCTGTTCGCCAAACGTCTGAACAACGAACCCGAACAACGGCCCGAACTTATGCTTGTGCCGAACCATTCGCCCATCCCTAGTAACCAGTTTCCCTTCATCATTCTTTATGGGACCGTTATGATCTGACCTCCCTTTCTTACTATTTATGTACCTAAAGAATTTCTTGGGATTTTTTTTACTCTCCTCTGCTATGTGCCTTTCGTGTTCTATTTTAGCCATCCTGATTGCACCCGTACTTTTCTTGTTGCATTCTTTGTAAGGTTGGAATCCTGATGATGATCCCTTGTATTTTTTGAAGGCCTTCTCCTTTGCTTTTATTTGCATTCTTATGTTGGAGTTAAGCCACCCAGGACTTTTATTAGCTCTTTTAAATTTATTTCCCATTGGGATGCACTGGCTAAAACCCCTTATTTAATATGCTCTTAAAGCATACACATTTTTCCTCTGTGTTCTTTGTTCCTAAGATTTTATCCCATTTCGTATCTTCTAGCAAGGATCGTAGTTTAGGGAAGTTGGCTCTTTTGAAGTTCAGTGTCTTTGTATTCCCCTTATGTTTCCTATTTGTGTAATTTAAACTGAAACAAATTGACCTGTGATCGCTGTTTCCTAAATTGCCCCGTATTTCCACATCTGTGAACAGGTCTGTATGTTTGGTAATCAGTAGGTCTAGTAACGCTTTGTTTCTAGTTAGTGCATTTACCATCTGACCCATGAAGTTGTCCTGCAAGACATTTAGGAACTGGCAAGTCTGGATAATTAAAATCCCCCATTATAATGACACTTGCCATCCTTGCCGCTAATCCAGATTGCGATAGGAGGTTCGCCTCCGCCTCCTCCCTCTGGTTAGGGGGCCTATAGCATACTCCCAGTATTATTTTCCCCTCAGTTTCCTCCCTTTGTTTTCTTCCAATAAAAGATTTTATTGAGCAAAGAAAAGCAGCAGATGAAGCAAGTACAATGTTAACACAACCCGTCAACTTCTGCAAAATTGTATTCAATTTAATTTCAAACTATGTGGAAATTGTAGCCCAGAATTAGTAAAGATAAAACACAAAGTCATATTGCATAGTTATAAACAAAGAAGGATGGGAAGAAGAAAAATGAACAGGAGGGATGGGGGAGGGGGGATGTGGGTCATAATTTACCTAAAAAGAGGTCACAGGTACAGACTTGTTTTTACCATAGGAAATCATGGATAATAAAGGTCGAACTGGCCAGTTTCCTCCCTTTGTAACTCTACCCATAAGGATTCCAACTCTTCCCTTACTCCCTTAGTGATGTCATCTATCACATTCACTCGTACATCATTTTTGAAATACAGGCATACCCCTCCCCCTTTTTACCCTCTCTATCCCTGCAATATAGGGAATACGCTCGAATGGTTGCCAGCCAATCATGAGAGTTGTTGAACCAAGCCTCTGAAATTTGTAAACATGCCACCTAGCATAGATCGGTCGCATACTATCTTCTTGTTGCATGTTCTGAGGTTGCAAATAGGACTTGTTACTGTACTTACCTCGAGTTTAGATGCTTTAGTCAACCTACCACTAATGCCCCCAATACTACCCTCTGGAATTTGTTCCGCCCTGACTATCTCTACCCCTGGACCCTCCCCCCTTCGCCTAGTTAAAAAGCCCCTTTTTGGCCATCTTCACTCCCAGCAGATCTGCACCTTCCCAATTTAGGTGCAGTCCGTCCCTTCTATAGAGCTGGTAGCCGACTGAAAAGTCGGCCCAGTTCTCCAGGAACCAGAACCCCTCCTTTCTACACCAAGAAGCTCTGCAACAGCTCCACCTAGCTGCTGACAAGTAATGTGATGGGGGACACCAGTAATGTGATGGGGACATGGACCGCTGTCTCCCGCAGAACAGACACTTGCAACCACGTCTACAGCATCCCAGACACTTGTAAACATTGCAACCACTTCTCCAGCAACCCAGACACTTATAATCCATTGCAACCAGGTCTCCTGCAGCACAGACACTTGCAGTCCATGTAACCACGTCTCCTGTAGCACAGACACTTGCAAATCACTGAGACACTTGCAATCATTGCTACCATGTCCCCAGCAGCACAAACATCTTGCTGCACGCACCTAAGTGCAAGCACGCATACAAGCATAACTTCTTGCAATCCTTGCAAGCACAGTCCAGTGGCACACAATCAGCCACACATCATTTAGTGGCACTCAGTTGGCCATTCATCTCCAGTGGCATGCGAGACACTCATCGTTTTTTCTGTCATTTCTCCCTTAGGTCAGTCGAGTTCAGGTTCCATCCTGCACCAGGTTGGACGTTATCTCCGCAGATAAAAAAAAAACAACATAGGGATCGCATCTTCACCAGGGCCAGTCGCATGACACGGGTGGGACAGTTCGTTTCAGGTGAAAGGAAAATATATATGTTATATTATCCTCTGTCACATTATCCTGAAGCACCCTTTCACTATACGTTTACTTCACATACACAATTTGACATGCTCATTGGGCATCAGTTACTGTCACAGGTGATTCCACCGCACACTCTGTTTTCGAAGGGCGATCCTTCACCTACACAAACAAGGTCACTAATATGCTGAGTTTGCTGACAGTGCAAATGTTAGCAGGTCGAGCATACGTCACTGACTACAGACCGCAACAGTCCTACGTAGGCCGTACCAGACTTAAGCCGCTTGCCCCAGTATGCACTGGGGTTCTGGTCTACAGGTTTGTGCTCAGCACAGACAGTCACCTGAACATCGATTACTTGGCCAGTCACCTCCTGGCTCACCTTGGTTGCCACGCAATCTTTTGAGTTTTCAAAATTTTTACTCTACAGGATTCCTCACAATAGAACCCAGTTGGATCCTCCCTGCGCCTGTCATTTCTTGCCCTGTACTTCTCCTTTTCCTTCTTATATGAGTTTTTTGTATCTCGCTCTGCTCACTATCCTACTGCTACGCCTCTTCTTAAAACACACACTCCCTTTGTTTTGTCTTATAGCCAGAGCCAAGTTGCAGGCCCGCAGTAATGACTTCACACCCACCCCTCTGTCACCCTCCGCGTGCTCAGAGTGGCAGCGTGCAGTCGCTCAGGGGATGGACCATCCCCAAACTCATAGCAGAGCTGAGTCGCAAGTGAATTTCTTACCCCACTATGGCTAGGAAGGCAGAGCTCTTCAGGCTCCTCTTCCTGCCACCAGCCACTGCAGGGCACAGCGCCCAACAGGCATCCCCGCAGTGCATCTTCATTTCCCAGCTGCACTCCCTGGTCTTCTCCTTATCTGCAGCAGCTTTCTGATGTCCAGACCAGGGTGACAGCTATGGAGTGGAGGTGTTCCGCCCCTGGACCCTCCCTTACCCAGTCAAGGTGCTAGCATCTCCTCCTGCAGGTACGCCAGGGACTACACCTACTATCCTCCCTGCTCAACTTGTCCCAGCATGCCATAGGACACATGTAATTTGAAGCAGTTAAACAAGTCTTGACTAAGCCAGATAGATGTCTATTGGTTGGGGTTCTACCTCTTCACACACATCACCCCTTCACTGGCCGCATTCCTGGTACAGGGCTTCACAGCAGGTTTCCACACCAGCCTCATCAATCTACCCCACTCCATTCACGAATGCAAAAACCTCCAGCCAGTGGCTATCGATGAACGGGTCATAGACTCACTGCTACAGGCTGTACTAGACAGAGGTTTCATCATCGGCCCCTTCCCACAGTCACCTTTTCAGACCTGTAGAGTCAGCCCTATTAGGCTTGTCAAAGGCAAGGTTCTCTAATAAACTCTGCTTAGTGTATGATTTGTCTGAAGTTCATTCCCCCCACACCCCAAGTCTGAATCCCCTGATTCCTTGGAGGAATTCTCCCTTAAATGCACATCAGTTGACTTAGCCATCCAGGCCATCATTAAAATTGGTCCCGGCGCCTGGCTGTCCAAAGCAGACATCTCAGATAAGTTCAAGCTTCTGACTATCAAGTCATCCCTCTGGCGGTGGCACGGCATTAAATGGAGGGATTCTTATTACTTTTCCACCAAGTTGACATTCACTTTGCAAAGAATACCCAACCACGTGCAAGTAACAGCATTTTTGCTAGAACGTGATTGGATGATGGAAGTCTGCAGAGCTTCTGTTAATTTACTAAGCTCTGAAGCAAGTGCACAGTCTGTTTGCCTTTAGTAAATTAACCCCTATGCCTCAAACCACTTCAGGGCTCACACTTCCAACAATCATGCAAATGATCCAGAAGGTCCACAACCTTACTAGCTCGAGCAATACTTCTTACCCCTGCATACTGTATGGCACAATCTTGACCTATATACATTGTATATTGTATACTCCTAACCCCTAAACTCTCTGCTCTGTATACTCCTGTCCAATGCACCCTGTGTATTATGTACTCTTGCCACCTGCATTATGTGCATTACATACTCATGACCCTTGCACTTTGTGTTACATACCACTGACCCCTGCCTGCCTTATGTATTAATGACTTCTGCAGTTTTGCATTACACACTTCTGACCCCTGCACTCTATGTATGACACATCCCTGCCCCCTGCACTATTGGCATGACCCACCCTTAACCACACATTGTTACATTTGTAATCTGTGCATTACCACCCCTGCATTATGTGCATTTGATATTCCTGTTCCCTGCATCTGTGTTTTGCATACTACTGAGGGCAGCACTCTGTGTATTACATACTCCTCTGCACATTTTGAATTGCACACCCCTAACCCCTGAACTCTGTGTGTAAGAGACACCTGCACTATCATGTAAATTACATACTGGACACTTTGGTCAGAGGTATGTAAAGGATTGCTGGATGCGAAGCAGTCCCTGACTATTTTAAGAAAGTTCTTCTTTAATTAGGGTTGATTCAAACAAGCTGTAATCTTTCTGTCTACTTTCAATGTGCACAGAAAACATATGTAATGGAAGTGTTTTATTTTATAAAAAATTGTCTGTTATATACTCACTTGTAACACAGCAATTAAAGTACACTTTTTTTTTTGGTACAGTGACTGTGGAATATGTGTGCCATGCATACAGAAAGTAGGCTTAGTTTAAAAAAAAAAAATGCCATGTTTAGCCCCCCCCCCCCCCCTGTTGGCACATTTGTACACACCCACTGTTTTCTGTGGCATGTGCAGCATTATTACTGACCTTGGGGGGTGCCCAGAGGTGCCCCAGGTCTTTTGCAATTTTTCCCGTTCATTACGCTACTACTAGTGTGTACATACCAGGCTTTAGTTAATATATGTGGCAGTTAGTGGCAGTGTAAATATCAGTTAGCGTCTTTTAGTGGCAGTATAATTGTCAATTAGTGTCAGCATAAGTGGCAGTTAGTGCCAGTGTAAGTGGCAGTTTGTGTCAGTCAGTTAGTCTGTTTTAAGTAAGAAAAAAAAGATGTTTTATGTTTAGTGTCAGTGCAATTATTAGTGTCAACGTGCTTAACTAAGACAAAAAAAACAAAAAACAACAACAATGTACTATTGTTTCTTGGGGCCCTATTACAGGCACAAAGAACAATTCACACACATATGTGTGGTATTGTGTGATCGTCAAGAGTAAGACAATTTATTTTCTTGTTTTTTTGGTGGTGGCACATGGTAATAGTATACATATAAAAAAATAAAAAATAAATTAAAAAGATGATATTTTACTAAGGAGATATTTATGAACATTTCCCACAAAATGAAAGCTCAATCTGTCCTAAAAACAAGGTATAATCCATGTTTATACACTAGGTAGCTCCAGGTATACTAACACATGTCAAAATTGATCTTAAGTACTATTCTTTCATCCCTAACATTTTTTTCCATAGGTTCTATTAACATTCCTACTATATATATGGTAAATTAAATAATAGTGTGTGGTACAAAGACCATCGACTTACAAGTTATGTATTATGTATTTTGTGTAGGTACAAAAGACTGGACAAAATTAATTCTCCTGCTATTTTCTGTGATTAGGGCTTGCAGAGACTTCAGTGCTGAGAAAATCTACTTAACCAACTGGAGAAAAAGCAGAAAACCCAATTTGCAAAGGTTAATAAAAATGTTATAATTTTTTGAATCAAATAACTTGCACATTTATTACTGTGCAGGCATCTTCACAAAAGTAGAGAAAAACTTAATCTGCTGCACACAACAGCTGCAGAGCCTACTCCATGTGGCCGAGATTGATGCCTCTGAGGAATTGCTTTCATTAGTTGGCTAATTTAAAATAAGGTTTACTGTAGCTGATTTTGATTTAAAGCAACATGCGTTTGTTGTGCATCGAGCTTTACTGTTGCTTGCCTCTGGTGAATTATATTGAGTTTTTAGAAAAGGATTGTGCTTTTAGAATTCAAATATTTTTTTTTCCCCAGAGTTCAAGCTTATGTTAATAATTTAAAAGGATCACATTGGAACGACAACAAATCTCTTGCAGTAACAATTTTTATGCCTAACATTTTTAATGCGCTTGATTCTTTCCTAATTATATCATATTGATATCTGTAACAATAGTTGTTTTCTCTGTATACTTTTTATATACAGACAGTTACCTTATAACACTATTATGTTCTATATACTATGAATTTACTTATAAGTAAACCAGCCTCAATTTGGCATTTCTGGTATTTGCCATAAGGGCTGGTCTGTCTGGCAGTATTATTATTATTATAATACAGGATTTATATAGCGCCAACAGTTTACGCAGCGCTTTACAACTTGAGCGTAGACAGTACGAATACAATACACTTTAATACAGTAGGAGGTAATAACTGTGGGGGATGTATTGATGGAGAAAATAAATGTGCAGTTGTTAGGTGGGGGCCAGATAGCCTTTTCTGAAGATCGTTTTAAAGTAGAGAAAGTAAGAGAAAGTCAGACAGATTGGTGTAGAGCATTCCAGAGGATGGGTGAGGCTCTGGAGAAGTCCTGGAGGTGAGCATGGGATAAGGTCACAAGGAAGCTCGAGACCAGAAGGAGCGAAGAGAATGATTTTTTTGGTATTTTGAAACTAGGTTAGTGTTGTAGCTGGAGGCCAGTTGTAAGTTATTGTTAGTATCTTGAATTTAATTTGTTGGTTGAGCGGCAGCCAATGGAGGGATTGGCAGAGGGGTATAGCAGACGCTGAGCAGTTTGGAAGGTGGATTAGCCTGGCAGCAGCGTTCATGATGACTGAAAGGGAGGATTGCCTATTTAGAGGTAAGCCAGTGAGGAGGGAGTTGCAGTAGTCGAGGCAAGAGATGACCAGGTAGTGGATTAGAAGCTTTGTGGTGACATTGGTTAGGAAGAGGTGTATCTTGGAGATGTTGCGGAGGTTAAGGTGGCAAATTTTGGATAGCAATTGAATGTGGGGCCAAAGGTTCGTTCGGAGTCCAGGATTACACCTTGGCGTGGGGGGGCAAGTTGATAGATGAGCCATTGATTTTGACTGAGAAATCAGGGGAAGTGGCACGTGGGGGAGGAAATATCATGAGCTTAGTTTTGGGTAGGTTGAGTTTGAGAAAGTAATCTGACATCCAGGCTGATATGTCTGTTAGTAAGTTGGTGACGCGTGAAGAGACAGATGGAGAGAGCTGGGGGTTTGGGTGTCATCAGCATAGGGATGATATTGAAAGTCATGGGAGCCAATCAACTGACCTAGGGAAGTGGTGTAGGTTGAGAAAAGCAGAGGTCCAAGAACAGAACCTTGGGGGACCCCCGACAGAGAAAGGAAGAGAGGAGGAGAGGAGAAAGTAGAGTTGTAAGTGACACTGATGGAGCGGTGGGGTAGGTAGGATGAGAACCAGCGAAGAGTACAGTACAGTCACAGAGACCAAAGGAGTGACATTTTTTGAGGAAGAAGGGGTGGTCCACTGTGTTAAAGGTAGCAGAGAGGTCCAGAAGTAGTACTGAATAGTGTCCGTTGGTTTTAGCCGTTAGTAGGTAATTTGTGACTTTAAAGAGAGCAGTTTCCATGGAGTGTTGAGGGCGAGGGGTCAAGAAGTTTGTTCATGGTCAGATGGTCGCTCAGTCGGTTGTAGACCTGTCTTTCAAGCAGTTTGGAGGAGAAGGGGAGTTAAGGTTGTTAAGATTGGTGTAGAGTACAGTGAGGGCTTTTTAAGGTTAGGGGTGACTAGCGCATGTTTTACAGAGTTTGGGAAGATGCCACAAGAGGGGGAGAGGTTGAAAATGTGAGTTAGAATTGAGTCAGAGGGTGTGCGTAGCATTTGCGAGGGAGAAGGATCCAGGGGGCAGGTGGCTAGATGGGTGTTAGATAAAAGTTTAGCAACCTTGTTAATACCGTGTTTCCTAGAAAATAAGACCGGGTCTTATATTAATTTTGTCTACAAAAAACACACTAGGGCTTATTTTTAGGGGATGTCTTATTTATTTATAAACGGTATGTACAATGACGATCTTAAAGTAGTTGTAACCCTAAAAAAAACATCCTGTTCCTTTAAAGCACAGTGCTTGTGTGATGTCATTTACCCCTCTCTATATGTCCTTAAAATCCTGGAATAAAACAATAAAATATATTTTTTTAAAGTTCCTGTGTCCCCTGTCTTCTCTCCCCTCCCCCTGTCAGGTCAGGAGTCAATATTTTGACAACATTTTAAAAACATCTTTTAAAATTTATGTAATCCATTTTATAAAAATGTGGCTCCCATTGCAAATGTCTCATGGAGAATACCTTTTTACAGCTCCCTTTGGCGCTCACTTGATTTGCTCTTCTCCACTCTGAGATCCCTGCTGACGTCAGCCGGCTCCGCGCACTGAAGAGGGGGGGCCGCAGACATCACCTGGGAGGAGAAGAGAAGGAGGAAGACCCGAGATCCCCGCTGACATCAGCCTGCTCCGAGCACTGAAGAGGGGGGGCCGCAGATGTCGCCAGGAGGAGAGAAGAAGACCTCTGGCGGGTCAGCGGCGACTGTGAATAAAGTATTTTCTAATACAGTTACAAGGGGAGACACACTGCACCCCGTACCAGTACGTTTATCTTACAAAACAGACCACAGTTTTTTCATGTACTTTACTAGGGCTTATTTTCGGAGTAGGGCTTATATTGCAGCCCTCCCCAATAACCACGCTAGGTCTTACATTCGGAGTAGGGATTATTTTTGGGGAAACACGGTACAAGCATGGTTGAATGAGGAAATGATTGTGTCTGTGCACATGGGTTGTTAATGAGTATTAATCAGTATTAATGAGTTATTGTGATTTCCTTGGAGTCAGTCAGCCTTGTTTTATTTAAATTGCTTTATAAGAACATTGATTGGCCACCAAAACCTTACAGTGATTAGAAAGTATAAATACTATTGATCTAATCAGCCTAACACACACATATATATGGCCAAACTGGGCTATGCTCTATTAACTGATAATCCCCTTTCCAATAATTATAGTGTCTAACACAGTGCTTTCATACATCTTCTGTTTTTAGAGAAGGACTATCCAGTAAATAGGGAAGCTTCAGGTATAATCCCAGGGTGAGGCCAGTCATCAAGGTGAAAGCCTAGGTGGGTTTTCCTATGTGGACTCCAGGGTTAGGATACAATATGTCAAGCCCCAAACAAGTGTACAGCCATATGGCTGCATAGCACGTTAGTTTTCAATTAAAGTTCAGCACGGACAGAGCAAAAAACATACAATTTTGGAAGAATGTGTACCACTTTAATGCCGCGTACACACGACCGGACTTTTTGACAGCAAAGGTCCGATGGTTTTTGCAACGGACTTTAGGTGGACTTCCGACGGACTTTCCGAATGAACGGACTTGGACACACAAAATCACACCAAAGTCCGACGGAATCGAACGTGATGACGTACGACCGGACTAGAATAAGGAAGTTCATAGCCAGTAGCCAATAGCTGCCCTAGCGTTGGTTTTCTTTTCTTTTTAATTCTAATTTTTTTTATTTTCAGAAACATTTTTTATATACAAACAAATACAATTTCATTGCATGCGTAACACAGAGCTTAACTTAGTTATATATCGTTACATATTTATATCCAGTTATACAATAACACACAAAACAGCAACAACAACAAAAAAAAAAAAAAACACAAAGTCCTCTCTCCTCCCTCTCACCCCGACTCCCCCTCCACAAGTGCCCCACCATATTCTCTTGTAGATACAAAACTAGACCACGGTTCCCACTTTAATTCAAACCTCTCCTCTTTACCCTGCGTAATTGCAATGCTTTTTTCCATGGCATATATATCTGCTATCTTTTTAAACCACAAAGAGGTCGAGGGGGGTAATTTCTGTTTCCATAAAGCCGGAATACATGCCTTTGCCGCGTTCAACAGATGAGCAATCAGCGAGTTTCGGTATCTACGTTTCGAAAAGTCTGAATGGTGAAGGAGATATCTAGCTGGATCTAGTCCCAAGTCATAATCCGTTAACTGTTTAATAGTATTTCGCACTTTGACCCAGTATTCTAGTATATTTTTACAAGACCAGAAAATATGCAGCATATCACCCCCCGACTCTCCACAACGCCAGCAAGTATTTGTCTCTTCCGGGTATATTTTGTGTATTAACGATAGAACTTTATACCATCTTGCAAGAATTTTATAACATAACTCTTTATACTTGCTGGCTGTCGCGGAATGATGGGCAAAATATAACATTTTATGACGTTGCTCTTTAGAGAATATGATATTTAAATCACTTTCCCACTTCTCAAGGAATCTAGTAGCATAATCTTCCGGAGGATCTGTTAGAATTTTATATATCTCTGAGACCCCGTGTGACAAGGGTTTTTCTAACAGGCAGAGATTTTCCATTGACGTATTTAATTGGTCAGATCTCTCTCCCCTAGTAAGAGATGTAAGAAAGTGAGTAAGCTGTTGCATCCGCCAGAGGTCTAGAGGTGGACTAAACATAAGCTGTAATTCTGACGCAGTTTTCATCCTTAATCCTTCGAGAAAATCTCCTAATCTAAATTTCCCCTCTCCTATAGCTTTTATAAAGCTACGGTCTGTATATCCTGGGGGGAATAATGGGTTTCCCAAAACCGGAAACAGTCGGGTAATTTCTCCCTCCACAACTACAAATAGATTACTTTGTTGGATTACTTTTAGTGTTGCCCCTATCAAAGGATGTTGTCTTAGTTTTCCTAATGTTCTTGTTCTCAGCCATGAAAAAAAACAAAGTGGGATCTTTGTATATGATTGTTCTATTGAGACCCAAGTTTTTAGTCCCTCATCTCTACACCATGCCAATACCCTGGCAAGATGAGCTGCTTTATAGTATTTTATCGGGTCAGGGAGGGACATACCCCCCGTGCTTTGGGCATTGACAAATAATGAAAGGCTATTCGAGGATGTTTTTTTGCCCAAACAAATTTAATAAAGATACTGCGAAGTGATTTCAAAAATGATTCTGGAATTACTATTGGTAAGGTCTGAAACAGGTATAATAGTCTTGGTAAGATATTCATTTTGAGAATAGCATTCCTACCCATCCAAGTGTAGGGTGCTTTATTCCATCTCTCCAAGTCTACCATGAGTTTCCGCAATAGAGGTGGAAAATTTGCATGGAAAACCTTATTTATTGAGGAAGTCAGTTTTACTCCAAGGTACGTCAGAGAAGAAGACGCCCAGGGGAATGAGAAAGAGGATTGAAGAGTTTGTACATGCTTACTTGACAGTGTGATATTCAGTAATTCAGATTTTTGGACGTTGATTTTAAAATTTGAAACTTTACCATAGTCATCAAATTCCCTTAGTAGATTTGGTAACGTTGTTTCTGGTGACGTGATAAAGAACAAAATATCCTCCATTTTGAGCTCTGTTTTATTGATTAAGCAACCTTGAATATCCTTATTTTGTCTTACATGTCTTAGAAATGGTTTGAGGGTTAATATAAAAATCAATGGGGATAGGGGGCACCCTTGTCTAGTACCATTGCTCATATTAAAGTATGGAGAGGTAACTTCATTAATTCTTACCGCTGCCGACGTTGGTTTTCGTCCGTCGGACAAGCATACAGACGAGCGGATTTCTCGTTAGGAACTGGGTCTGGCGGAGTCCCGGCGGAAAAATTTCTAAAGTCCGTCTAATTTTTGGACAGCAAAGGTCCGATGAAGCCCACATATGATCGAATTGTCGGGCGGATTAATTTGCTGTCAAAGTCCGATCGTGTGTACGCGGCATAACAGGTCTCAAATTAAAGAAACATACATAGTAACATCAACTGAATATATAAAGACATCAAAGTATAAACTAACATGATCCAGTATATTATTGCATTGCATGAGTGCATAGGCAACAAAAATTATAGACATATTATTTACTAGACTTAATATTGAAGAACAAACCAGGATAAAGAAAAATAAGTGGAATGGAATCAAAGAATACAGAACTAAAATGGGCTAAAAAAACTTTATACAACTGTTTATGTGTGTAAAACCACCAGAGCAAGTGGGACAAACCCTGAACCATCATCTGAAAATAAGAGGTAAATATTACCTTGAAAAATAAAGCATAACAAATTTAGGTCACTATAGATAATGAGATGCAAATTATATGCCAATGAAATGAGCTGTAACGATAAGCGGTTTATATTTCCAGGTAAAGTTAATTCCTGGAAAAACACAGCACTAGGTAAATTATGTAACAAGCGCTTTGCTTTGTGTTTCCTTCCTAATCCCTTTCGTTTAGTAAATTCTCCATTGACATGCTACTTCTATTTTATTTAAAACTAATAGGAAAATAAAGCTCCCCATTTTTAACCAATGAGCTCCCTGTTTTTATCAAAAAGGAAATGTAATATACAGACTAAGCATAAGCCATACATTTATACAGAGTCTGCCAAAGGTTGCATCTCTTTCTGAAAATGTTGGTTGCCTGGCTGCTTCTGTTATTTTCTCGGTCACTGACTCTGAACGAGCATTAGGCTAGTGAAGATAGAGGAAAATGAAAACTCCTGATTTGCATGTTTGTGGCAGGTCAATGATTTGGAAAATATTGAAGCCTTTAGATCAGCATGGCAGTCCGGAAACTTTTCCCAGTTTAGCAATGACAGTTGCATTACATGTTTATTTTAACTGAAGCTAAAAGCAGCACATAAAGAGCAAGACCCTAATAGCTGCTATTCTTCATGTAATATACTTCTCCTTTTGCATGTTGCTGCTGTTTTAATGGATAATAAAATGGTGCAGTTATTTTAACCTATGCATCCAGACACTATACAAGCTGTGACAATAATCTCTTTTTAAAAGTACCTCATTAGAGCATGATTTATATTTATCTCTGAATGTCCAAGTGTTTTGAAAGTGATGGTGATGAGAACAGAGACTACTATGGCAAGGTTTATAGGCTCACTGTAAATTTTGATGGCTGATTTTAACTGGTGAAGAAAACCATTGAACTCTGATCCACTGCGGCCATGTTGAGTTAGGTCCTTCCTTAAATTCAAACATGGGAAATTACATTTTGAGCTGCACTACATGTCTTTGACTAGCAGCACAGCCTATTTGCTAAGGTTTAATTACAGTTTGTTCTGCATGCACCAGCTATACCATGACATGTGCCTGACAGATGCATCAGGTCTGCATTATTGAAGGGGAGTTATAAATGCAAAGGGATTCTAAATATTTGATACTTGTTCCACATTTGTGACTAAAAATTACTAAAGTAAAACACAGCTAGACAACTAGAACTTCCAGGAGTAGTCCAGCAGTGACAGTCTTCATATTTCTTTAATGGCAGAAACACTAAGCATTTGGAGGTGCTTTAATGTTAGAGACACTTAGTAGCATAGGTAACTTGGGTGAGCTGCAGGATTTACTTTTCAGTGCAAGAGCTACACAGGGAAAAGCAACAGTATTGTCAATGCACCATTAAAACTGCAAGCCTAGTATAGAACGGTACCATGTTATGAAGTATATTTTAACATGTAATAAACTCACCATGGTTTTAGGCAACAACAATCAGTATATACACCAGGCACCAGCTTTACCATGACATATACATGATAGATGCATCCAGCCTGCATTACTAAAAACATAGCTATAAAAGGCCATCGAACGACAATTCCCTTCCGAAAAATGTATGGGCATTTAGACCTCTGTTTTACTATGAATAAAACATGGGTCCTTACAAGCTGGTTTGTAGGGTTATTTTTTAAGAAATGTTCCTAGTTCACGCTGAAAATATTCACTTACCTACAGGTCTACAGTAAAACAACTATGTTTTCTTTAAATGAACCTTCACAACTCAAGTTTTCCACAGCTAGTGTGATAGAATATTTTTTTGTTCAAATTAAATGAAACCAGTTCAAGGATGCTGAAAGTTGCATAAGTATCTCAATGATATATGCCTTCTAGCTACCATCAGCGAAGCAGGTAGCCCTTCCATCTTATAAGTCATTAGCATAATGAGATTTAGAGATGACAGACTCTTATATTTTAACTCCAGAGATCCAGCACACCGTAGATTCATATTATACCGTCCTACTTCTGTGTCAAACAACTAATAGGGTATACACCCATAATGCACAGGAGAGTATTAATAGAAACCAGCAGTCTGTCTTTTTAATATCTCATCTTAATGATGGATGGAAGACATTCCGATGAGCAAACTGACTCACAGCATTGGATACAATGCATGCTCTAGAAAAAAAGTTTCATGTACTCTATTATAATATGCTAACCTGTTTACAGAGTTACAGAATAGATAAAGTAAAATGATAGCTGCAGTATAGAATCAAAAAGAGATTGCGAGGAATGAGTCCCAAGACAACGTTTTTTCCCTTTTTCCTGGCACAAATACCATTGATGACATGATTATGACATGATAACTGATGATAATGACAGAATGGTTATGTAAGTGTAGCGCCAATAACCCCTGCGTGGCGGCTATGGTTTTCTGGGCTTACCGATTACCTCCTCCTTGTAGCTCATCGTTCTTTTCTAGGGGTTCCCAGGGTTGACACCCAGTAACTGTGGAGACTGACACTCAAAGTCCATTTGAGGACTTTTTGAGGATTTTTATTTGCGTAAAGCGATAAAACAGAACACAGTCTCTCAGTTGGGAATAGAGGGTATGGGTGATAAAGCTCAGGCATTTTAGAACTGCTGACATTCAGTAAATGTCTCTCTCTAGATGATTCAGGGAGTAGCCACTCGCAACTGGACAACTTGACTATTGGATAAATCCTCGCTTGTAGATTTAGCAGCCAACAAGTGATTCGGAATTAGCAAAGTCTCTGCCACAGACTTGGTTGTGAAACTTAAATGAACTTAAAAGGCTCTCTCAGAAACTTTAGGTTAGGAACTTTTTCTTATGGTACCTGTATCTTGCAGCCGACCCGGCGATACCGTAAGAAATGCGGATTCAAATTAGTGTCCATACAACTCAGCTTCCAGGCTCTTACCGAGCAGCCAGCCTTGTGCGTGGCCCTCCTACGGAGAGTCCTCCCCTGGTCGCATGTAGAATTGCTGGGCCTCTTCAATCCTGAGATGGCACCGGAACACTTCAGAATCCTCCTTCAGTTACTGCGCCTTGAACTAGCCAGTTCCAAGGCTCGGAAACGGATGGATCCCCACCCCAGGCCATGAGGGCTCCTGGGGCTGGTCAGGAGGACCAGGACCATGGAGTCAGCAGACACTCCTGGACCGGAACAGAACCCACCCCGATCACATGACTTCAGCACCTTAAGTACCCCTTCCCGGAATACACAGCGGGCCCAGGCAGGCCCAGGCAGGCCCAGACGCGCCCACTGTTTGGGGAAAGATTGGCTCCTCCCACGCTTACGCACCACAGTGAAAGTCTTTGCCTCAGTAAAGATGGCGCTGTTCAAAAAAAAAATTCACCCTCTATTCCAAATAAACTTTCTTTTTCGGGGGTAACGGTTAATCCCGGACTGCAAGCCCACAGGGGATGGTCAGGACCAGAACCAGGAACGGGAACGTCGAACCGTGTGACTTAAGTACCCCTTCCCGGAATACACAGCGGGGCCAGACGCGCCCACTGATTGGCTCCAGGGAAAGATTGGTACCCAATGCGTCCAACCAGACTGTGTTTTCAACCTGTCACAGGTGCTCACCTCACCTATGACCAGGCAGAACCTTAATACAGCCCAATCAAACTGATGCCAAAGTATAACCTAAAACAATTGACCCCAATACTCCATTATAGTTCTGGGCAAAAAGTAAACTTACATACAGTATAGAGGGGCACTTTCAAAAAGTTCCGGCGCTACACACTCCCCTCGGTTATTTAGACGATTTCCTCATCGTCTAGCTAAGAAAACTTCTAACACTACAAAAAATGTTTTTGTGCCTGAGCTTTTTTTTGAGGTGTTGGGATAGGGAAGGAAAGAGGAATAATAACATTTTGCATATCTTGACAGTAAAACAGTTATCTAGTTCACATAAGCAGACTATACACATACCACCCAGTTCTATCTATCTACACCACCCATTCTCCGGCAGCTTGACAGACGATCTCGGTGCATCCTGTAAAAAAAAACAAACAGCAATATAACATACATTACACTATCGTTTTAGAAAGCAGAATTTTATTTCAGACTCAAATAGAATTCTCTTTTCTAAATTTAAAACTAATTTTTTTTTGTAAAAAAGGCTAAGTGCTTACTAAAGCAAAAGAACCACTGTGTTTTGCGCCGACCCATGCCACCTAGTGGTCAAGACCACTGTAACTGCAAGTCCTTCCCTAAAAGCAAGTACTGTGACCCAGTGTGGTAGTCTTGACACGCAGTTCTCCGATAACTAACCTATCTGGCTACCCACAGTTCTTGTACTTTCAAAAGAAAATGCAAAAAGAGGAAGAGAGGAAACTCTTCTTGCATCCAAAGGCTTGGTTCAAAGAAACAGTTCACCAGTAAAACCTGGGGGTCTGGCAAAACAAAGTCTTTTCCCGTCTGTACATCCACGGTGGTGATAAAGTACACGGCACTGTCTTTATCTGGCCTGCAAATAACAACTTTGTCACTGTAAATGTGCCGACCATAGCTCCAGTGTTGCAGACACCCTTGAAAGCATTCATACATTTACCGAGGAACTTTTAGGTAGTCCCAGACGTCTTCTGCATACGACTTCTCCCGATTTTTCTCAATGATGTCCATAATCTCCCTGGGCACATAAGGAAACTCAAGTCCATACTCTGTTGCCACCCGCTTGTGCAAAAGTCTCTGAGACCGGGCTAGTCTCGTCATGATCGGGCAGTTTTTTTTTTTCCTAGGCAACAACACTTTGTTTAAAAGCTTAAAAGTATAAAAGCAACTCACGGCAGCCGAGGCTAAAAATATTTGTCATCTCCCGCATCGGAGCCAGAGTTTGTCTCTGAGTCTTGTGACTCCCCTGCGGGCCGATAATTCCTGGCAGTAGTACTCACAGCTCTCCGATGCTTGTCCGTGGCTACCATCTTCCATTTATTCGGTCCGGGGAGACTTGAAAGCGGCCTGCCTCTGAGACAATGGGGAGCTTTTGGCTCTTCTTTTTCCGGGCAAGGCACAGTGGCAGCAGTGCCCACAACCGAAGTAGTGTCCACGACTTCCCAAGTGGATTCTCGGACCTGAGAAGGGGCAGTGTCCTTCTCCAAATTGTCAGCAACAACCGGTGAGGCCGAAACATCAGGCCTTTTAGCCGGAGCATAGACAATGGACTCTTCGGTGGCTATGCCTGTGACCCACTCCATGTGGTAGGCCCGATGCGATTCAGTAGGCTGCTCTACCTTGAAGATGTAGTCCCCACATCTCCGACATCTGGCAAATGGTCGAGGACTGGCAATCACATCCATAGCATGCCGAGGGCCTCGACGTCCCCAGCGGTGTAGAGGACAAACCGCCCCTGCGGCAGCAGGCATATTCCTGTGTCGGTCAGCATAGTGCCGGGTATCTGCATACTTGCGGGACCCCTCACCAAAGGTATCCTGGGTCCCAGTATAGACGATGCACCCGGGACACGGAACATTCTCTCTCCGAAATTAGATTTTTTTTCAGCGCAGTGACACGTGACCAGCTTCACTCTCCTTCTGCAACACACTCACGCGGTGCCTCGTGCAGGAAGACGAACAGGCTTAGACTCCTCCCACTGGTTCCTCCGGCTGCGTAATTTTGCGGGGCTTTTCTGCAGGGCTCCTCCCACGCTTACGCACCACAGTGAAAGTCTTTGCCTCAGTAAAGATGGCGCTGTTCAAAAAAAATAATTCACCCTCTATTCCAAATAAACTTTCTTTTTCAGGGGTAACGGTAAATCCCGGACTGCAAGCCCACACGGGGATGGTCAGGACCAGAACCAGGAACAGGAACGTCGAACCATGTGACTTAAGTACCCCTTCCCGGAATTCACAGCGGGGCCAGACGCGCCCACTGATTGGCTCTGGGGGGAAAGATTGGTACCCAATGCGTCCAACCAGACTGCGTTCTCAACCTGTCACAGGTGCTCACCTCACCTATGACCAGGCAGAACCTTAGTACAGCCCAATCAAACTGATGCCAACTGATGCAGCGGCGCTTTGCAGGCGGGTTTGCAGCACTGCCCCATTGCTTTCTATGGGAAGGGGTGCCTTAGGAGCGCTCCTACAGCGCTCCAAAGATACAGATTGCAGGACTTTTTTGACCGTCCTGCAAGCGCACCACTCCAGTGTGAAAGCCATCCGGCTTTCACACTGGAGAGTCAGCAGCAGCTGTTTCAGGGCGTTTTGCAGGCGCTATTTTTAGCGCTGTAGCCCCTGCAAAGCGCCCCAGTGGGAAAGGGGCCTTGTAGAATCATGTTTCATGAATTGTATGGTTTTCCCTCTTGTCTTCAATAAAATGTTATTGCGTTTTGTATAGAAAATCGGAAAAAGAATACTCTCTACTTTTTGACCTAAACACAAAGAAAGATGTTGTAGTGTATAACACTGGAAGCCATACATGGATTGAAATTCTTGTATGGGCAGGATGGTTGTACATAAGTTGATCAACAGGTCAACTTCTGTACAACCAGTCTGTCACATTTTCTCAACTCGATCAGCACCACTGGCCATAGCTGGTAGCACTGATCAGTGTATTCTGATGGTGTATACTGTATAAGTCATAGACATCAAAGCAATTGTTTTTTTTTCTCTAGCCAGACAAGACTTGCTGAACCACACTTGGTACAAACTCAGATGAGTTTGTGCTGCTCGCAATGGAAAGTAGACCTTGCTCTTAAAACGGATTATTACTTTTATGTGTTAGCTCTTACTCCCATATCTAAAATAAAGGTTACAGACCATTGTGTATGTAGCTTATTGAAAATATGACTTTTCTTGAAAAGAAAAACAGTAATGCTCATGGTAATCAGACTCTGGGGATCACAGTCTCCTGACCCAATAATCTTTGTTAAGACTTCTTGGCTAGACAATAGAATAAAAAAAGGGGGTAGCCTATATTTCTTATGTTTCACCCTCCTATATAGGTTGCTAGGCTATCAGGTAAATTTTTTATTTATTTTTTACACCTTTAATCATTGGAGCAGTTGCTGATTTCAAAATTTCTAGGTTTCTAGATTTTACAGACTGCAAGTCTGATTGCTCTCCCCTGCCTTCTAGTGGCTTGTAGAACATAGTGGGCAGGAAAGTCAAATGGTAATCTTGAGTACTTATTGTGCTTCAGTAAATCCCCAGGGAGGTGTGCCCAGCAGGTGGTTGGAGAGGTATATAAATAGTCTTTGCTCTAAAACAGAAATGTTTTCCTGTTGGAGGGATTCCACAAGTCTGGATGGCTACCCCCCCCCCCCCCCAGCAGTTCTACTTATTCAAGCAATGTTCATTGAGGTCCAAGATGTGGCATAGCTGGGGGGCCTACTTCTAAAATCTTTTTCTGAAGCTAATCAAGGGATTTCACTTAAAGACATGGTCTACAGAGCTGGAACGGGTCTGGGTGTCTTGTGGCATTGTGGGCATTAATCTCTCCCTCACTGAAGAGTGTCCGGTGGATACTGGAAGGAGGCACCCAGTGATCCTGTGACATTGTGAGTTCTGACCTGAGTTCAGGGTCCTAGTGACTGTTTCTGTATGTCTGGCTGCCTCTACACTATTTTGAACCAGTTAATTACAGTGGCTCCTACTGGGGTAGCGCTAAGTTTATACATTGCACAGCCCTTTCATACTACAGTGTACTCATCTAATAGACTAAATGAATGTTAAAAAATGTTGTGAAAAAATATTGGCATGCTACCTAAGAGTGTGTAAATTCATTATTAAAGCGGAGTTCCAGGCTTTTTATGTTTATTAAAAGTCAGCAGCTACAAAAAGTTCAGTTGCTGACTTTTACTAAACTAACATTTACGTCCAGCGATGCGGCCGAACGGAGCGTCGCTCCTCTCCCCCTCCTATCCACTGCCACCTCCATTGCCACTCTGGGCACCCGGCCATGACAGCTTTCAGCTTCACGGCTGGGAATGCACGGGCGCATGCGCGAGTCGCGCTGCGCTCCCAGAGTGGACAGGTGATCTCCTGGGACTTGTCACATGTCCCAGCAGATCGACTAAAGGGAGGGGCCGCCTAAGGCGGAAGGAGGAGTCGCCTTGGCGGTCCCTGGGCGGAAAGAGGAAGTGGGACAGGAAGTCCCCCTCCTAACGAAGCCCCCACCCCCCCCCCCCCCCAAAAAAATGACATGCCAAATGTGGCATGTAAGAGGGCGAAGAGTGCTTAAAGTGGAAGTTCAATTTTTGGGTGGAACTCCGCTACTAATGAGTGGAGGGAGATGCAGTTCAAAATATTGCACAGGCCAGATCTAACTATTCGTAAACTATTTATCCCTTTAACTAGCCATGCCTATTTAATTACAGGCTGCCCTAAATGCTGTGATCCACATGCAATCATGGCCTATTGCCTCTGGTCCTGTCTAGTTATTACTAATCTCTAGAAGGATGCTATCTGGCAATGTATCCATTATTCAAAATTGGCTTTCACAGACATCACTGTCAGTGTCCAGAAACTGACACCTATTGTATTTGGAGCAGTTGGATATGGAATTCAATTTAGAAAAATAAAAACATTTCACTAGAGAGGAAATTCATACTATCGGGCATACACAATGGTATACTTGAATGTATATACAGTGGTGTGAAAAAGTGTTTGCCCCCTTCCTCATTTCCTGTTCCTTTGCATGTTTGTCACACTTAAGTGTTTCGGAACATCAAACCAATTTAAACAATAGTCAAGGACAACACAAGTAAACACAAAATGCAATTTGTAAATGAAGGTGTTTATTATTAAAGGTGAAAAAAATCCAAACCATCATGGCCCTGTGTGAAAAAGTGATTGCCCCCCTTGTTAAAACATACTATAACTGTGGTTGTCCACACCTGAGTTCAATTTCTCTAGCCACACCCAGGCCTGATTATTGCCACACCTGTTCACAATCAAGGCATCACTTAAATAGGAGCTGCTTGACACAGTAAGGTCCACCAGAAGATCCTTAAAAGCTACACATCATGCCGAGACCCAAAGAAATTCAGGAACAATTGAGAAAGAAAGTAATTGAGATCTATCAGTCTGGAAAGGGTTATAAAGCCATTTCCAAAGCTTTGGGAATCCAGCAAACCACAGTGAGAGCCATTATCCACAAATGGCGAAGACATGGAACAGTGGTGAACCTTCCCAGGAGTGGCCGGTCACCCAAAATTACCCCAAGAGCGCAGCGACGACTCATCCAAGAGGTCACAAAAGACCCCACAACAACGTCCAAGGAACTGCAGGCCTCACTTGCCTCAGTTAAGGTCAGCGTTCATGCCTCCACCATCAGGAAAAGACTGGGCAAAAATGGCCTGCATGGCAGAGTTCCAAGGAGAAAACCACTGCTGAGCAAAAAGAACATCAAATCTCGTCTCAATTTCTCCACAACACATCTTGATGATCCCCAAGACTTTTGGGACAACATTCTGTGGACCGATGAGACAAAAGTGGAACTCTTTGGAAGGTGTGTGTCCAAGTATATCTGGCGTAGAAGGAACACTGCATTTCAGAAAAAGAACATTATACCAACAGTAAAATATGGTGGTGGTAGTGTGATGGTCTGGGGCTGTTTTGCTGCTTCAGGACCTGGAAGACTTGCCGTGATAAAAGGAACTATGAATTCTGCTGTCTACCAAGAGATCCTGAAGGAGAATGTCCGACCATCTGTTCGTGTACTCAAGCTGAAACGAACTTGTGTTCTGCAGCAGGACAATGATCCTAAACACACCAGCAAGTCCACCACCGAATGGCTGAAGAAAAACAAAATGAAGACTTTGGAGTGGCCTAGCCAAAGTCCTGACCTGAATCCTATTGAGATGTTGTGGTGTGACCTTAAAAAGGCCGTTCATGCTCGAAAACCCTCTAATGTAACTGAATTAGGACAATTCTGCAAAGATGAGTGGGCCAAAATTCCTCCAGGACGCTGTAAAAGCCTCATTGCACGTTATCGCAAACGCTGGGTTGCAGTTGTTGCTGCTAAGGGTGGCCCAACCAGTTATTAGGTTTAGGGGGCAATCACTTTTTCACACAGGGCCATGATGGTTTGGATTTTTTTTCACCTTTAATAATAAACACCTTCATTTACAAATTGCATTTTGTGTTTACTTGTGTTGTCCTTGACTATTGTTTAAATTGGTTTGATGTTCCGAAACACTTAAGTGTGACAAACATGCAAAGGAACAGGAAATGAGGAAGGGGGCAAACACTTTTTCACACCACTGTAAGGGATGATCTTCAGGGTTCCTTAGGAAGAAAATAAGATAAAGCCAAATCTTTTTCTCCTGTAACCTGGTCAATCATGACGTTCACATGGCCATTATGTGAACCCCTTTTGTTGTTTGCACGGTTATTTTTTAATCTGTTGCTACATTCTAAAAGAGAAATACATACCTGATACTATAGGAAAACCCTAAGAAACCACATTTTAACTTTTTGAATTCTATCACTCACCTGTTATTCACCACTATATTCTGGTTAAAATATACTGGGCATCACAATGTTTTCCATGTACTCCTGTGTTCACATTCTGTACTTCTGTACTGTACTTGTATTCCCTATTGTTAAGGAAATTTGTAAATTCTGTATATAATTGTATTATATTTTGTATGTTTTGCACACTGCCCTCACTGTGCACACGATACTAACAATGTTTTCAGTAAATGTTTGCATTCTTTCGAGTCCTGATTAGAATTGCCGGCCTTTGCCGGCCTCTCAGCTGCTGCGCTCTGTCACTAATTGTGGCCTTGGTCTTCTAAAATACTTGCTGGTTAAAAAATAATGAAAATAAAAAACCAAAATAAAAACAATCACAAATATACACAGATCTCTCTCATCTCTCTATCTCTTCACTCCAATCATTATAGAGTTAATCCATTTGAAAATGCCCATTTGCTCTATCTGATTGAATTTTATGTGTACTAAATGTTTTTTAAAAAAATCTTTTTGTCCTAACGTCTTGTGCGAATGACATCATGCCTTTCGCCTAATACATGTAAAGTTTTTAAATGTCTGTCATCCAGTATGAAAATTATCTGTTAGTATGACACTTGCCCAATGGCGCACATCAACATAACTCCACAAGTACAATTACCCCTCCCTAACATAAACACCTGTTGTTCACCGAAAAAACGGTATTTGAAGGGACTCCTAACGCCTTCACAACACACGTCAGGAAGAAGCTATTGTAACTACGCCCCTAGCGAAACGCGTCACGTGACGCATCACGTGACGAGCAGTGCACAGCGCTTCTTAGCAGCAGAGACTTCAGAGACCCAGGCTGTCTCGATCCGAGCGATCACCGGTCCTGTCAAAGTGTGCCCTCCTACATGGCCACCGGACTCCTTCACTTATAGGAAGATCCCCGCTCCCCAAAGGATACTGAGCGGTCACCACGATCCTTGTTAGCAGCACTGGCAATCGATACTCCATTGAAAATATTGGACTTTCCATACCGCCATCCCAGACATTGGACGCTGGTCGGGTAACGTTATTAAACCAATCGTTTTTCTTTCTTGACCAGACTGCCTTAAAAAACCTGCCTGGGAATTTAGAAGTATCCATCTACCTTTCATTGATTTGTTTGAATGCCGTTTGTTACAGGACTTTCTTTGATTAATTTGAAACACCTGATCTGTTGACTCCAGAGATTCTAATTACAGAATACACGGTGCTTAGTCAAGTAGTACATTCACTCTCAACATAGCACAAAAGCTCTGCTGATTGTCATCAAACTTGGTCTTTGAAAACTGTAACCATATTTGAGCACCTTGCCATACTCGCCGAGTTGAAATGGATGCATGGCCCACGACTCAGTCCACTACCAACTGAATATAACCAGAACTTCCATTTTCATTCTCAGCATGAGTAATTATAAGCTAATCAATTAGAAATTTCCATAGCGCCATTGGTGTTAGTCGGCATGTCATACAGACCAGTCGCAATCTTTATACCAGCGCAGGACTTTTCCTTTCATTAACGAACCTGTTTTCCACCGTTGCTTTAATAAGTGCTGTTATCATCAAACGTGAATTATACAAGGTCTTATGACCACATCAACATTTTTGATATATTTATATCGAATGGATATTGATTCACCTTCCAATTTATCCGTTTGATTCACTTTCACTGCTACGTTACACGTGATGCGTTTGTTGTCTATATGGTGTCTTGTTTGTCTTGTCTAGTGTTGTTTATAACTGTTGGTTCTAGATTTCCAGAAAGACTGGAACTCCATGTTAATGAAAGATATGCAAGCATTGTTCAATAATAAAGAATTTATTTTTTCAAAGTATTGACTTTGTCTCGATCAATGTTTGTCACCATTCAGTAGCCCCTTCTTTTCCTCGGTTCCTGCCCTTAGGACCCAGGAATTGTTCCTCCTTTTCTATTTCCAATACGCATTGGCTACGGTGACAATCAAGCCAACAATATGGCTCTTGATCAATAGCTGTACGAACATTTTTTTCAATCGGCTACCTTGACTCCACCCTGCCACTTCCCCTCCCATCCCCCTTCCCCAATCCCTATTCCCTACTGTGTTTTGTAACTTTTCATGATCATTAAGGTCTATCTGGCAGTGGCTGTCAACCTCTTGCATATTTTTCATTTTATATATTTTATATTATAAATAGAACTGTGAACTCGCAATTATATGTGTGTGGCCTGGGCATGGCCTTTACGTTGGGTGAGGAGATAGACAGAGAGATTAAGACAGCATTCCAGGCAGACACACCCCAATCTTTCGATCAGGAGTCAGAAATTAAGAACAAATTTAAAGAACACAAAAAATTACTAACAAAACACCTGAATCGAAAGTGGGATGTGTCGTCCTTGGAAAACTATATAAACCATCGCATAGTCCCTAGAGGACTACGCGACAAAACTATACCAGCAGAACACCTACATACAGAGAGATTCCTTCCGAAATGGAAGGAGCTCTGCATTGAGCACGGATTGGCCGTCATGCAATTGATAGTTGATGAAGAAAAGAACCAATTGGTGGCATTACAGGAGCAGATAGCTGAGAGTGCATCCAACCTAGAAGTCTTCAAAGATGAGGAAGAATTTATAAGACAGAATGAGACTCTTAAAAAGGAGATTGAAAAAACGCAATTAAATTTGAAAATCACAAAACAGGCAAAATTTAAACGGGATGTTAGTGACTTTGAAAGGGATGAGGCTTTTGATCTAACAGTTAAACGTGGGAGGAGTCAGTCACGGGGACGGGGACATCGTCAGAGGTCACGACCTCGACGGTCGAAGTCCAACGGCTCCGACGACGACACGCAAAAAAAGGTTATTTTTTTAGACCAGGCGGGGGCGGAGAAGACAGGAAGTCAGCTACCACCCCCTGCGGACAATATCAAAACAGCCTCCAACCAAAAAGAAAATCGAGCACGTACATACACACGGAGCCAGAAAAGAAACTAACTCCCCCACCCCTTTCAAACATGCCTCATCAAAGTTTAGACGACTTAAAAATTGTCAACTTGACCGATACCATACTCACAGATGATCATATAAAACTACTTCAGAAAGGCATGTCCTTTTCTCCCACGAACAACATGGACGAATTTACTGTCTATAAAGACGTGGCCTTATTTCTACGGAAGGTCTTCTTTCGATCTCTATACAC
This sequence comes from Lithobates sylvaticus, assembly GCA_028564925.1. Classification (NCBI taxonomy): domain Eukaryota; kingdom Metazoa; phylum Chordata; class Amphibia; order Anura; family Ranidae; genus Lithobates; species Lithobates sylvaticus. Next base: position 256,554,888 of record CM053027.1, on the reverse strand, counting down.
CGAACAAGACAATCCTGATGCCATCACCTCCAATACCGACAAAGAGGGACAAAGGGCCATGGACATACTAATGTCTTTACTGGACGAGAGTGACCATGGCGTCGATCCCCCTCCCCCTTTACGACGCCCAACTAACATCAAAATAAAATCACAGAAAATGCCACCCCTGTCGAAGAATAGATGGCTGCACCTTTTCTTGGAGTTCGTACAGAGGGACTTGGAAAAAATCAACTGGTCAGGCGGTTCTAATGACAACCTCTCCAATGGGGAGCGACTGGCCCTAAGGGACTTACAAAAAACCAAAAACATTGTAATAAAAAAGAGTGACAAAGGTGGTAATGTAGTATTACTAACACAATCCATGTACGAGAAAGAGGCTAAGCGTCTTCTCAATGATAAATCCACCTATATGCCACTCGACAATGACCCATTTCCAGGCCTAGTGTGCGAACTAAATGAAAAGCTGCGATTTGCCAGAGATGAAGGTCTGTTGACCAAAAAAGAGTTCCAATACCTTGTGGTAGGAGAGTTCAGTGTACCGACTTTTTACTTAATCCCCAAGGTGCATAAAAATTTACAAAATCCTCCAGGTCGCCCTATTGTGTCAGCCTGTCAGGGCCCACTTGAGCGGATCGGTCGATACCTGGACTCTCTGCTACAGGAGATGGTCAAAAACCTGCCGTCTTTTGTACAAGACACTAGACACGTCCTGTCCATAATATCCAATATGGAACCGTACCACAACCCAGATGAAATCTGGCTTGTGGGTATAGATGTTGAATCGTTGTACACATCCATCCCCCACAAGGTTGGCATTAAGGCCGTGTCTAGTTTCTTGGAGGCGACATATCCCCTGGCATGCCATCAAAACGAGTTCCTGATCGACCTATTAAAATTTGCATTAACAAATAATTATTTTCAGTTTTTGATGATATATTATCATCAAATACGAGGAACCTCTATGGGAGCCGCCTGGGCTCCTTCCTATGCCTGCCTCCATTTGGGACATTGGGAGGAAGAGGAGGTATACCCATCGACGATGTACCGCAGCCACGTGCAGACCTGGCTGCGGTACATCGACGATGTATTGATGATATGGCGTGGTACCCTAGATGATTTGCATACATTCATGATGAACCTAAATATCAATGAACGAAATATCAAACTCACGTATAATTATGACCGCATGACTCTACCCTTCCTTGACCTCTGTGTTTCACTCAAAGACGGCCGTCTAGGCACCAACACTTTCCGTAAGACCACTGCAGCAAATACCTTGTTATTTGCGTCGAGCCATCACCCACAATGGCTCAAAAATGGGATACCGGTCGGGCAGTTCCTCCGCATTAAAAGGAACTGCACCGACCCAAACGACTACAAGAAAGAAAGTGCGGAAATGTATAGCCGATTTAGGGAGCGTGGTTATTCTCATAGCCAAATCCGGCGAGCTAGAAAGAAGGCAGCTTTAAGGGACCGTGAAAGTTTGCTCCAGGCAAAACCAAGACAGGACTTAACTCCAACAACCCCCTGTCAGGCCCCCGCTGAACCAGTCAGAATCATCACTACCTTCGGCTCACAATGGAACGAGGTCCGTTCAGTGTTAGAGAAACACTGGAACATCCTGACTGGTTCCCCGGGCATTGGCAAGATAGTCGGCAACACTCCCAAGTTGGTCGCCAGACGAGCGAAAAACTTGGGAGATGTCCTAATGCAGTCCGAGTTCGTTAAAGCACCGGATGCAACTTGGCTCTCCGACTATCCTCGGTCCAAGGGCATGTTCCCTTGCACTAAATGCCAAGTGTGTCCGTATGTACATCGCACCGCCACCTTCTCCGATGCCTTGGGTAAAGAGCATTTTAAAATAATAGACCTAATTAATTGCTCCAGTACCAGGGTCATTTATATGATAACGTGCCCATGTCCTAAGATATACATAGGCAAAACTAAACGCCCCCTCAAAGTTAGGTTGGGTGAGCACTTGAGAGAAATAAGGGAGAAGGGTAAAATCCCTGAGAAGCCTCTGGCGAAGCACTTCTATACACACCATGGTGGTGATCCATCTGGCCTAACGGTCAAAGGGATCTATATGCTTAAGTTACCATCTAGACGAGGGGACTTTGACCGGATTTTACTTCAAAAAGAAAAATGGTGGGTGTATCGCCTCAAATCTTTGGCTCCCGTAGGCCTGAACACGGAACTCAATCTCCAGGCTTTCCTGGACATATAGTTTCCACCGTCCCCCCCATTCTTCTATAAAAAATCCAGTGCATACTATAAACCATATATTTAAACGCCTAGGCGTCACTATTTGAATATACATGGTTTGTAAACATTGTTTCTCTCCAGGCTCTCATAATATCCCGCTACCGTCTTCCAAGCTCTAATTGAAACACCTTAATATTGCCACACATAGAGATTGCTCAATGGACCCGTAGCTAGAACCGGCAGCACCATAGTATAAATCTGTATTTAAACAGAACTTGTCATTCACGCATTCCATGTATCTAGGGCCGCTAATTAGTGGGGCTTAACCTTAGACCTGATAAGGTAAGGGACGCAACAGTCAATATGACTCAACATTATTTAATGTCCGGTGCTTCCTGCACCGCTAATGACACGTCATTCAGTATGGGACATCACCTACACGGTTTAGGTATGTCCATTCTTGCCCACTATATGACCCCTAAGTGTATTAAGGGAACACTTGTTTTGAGGTGCCTGATCGCTAAAAGCGCTAATAGATTAAGCCTCAATCTATAGATAATATTAATTCCTTCCTCTATCTTGATGCATATTTTGCGTTGAATGCATTCCTCTGCATCCCCGATGCAGGTGCCTTTTGTCCCGGGCCACTTTGGCCTTCTCTTTGCCGGCCTCTCAGCTGCTGCGCTCTGTCACTAATTGTGGCCTTGGTCTTCTAAAAAACCAAAATAAAAACAATCACAAATATACACAGATCTCTCTCATCTCTCTATCTCTTCACTCCAATCATTATAGAGTTAATCCATTTGAAAATGCCCATTTGCTCTATCTGATTGAATTTTATGTGTACTAAATGTTTTTTAAAAAAATCTTTTTGTCCTAACGTCTTGTGCGAATGACATCATGCCTTTCGCCTAATACATGTAAAGTTTTTAAATGTCTGTCATCCAGTATGAAAATTATCTGTTAGTATGACACTTGCCCAATGGCGCACATCAACATAACTCCACAAGTACAATTACCCCTCCCTAACATAAACACCTGTTGTTCACCGAAAAAACGGTATTTGAAGGGACTCCTAACGCCTTCACAACACACGTCAGGAAGAAGCTATTGTAACTACGCCCCTAGCGAAACGCGTCACGTGACGCATCACGTGACGAGCAGTGCACAGCGCTTCTTAGCAGCAGAGACTTCAGAGACCCAGGCTGTCTCGATCCGAGCGATCGCCGGTCCTGTCAAAGTGTGCCCTCCTACATGGCCACCGGACTCCTTCACTTATAGGAAGATCCCCGCTCCCCAAAGGATACTGAGCGGTCACCACGATCCTTGTTAGCAGCACTGGCAATCGATACTCCATTGAAAAGATTGGACTTTCCATACCGCCATCCCAGACATTGGACGCTGGTCGGGTAACGTTATTAAACCAATCGTTTTTCTTTCTTGACCAGACTGCCTTAAAAAACCTGCCTGGGAATTTAGAAGTATCCATCTACCTTTCATTGATTTGTTTGAATGCCGTTTGTTACAGGACTTTCTTTGATTAATTTAAAACACCTGATCTGTTGACTCCAGAGATTCTAATTACAGAATACACGGTGCTTAGTCAAGTAGTACATTCACTCTCAACATAGCACAAAAGCTCTGCTGATTGTCATCAAACTTGGTCTTTGAAAACTGTAACCATATTTGAGCACCTTGCCATACTCGCCGAGTTGAAATGGATGCATGGCCCACGACTCAGTCCACTACCAACTGAATATAACCAGAACTTCCATTTTCATTCTCAGCATGAGTAATTATAAGCTAATCAATTAGAAATTTCCATAGCGCCATTGGTGTTAGTCGGCATGTCATACAGACCAGTCGCAATCTTTATACCAGCGCAGGACTTTTCCTTTCATTAACGAACCTGTTTTCCACCGTTGCTTTAATAAGTGCTGTTATCATCAAACGTGAATTATACAAGGTCTTATGACCACATCAACATTTTTGATATATTTATATCGAATGGATATTGATTCACCTTCCAATTTATCCGTTTGATTCACTTTCACTGCTACGTTACACGTGATGCGTTTGTTGTCTATATGGTGTCTTGTTTGTCTTGTCTAGTGTTGTTTATAACTGTTGGTTCTAGATTTCCAGAAAGACTGGAACTCCATGTTAATGAAAGATATGCAAGCATTGTTCAATAATAAAGAATTTATTTTTTCAAAGTATTGACTTTGTCTCGATCAATGTTTGTCACCATTCAGTAGCCCCTTCTTTTCCTCGGTTCCTGCCCTTAGGACCCAGGAATTGTTCCTCCTTTTCTATTTCCAATACGCATTGGCTACGGTGACAATCAAGCCAACAATATGGCTCTTGATCAATAGCTGTACGAACATTTTTTTCAATCGGCTACCTTGACTCCACCCTGCCACTTCCCCTCCCATCCCCCTTCCCCAATCCCTATTCCCTACTGTGTTCTGATTAGAATTAGCCTGCCTATGTAACACCCCTTGTTACCATAAACGTACAATTGTAATAATAATGTGATACCTACATAATCATGTGTATAAAAACCTTCAATTGCGTCATAATAAGGCAGAACAGTTATTTGGAAAGATGTGGAGCGTATCTTTTGTGTCTGTTCCCTACTGCAGTAGTTAATATTAATTTGGAACCATTAATCAATATGAGGATAGGAGTTGCCTATCTATAAAATGTCCAGGTCACCTATGTTGGCTGCTTTACATGTTTTGTACTCTTATACTTGCAAACATTTTATAAAATGAAATTATAAATGAAAATCATAAAAAATAAATAAAAAAAATCTGAAATTTAAATCAAATAAGCTAGTGGTTTTAAGAGGAAACTCAAAATATAGAATTTGGCCAAAGCAAGAAAGAGAACTTTAAAACTGGCTATAGTGCAGAGAAGTATGAACTATATCCTAATATACTAAGGCAGGGATATGCAATTAGTGGACCTCCAGCTGTTGCAGAACTACAAGTTCCATGAGGCATAGATAGACTACGACAGCCACAAGCATGAAACCCAGAGGCAGAGCATCATGGGACTTGTAGTTTTGCAACAGCTGGAGGTCCGCTAATTGCATATCCCTGTACTAAGGGGTCCTTCAAATACAACTCTAAAAATATATTAATAGCTACTCATCTGACACAGGTCACAAGGGGAAATTCCAATGTGGGGTCTAATGTTGTATGTGGCGTGCACTTTCAGCATACTGGGCAAAGAAAAAAAAGTTTTTATTTAATTACTGTAAAATCTGTTTCTTAGAGATCATTAAGGGGCACATGAATCAGATATTCAGAGAAAATTGGGTTATACTGCCTTCTTTTGAAGGAATTAGACAATGGCAATCAAAAATACTTTTTTCAAATCCAAATCCACCTATTATTCTTCAATTTTGTAGAAAAGTAGTATTAGTAGATGACAAACACTGAAACAACTCCAAGACATGAATTTTATGGTAAATGCATAAATCCTGTTTCTCTTTCATTATTTAGAGACACTCAAAAACAGTCCCGGGGAAGTGGGCAACAGTAGAAAAACACTAACAGCTCACATAACAAAACAAATATAACTAAGGGAAGATGTATAAAGCACCTTAGGACCAAAGCTGGCAGTGGCATCAGATGAGGTCAAAACATTCACCTGGAAAACTTAGAGAAGGTATGAAAAGAAGACCAGGTGGCAGCCTTGAAATTCTGGGAAACAAAATGACAAAAAGCCCAAAAAAGGTTCACAGACATACAGTATAAGAGTAGACCTTGACAGGAAAAGGTTAAACCTTGTCCTTAGGACCACAATCTTTGGCTTTAACTAAGGGCACACACAGAAAAGCATAAGCCCTGTATTGTTTTGTACCACAACTTGATTAATAAATGTATTTATTGTGAAAAATCAGGCTGCAGGCTTACCTTTATCTACATATAAGCTTGGAAAATGGTTTGCCTGAGCCACTGAGAAATGGTGGAACAAAAAGCTGGTTTCCATTTTTAGGGACCATCAGGAATAATAAAAAACCATCAGCCCTAATTACAACTGGACAGTAAAGGGAAAATCCTGTCTGTCTCAATTACTCCAGAAAAATTATGATCTGGTTGAGGTGAAAAGACAAAACCACCTTAGGAAAAAAGGAGGCTCTAGTCCTTAATACCACCTTTCTTTTATGTAGGACCAAGTAGAGATTTTTACAGAACAAGAATGCCAGCACAAGGATACCTGGAGTGTGGAATTATCAATTGTACAGTTTTAAGGAATATACCTTCATGCTAACATGTAAACATATACTTAAACGTAATGATTGGGTAGTGTCTGTGGATAGGCACCTGTATACAATGTACAAAGTATAATGTCATAAGGGTTGATACCCATGCTCTGTATCTTGTACACTATGTATAAGGCGTTTAACATAAATAAAAATTCTGTAAGAAAATTAGACTGTGTCAGTACCTGAACCCTATACCTCTGCTGTGTCTGGCAGTGGCTCTTCTTGCTGAGCCACCTGAGATACTGGACAGCTCCCTGCCTGATACCTTGGACAAACTTATTTTTTATCTTGTCTCGGGTGAACCTTGAAATACTCGCTTTGCCAATGAACTTCCTATTTAAGCCATGCCTTTAAACATCCTGTGTGACAGATTATTCTGTCCTTCTCCAGCTGATATCTTGCTTCTTATGCTCCTGCTGCCATCCACATCTACATTACCATTGGTTACAGACATTTAGCTTGTTCCATGACTGTGCTTCTGCTTGATTTTAACCTACAACCACTTGTTACCAACCTTTGGCTTGTTTATCGACAGCACTTCTTCTTGATCCCTATCTACTACATCTGCTACTACACTCTGGCTTGTTCACCTTTTGGTGGGGTGATCCCGAGGACTGCGACCTGGCACTAGCATGCAGAAAAACCCATCTCCACCACCAGGAGCTCTGGTGAAGACTGGGTAGTGTTTAACCGCTTCCCGACCGCCTCCTGCACATTTATGTCGGCAGAATGGCACGGCTAGGCAAAAGCACGTACAGGTACGTCCCCTTTAATTGCCTAGCCGTGGGGTCGGGAGCTCCGTGACCACGGCCGTGGGACCAGCCCACTGCATATATACTAAATAATGATACAGTATCCAAAAATAAAAAATTAATATATGAATGTGTGTCACTAAAAATAGTGAACAAACAAATATGATAAATCAAATGAATTGTGAATCAAAAGATCATATATATGGAAAGGGTTGGTAGACCTACTAATCACATAATCGCATAGATCACATATACAATAAATATGACAGTAGAAAAATCTTGAATATATATCACCATATAAACAAAACCATATAGCAATGTGTGTTACAAATAGTGATCTAAGCAAAAAACACCACCTAATAGTGACATAAATTCAACATTGGTGCGTTAAGAAATATATAACAGGTGACTTGGTGCAAGTTGTCTGTTGCAGTCCACCACCTCTTGGGAATTCGCTTACCAGATAGCGTGAACTCAGATAGGCTTACGCCGTGTGAGTCACAAAAGGCAGTTGGTGTCACTACACCCGTGGGAGCATCTACTTGGGGATGGTGCCAAACGACAAGATCCTTCACTGGATATATCCAAAGAACTCTCAGGAGGGAGGAATGATGGATGTTATACCACTGGTAGTGCTCAAATTAGTGGGACCGATAAAGAGAAAAATGGAGCCACATAGTGTAATACCATAGGGGATTTATTTTGACAAAGCATATAAAAATGGGTACTCACATTTAAAACGACATGTAAAAGCATATAATGGTCTACTGGTAACGCAGTGGTAACAGCTAACCGAGTCCCGACGCGTTTCGCCTCATACAGGCATCATCTGGGGGTGCTGGTCCACTGCGGCCACTGCGTATATATAGGATGAGGGTACCTGAATTAGGACCAGACTGCCATCACCTGTGTGGTCGTGCTGAAATGACACTTCCTGTATCTGCAAAGATGGCGTCTATGGCTTGTGTGTCAAGCCTCGTTTTGGTATACACACTAAAGGTGTTTGCAAGCATGGCCCCAGAGGCTTGAGTATCAAGCTTCATTTTAATAACAGAGGAAGGTCAATGATAAAGAAAGCACTTCCATGTGTCAGCTGAAATGACACTTCCTGTATCTGCAAAGATGGCGTCTATGGCTTGTGTGTCAAGCCTCCTTTTGGTATACACACTAAAGGTGTTTGCAAGCATGGCCCCAGAGGCTTGAGTATCAAGCTTCATTTTAATAACAGAGGAAGGTCAATGATAAAGAAAGCACTTCCATGTGTCAGCTGAAATGACACTTCCTGTATCTGCAAAGATGGTGTCTATGGCTTGTGTGTCAAGCCTCATTTTGGTATACACACTAAAGGTGTTTACAAGCATGGCCCCAGAGGCTTGAGTATTAAGCCTCATTTTGATAACAGAGGAAGGTCAATGATAAAGAAAGCACTTTCTTGTGTCAGCAAACATGGTGCCCACAACTTATGTGTCCAACATCTGAAAAGTGATAAGGGGGGGTTTAGCAATGTTAATAACTACAAGGAACCAAGTGGATGGTCTAGCGCTAAACAGATATTTACATTAAAATCATAGTAAGTGTATAATAGATGCTTATTATACACTAAAACAGCAAATGTACAACCGGGGTGATACATTTTAATGTTAAAATTTAAAAACAAGAATATCGGTGATGAAGGCCAAATATTCTAAAAAATCAATATATATATATATATAGAAGAAAATATATAAAAAAGAAATTAAACATTTATATTTATAGGAGAATCCCCAAAATGTTTAAAAATAATGATAGTAAATAATGGTGAACATAACAAATATATATTCACCAATAATTGCTATCATTAATGTATAAAATTGTAAAAGGTTGATAATGTATATTGTCCCACTGACTCAATCTAACGTGATGGAAAACTGACCCATGCAGGTACCTCCATATGACAACCATCTAAATATACAAACAAGGAAATATTATATAAATTTATATCGATATGAGAACAAAACATATAACCTATTTACTATTCCATATTTAGATTTATATTTAAACTAATATGGGATGCGGAGACCAAAAAAATAAAATAAAAATAGTTTAATATAAAAAATAGAAATGGTTATATTGGAACACGGAATGAGTCCATTACCATGTCAAAAAACATGGCAATGACCATTCAGTGTAACATATATATGAGAAACTCAGGCTTTATTCAAAAATGAATTAATATCCCAATCGACGTTTAGGCCCCATGGCTGGTAGGTTTGCAACTCAAAAATCCAGAACGTTTCAAGCTGGGACACACCGCGAGTCATGGCTCCACCCCTCCATGGTGGAATATAGCTATCTATCACTAGAAAACTGGTGCCCTCTGGATTTCGATCGTGACATTCTCTATAATGTCTGGGGACTGTATGTCTAACGTCCCCACTTTTTATTTTGGCTATATGTTCACCAACACGAATAGAAAACGTCCAAGTGGTGCGTCCAATGTATTGCTTCCCGCAAGGGCATGTAATCAAATAAACTACAAAACGAGAGTAACAGGTGTGAAATCCTTTGATGGAATATGTACATCTTGTGATTGTAGAGCAAAATTGTAAACTCTTATTGCGCCCTATTGAGTTATGACGACAAACATTACACTTTTTACAAGGATAATAGCCCTTCAAGTCATGAAAGAAAGATGGTCGGACTGGAGGGTTGATGATGTTGGGAGCTATTTAGCTTTGAAGGGATGGAACGCCCCTAAAGGTAACTTTAGCCCATTCAGGTATTAAAGGGCAAAGAACTTTATCGGTCTTCAATATGTTCCAATGCCTTTTCAGGATATTTTGAATGTCACAATGTTGTACTGAATAGGATGTAAGAACTGCCCATTTATGGGAACTATCACGTTCTTTTGGGGTACGTTCAAACAGGGACTGTCTATCTAATGTGAGAACTTCCTGGTATTGGGACTGTACTAAGGTTGAATCATATCCCTTATCCAAGAATTTTTTTGGTGAACATATAGCCAAAATAAAAAGTGGGGACATTAAACATACAGTCCCCAGACATTATAGAGAATGTCACGATTGAAATCCAGAGGGCACTAGTTTTCTAGTGATAGATAGCTATATTCCACCATGGAGGGGTGGAGCCATGACTCGCGGTGTGTCCCAGCTTGAAACGTTCTGGATTTTTGAGTTGCAAACCTACCAGCCATGGGGCCTAAACGTCGATTGGGATATTAATTCATTTTTGAATAAAGCCTGAGTTTCTCATATATATGTTACACTGAATGGTCATTGCCATGTTTTTTGACATGGTAATGGACTCATTCCGTGTTCCAATATAACCATTTCTATTTTTTATATTAAACTATTTTTATTTTATTTTTTGGTCTCTGCATCCCATATTAGTTTAAATATAAATCTAAATATGGAATAGTAAATAGGTTATATGTTTTGTTCTCATATCGATATAAATTTATATAATATTTCCTTGTTTGTATATTTAGATGGTTGTCATATAGAGGTACCTGCATGGGTCAGTTTTCCATCACGTTAGATTGAGTCAGTGGGACAATATACATTATCAACCTTTTACAATTTTAAACATTAATGATAGCGATTATTGGTGAATATATATTCGTTATGTTCACCATTATTTACTATCATTATTTTTAAACATTTTGGGGATTCTCCTATAAATATAAATGTTTAATTTCTTTTTTACATATTTTCTTCTATATATATATATATATATATATATATATATATATATATATTGATTTTTAGAATATTTGGCCTTCATCACCGATATTCTTGTTTTTAAATTTTAACATTAAAATGTATCACCCCGGTTGTACATTTGCTGTTTTAGTGTATAATAAGCGTCTATTATACACTTACTATGATTTTAATGTAAATATCTGTTTAGCGCCAGACCATCCACTTGGTTCCTTGTAGTTATTAACATTGCTAAACCCCCCCTTATCACTTTTCAGATGTTGGACACATAAGTTGTGGGCACCATGTTTGTTGACACAAGGAAGTGCTTTCTTTATCATTGACCTTCCTCTGTTATCAAAATGAGGCTTGATACTCAAGCCTCTGGGGCCAAGGTTATAAACACCTTTAGTGTGTATACCAAAAGGAGGCTTGACACACAAGCCATAGACACCATCTTTGCAGATACAGGAAGTGTCATTTCAGCTGACACATGGAAGTGCTTTCTTTATCATTGACCTTCCTCTGTTATCAAAATGAGGCTTGATACTCAAGCCTCTGGGGCCATGCTTGCAAACACCTTTAGTGTGTATACCAAAAGGAGGCTTGACACACAAGCCATAGACGCCATCTTTGCAGATACAGGAAGTGTCATTTCAGCTGACACATGGAAGTGCTTTCTTTATCATTGACCTTCCTCTGTTATCAAAATGAGGCTTGATACTCAAGCCTCTGGGGCCATGCTTGCAAACACCTTTAGTGTGTATACCAAAACGAGGCTTGACACACAAGCCATAGACGCCATCTTTGCAGATACAGGAAGTGTCATTTCAGCACGACCACACAGGTGATGGCAGTCTGGTCCTAATTCAGGTACCCTCATCCTATATATACGCAGTGGCCGCAGTGGACCAGCACCCCCAGATGATGCCTGTATGAGGCGAAACGCGTCGGGACTCGGTTAGCTGTTACCACTGCGTTACCAGTAGACCATTATATGCTTTTACATGTCGTTTTAAATGTGAGTACCCATTTTTATATCAAATAAACAAAAAAACCCTGAAATGCTCCTATCAAGACTGGCAGGAACCAGGAGACCAAATGAGTGGCAAAAGGCATACACAGAGTGAGGGCTTCGATAAAAACAGTAATACTTTATTGTGTATACAAAAAAGGAAAACAGAGCATCGGTGTGATCACAGATGATCACTGTATTTATGTGGATATTATTTATGTGACATCTGCAGTTGTACCTTCTTATAACTCAACCTGTCACTTGGTGAGTATATAATACAGCAACAAAGAAAAATTGAAAAGACACATGTACACAAAACAAAAATAGGACAACATGAAACAAAGCGTCCGGACGCCGGCAATCTGTGTGTGGAGAACCTGTGTATATTACATGAATATGTGATAGGTATAATTACTAGTATATCAGGGAATCCACACAGAGATTAAATGGGAAGCTCGAGCTGCAGGGACAGGGATGTGGGAGGGGGGGGGGGGGGGGGGGGGAGAAGGAAAGACGGGAATGGAGCAATGTAGATAAGAGACCCAAGGAAAAAGATGCTTGGAGGTGGAGAACACTGGGAGGTGTTGTAGACAGTCACTCTTTAATTCAGCTGGTAGTAGTGGACACTTGTTGCTGAGTAGAAAAGGTGGAAAATATCCTTCACCGTGTTAAGCAAATGAGGGGAAATAAAGTTCTCCTCTGAATGTTCAAAGTTTCCAAATAAAAGAACATCACCAAATAGGTATGATGGATTTCTGATGGAGACAAACAAACAAATGGTAGTATCCGGGAATGGGGTTGCACCCGTGGGAATATATGAATACTTCAATCCGGTATCTATGTGTTTCCAGATATCTGGTCAGAGTTGCATCAGTATTACGGTTAATTGATTTCAGATGTTCACCAGAGTCCCAGATATTGGTGTGATAGATTCACCGTCTAGTATGGTATCGCTAATTGAATCACTAGGGGTGATTTGGGCTGCAATCAGCTCTCAAAGACAGAGAAGCACATCAATAATGTCCCCTCAATGAATGAAGTATGCTTCTATCCCCATAACAAAAAATAGCGGTACCTGGCGGTGTTCCGGTGCTTGGGTCTATGACCGTTTGTATCAGTTGATGTAGTTGGTTTCAGAGGTAAATAGTCCCACAGGGTGTATCGGTTGTCTCCCGTACCTTGGATGTCCCAACGTCTCCGTGTTTAGAGGCTGATTCCTCGTAGCATCTTCCGTCTGTTCTCCCCGTCTCCCTGCCTCTGCTATGCTGGCTTCCGGGAGGTGTGCCGGCGTCTCGGGACGCGGTGACGTCAACGCGTTTCGCAAGCACGATTGCGTAGCTTCGTCTGGACGTCATTTTTATATGCTTTGTCAAAATAAATCCCCTATGGTATTACACTATGTGGCTCCATTTTTCTCTTTATCGGTCCCACTAATTTGAGCACTACCAGTGGTATAACATCCATCATCCCTCCCTCCTGAGAGTTCTTTGGATATATCCAGTGAAGGATCTTGTCGTTTGGCACCATCCCCAAGTAGATGCTCCCACGGGTGTAGTGACACCAACTGCCTTTTGTGACTCATACGGCGTAAGCCTATCTGAGTTCACGCTATCTGGTAAGCGCATTCCCAAGAGGTGGTGGACTGCAACAGACAACTTGCACCAAGTCACCTGTTATATATTTCTTAACGCACCAATGTTGAATTTATGTCACTATTAGGTGGTGTTTTTTGCTTAGATCACTATTTGTAACACACATTGCTATATGGTTTTGTTTATATGGTGATATATATTCAAGATTTTTCTACTGTCATATTTATTGTATATGTGATCTATGCGATTATGTGATTAGTAGGTCTACCAACCCTTTCCATATATATGATCTTTTGATTCACAATTCATTTGATTTATCATATTTGTTTGTTCACTATTTTTAGTGACACACATTCATATATAAATTTTTTATTTTTGGATACTGTATCATTATTTAGTATCATCACTTTTAGACATTGATTGTTATTTTTCGTGCTCTATGAGCGCCGCACTTTTTTATATTTAAATTTTATTCACTCATTACAGTTACCTGTTGTGCAGGCCGCTAGTATACATATATTTTTCAATATCTTTATAAGACAGCACAGTTTTTCTTTCCTTTTGCACTATTCACTGCATATATACGTCAGCAGAATGGCACGGCCAGGCAAAATCATGTATGGGTACGTGGCCCTTTAATTGCCTGGTCGTGGGTTGCGCTCGCGACCTGGTCGGGAGCTCCGTGACCCCGGCCGTGGGACCAGCGGGACCAGCGGGCCTGATTGCCGCTGGTGTCCCACGATCGGGTCACAGAGCTGAAGAACGGGGAGAGGTCTGTGTAAACAAACCTTTCCCCGCGCTTCCTACTCTGCCTGTCACTGATCTGCTGTTCCCTGTCATCGGGAACAGCCGATCAATGACGTCAGACACGCCCCCTACTGTAAAAAAAAACACAACACGTCACACTGACTCCTCCCCGCCCCCTAGTGGTTAACTCCTTCACTGCCACTGTCATTTACATAGAAATCAGTGCTATTTAAATAGCACTGATTTCTGTATAAATGACAATGGTCCCAAAAATGTGTCAAAAATGTCCGATGTGTCCGCCATAGTGTCGCAGTCACAATAAAAATCGCTGATCACCGCCATTACTAGTAAAAAAAAAAATATTAATAAAAATGCTATAAAACTATCCCCTATTTTGTAAACGATATAACTTTTGTGCAAACCAATCAATAATCGCTAATTGCGATTTTTTTACCAAAAATATGTAGAAGAATACGTATCGGCCTAAACTGAGGAAAAAAATGTTTTTTTTATATATTTTTTGGGGATATTTATTATAGCAAAAAGTAAAAAATATTGCATTTTTTTCAAAATTGTCGCTCTATTTTTGTTTATAGCGCAAAAAATAAAAACCGCAGGGGCGATCAAATACCACCAAAAGAAAGCACTATTTGTGGGGAAAAAAAGGACGCCAATTTTGTTTGGGAGCCACGTCGCACGACCGCGCAATTGTCAGTTAAATCGACGCAGTGCCGAATCGCAAAAAGGGGCCTGGTCATTTGGCTGCCAATTGTTCCGGGGCTGAAGTGGTTAAACCTCTGACTCACCTGCCAAGAGAATCTGCTTGGGTATTTATCTTGCTGGTTCGTGTGTGAGCCTGTCCACTGCTATAGCGCCTGGTCTCTGAGCCTGACCCCTGATCATGACACAATGTTTTTGCAAGTGTTCAATTTTATGTTGTATATGTACAAGTGGCACCTGAAAAATCAGTTTTTTTTTTTATTTTCCTTGTGTTATAAGTACAGGATCAGTAATGATTTTAGCCAGGTTTTTTTTTACACCTGTTCAGTCTATTTCCCTATGGTTTGGCATACAGACATTGCAGCTAGGGAAATAATTGTATAAAAAAAGGTTTCAAAATGTTTGTCAATTGGATCCTTAAACACTGGTGCATCTTCAACAGATTTGGTTTGTTTTATTAAAACTAGGTATGGCCTAGATCCACAGTGGGAACAACCAATTTTTACACAAAAATGTGTCTGTTGTCATGTGGGACAAACCAGCCAAAACAGTAGAAATGCATAAAAAATGCAAGTGTTGCATTTTTGATGCATTTCTGGTATGTTTCCATTGAAGTCTATAAAACCAAAAACACAACCTGCTGTGGACAAAAAAAGTCCTTGACTCTTTCCTAAAATTGCACTGGTTGAAAACACACAGATGTGAACATGACCCATAGGGAATCATGTTAAAAGGGCTGTAGTGCATTTCTGCACAACTGAAAATGCACTGCAACATAGGTGTGAATCCAGCTTTAAGACCAATTGAGTAAGGCTGGATTCACACCTATGCAGTTGTAGTGCTTTTTGCATTTTGCAGAATTGCACTACAGAACATGTTCCATAGGAAACCATGTTAAATGGACTGT
The DNA here is from genome assembly GCA_028564925.1 of Lithobates sylvaticus. Lineage (NCBI taxonomy): Eukaryota > Metazoa > Chordata > Amphibia > Anura > Ranidae > Lithobates > Lithobates sylvaticus. The sequence goes on along the minus strand of CM053027.1, from coordinate 256,538,973 downwards.
AGTGCAAAAAGCACTAAAACTGCATAGGTGTTAATCCAGTCTTAGAACTGCACGTCTGTTTTAAATAGAAGCAATGGTGAAAAACAGCTACCCCATAATAAAAAGACAGAAGAGAACAGCTTTAGTACCACTTTAACCATTTTCTTTAGGAACCAAGAGGAAAAGAAATGTAAAAATGATGCCACAATAAATGTAGTAGTCTTTGATCATTGTCCCACATGGCCTACTCATAAATGAGCCTTCAGAGAATTGGTCATACCAGTAGCTGTGCCACAGCTCAGGACCTGGAAAGCTCTCTCTGGCTAACTAAAACAGTACACTTAGGTTTGGAAAGTGCCGCAAGCAGAACCCAGTGCCTGAAAATCTAATTGCAGGCAGGCCTCTCAATCTTTGGTCCAGCAGGGTTGAGGTAAGACCTCTAAATCTATTCCTGAGGAAATGCCAATTTGGATAGATGCATAAAGAGCCCAACTCAAAATATGTAGATGATGTCTTTATTGGAAAAGTAATCCCCCAAAAAATAAAATGGGAATGGGAGGGGCTATAATTGACTGGTCATGGCTTCCTTGTTTCCTAGTAATCAATGTCCCCTTAAGCCGGCAGTATAACCCAATAGTCTCTAAATATTATATTACTGTGTCCCTGAAAAAGGAAAAAAATCCTTATTATTATTATTATATTAGGCTGCAGTCTTTGAACAATATATAGAAACACTGAGAATTACATATATTATTTTATGTTTGGTCTTGGGAACTTCAATAAATGCATTTTTCTTTAATCATGCCAACACCCAGGTATAATTGTGGAATAAAACTATGGAAACTATGGAAATTATTCAACTTTTTTTTTGAGTGTTGCAATGTTTCATCACCGAGATTCAAATTTCCTCCATTCAAAGGAGTACTTTTACCTTATATCTGCTTATTGCACCAACCACCAGATAGTAAGTAGCAAATCCATAATTTATTTTAGATTAACTGTTTTTTATAAGCCTAGTTTACAAAATGATCAGCTTTTAAAGAGACACTGTTCGTCTTCCCTATCATGGAAAAGCGACAGTGCTTTCTGAGAGCCCACCCCATCCAGTAAAGTATACTACCCAATCATCGCACCATTTGATGTTTTTCCACTGCAGGAGTCAACCCTGAGCAAGGTCCAGTGTCTGAACTTACTCATATGGATAATGTCATTGCCTTTTCAGTGATCAGGTCTAGTGATTGTCATTTTAGGCCAGAGTACTGGCACATGGAGGAAGTCACATGCTTCCTCCTACCTGGAAGTCCTTCTTTGCTTTAGTAATGGAGTGAGAGTTTATTTTTTATTTTTTTTAAAAGTGTTTACTAAGAAGTATAACACCGTAAACATTTAATACAACATTTGTAAAAACATTTTTCAAAGTAAATAAAGGTAGACAAGGTATTGTAATGTAGTATAGTCTAGGGGTTGTAGACATATGTATCAGTATAGGATGGGTAAATATAACATAACCTGAGAGGTGATATTCGACTATAAAAGGAAGCTGGATGGATCTGTCTACAAGATTCCCTAGGTTTACAAAGTAGAGCAAAAACAAAAAAAAAAAAAAAAAAAAAAACATTAACAAGATGAGGGAGAGAGAGATATGAAGGAGGAGGGGATGTTGAGATTGTTGTTGGGTAGGAGTCTTCACGACGTTGGCAGAGAAGGATGTAATTGGTGAGAAGAGAATATGTGGGAAGGCTTGTGGTGAAGGATGTATCCATCTGGTGTTGGGGTCCACTGGCTGTGAGTTGTCCATTAGGGGGGAACCATTACTTCTGGAAATGAGGGTGACTGACCGAAGTAGGAGAAAGAGTATTGTTCGAAGTTAGCCAGTTCTCCTGGGGGGAGTGTTGCAAGCAGGAAGGTTTGCCACTTGGAATAGAAACGGATTTTAGGGTTTTCCTGCTTGAAGTCGGTGTTGAGGCAGTCCTTGGATAATAGGAGAAGTAGCTCACGTTCAATCATGGTGGTGTTAGGGCAGAGCGTTGAGGTCCAGTTTTTCAGGATAGATCTCCGAGCGATGAGGAGACAGATCAAAGACCAGTCTTTGTGAGAGGGAGGCCTGTTGTGTGTTCCAGTGGTACTTATTTTTGTAGTTTGGGACCATGGTAGCAGCTGGGGGTCCCAGTGTGCGAAGATGAGGAGTAGAGGATCCTTGGGGAGCTTTCAGCAGGGTTATTTTGAAAATGTAGGAAAGGACCTGATCCCAGAAAGTGGATATGTATGAGCATGTCCATAAGCGATGGGTTAAGGTCGGTTTTGGTTGATTACAGAGGGGGCAGAAGGATTTGCTCTGATCTGATTTGGAGGATAGGAAGGGTATGTGGGCTTGATGGGCGATTTTAACTGAGTTTCCCTCCAGATTTCATTGGGCGTTGGAGTGAGAGTTTTGATAGTGTTGGTGAAGCAGGAGGTAAAACACATGTTATGTATACCTTGCTGGGGTAGTGAGCTATCAGGAGACAATTGGATTGATTTACTAAACTGAATCAACTTTCCGGTTTTATTGTCAAAGCTTAATTGAACAAGGGGAAATTAAAAGCTGATTGGCTACCATGTACAGCTGCACCAGATTTTGCACTTTACAGTTTTAGTAAATCAACCCCAATGTCTCCTTTTTCTTTCCTTTAAATGGAAAAAGTCACAACATCTCCTCAAAGGGCTAGTCCTGAGATATATATGCTCAGTAAGCATTTGCAAAGCTTACAGCAGACTCCAGCCCAAAACAACAAGGTAAAAATGCATACCCTAATAAAAGATAAAATAGCAAAACCAACTTTTACTGCAAGATTTGCAGCTGCAATACAGAAATTTCCCTTGCAGTAATTTATTTCTGCACCTAGATGTCATCAATTGAATGGCCAGCATCATTCAATTCACTTCCTCTAAACCTAAAGTTAGCCTGGGCCCACTCTAACTTGTAACTGGAAAGTGAAAAGAGGAGTATCTCAGTGATGAGCTAATCTCTATGCTCTCCCCCTATCAATATGCTTCTTGTCATTGCATGAACTGATTGCCTTGTGCTGTTTCTTCCTCTTCCTATTTAGACTGCATTTGAAAAAATACATTAAATTATGTTCTAAGGAGTACAGGGCTTCATTAATTTGTACATTTTTGTCAGGAAAGTGGTATAGACAGCAATGCCCAAAGATCTGCACTTGTGCATAACTATCTGCAAGATTGTGAGAAAATCAGAATTTATTAGAATCACTGAGTGGTCATCCATTTCTGTGCTCAATGACCAGTCCTTTTCCTGCATTTGTACCCTGACCTGTCCTACTCTCTATCTCTGTTTGATCCTGATCTTTTGTTATCCAACTTGGCTTATGACCTGAGCCCACTTTCGGTCTGCTGATTTGGTATCATTTTTGCTTGTCTGATCCTGACCTTTGCCTGATCCTGAATCTGCTTCCTAAATCAGTACTTCTGCTTGATCAACTACGTTTCAGGATTCTGCACTTGTAAGTTCCTACAACAGCCTCCTACATGTTCTCCAACCCTGCGTCACAGTATTCCTGCACTACCTGTATCATCTCCTGGCCAGATCTGCTACAGACATTCATTACACTTTCCGCCCTGTTATACCCTGTTACCAAGTTCTTGGGAAACCCGAAAAGGAGGTGTAAAGCGAACCCTCTTGTCACTTCAGCCTCTACTACTTCAGAGACACTTTTATACTTTTCCATGTTTGGTACATGCAGAGCAAATAATGTGTAACTCTTGAAGAAATGTATTGAAGAGGAATACACCCTAAGATGCCCTTTTTCCTTTCTTCCTTGAAGACCAAAGCTAGTTTTCTTTACATATAATCCAGGATCAGTATTTATTCCCTGGGCTAAAATACTGGCAGATGACACAATCCTGTACTTCCTGGAACTCATAAGTATCATTTATGCTTTGGCTATATATACAAATGATGTCTTATACAGATCAGTCTTCGACTAAAGTCACTATATCGCCTTGAGGACAGGACCCTGTGTGGCCACAAAATGTTGGCTTATTTGAATAATGTGACATTGCATTAATAAATGAGTGTATACACTCACCGGACACTTTATTAGGTACACTTTGCTAGTACCGGGTTGGACCCCCTTTTTCCTGCAGAACTGCCTTAATTCTTCATGGCAGGGATTAAACAAGGTGTTGGAAACATTCCTCAGAGATTTTGGTCCATATTGATATGATAGCATTATGCAGTTGCTGCAGATTTGTCAGCTCCACATCCATAATGTGAATCTCCCACATCCCAAAGGTGCTCTATTGGATTGAGAGCTGGTGATTATGGAAGCCATTGGAGTACAGTGAACTCATTGTCATGTTCAAGATACCAGTTTGAGATGATTTGAGCTTTGTGACATGGTGCATCATCCTGCGGGAAATAGCCATCAGAAGATGGGTACACTGTAGTCATAAGGGGATGGACATAGTTAACAACAATAGTTAGGCTGTGACATATAAACAATGCTCAATTGGTACTAAAGGGCCCAAAGTGTGCCAAGAAAATATCCCCCACACCATTACACCACCACCACCAGCCTGAACCATTGATACAAGGCAGGATGGATCCATGCTTTCATATTGTTTATGCCAAATTCTGACTCTTCCATCTGTCACAGCTGAAATTGAGACTCATCAGATCAGGCAACATTTTTCTAATCTTCTATTGTCCATTTTCAGGAGTGGCACCCTGTGAGGTCTTCTGCTGCTGTAGCCAATTCCCTTCAATTTTAGAAGGAGGGGAGTAGGGGAAAATAAGGGGGGGGGGGATTGGGGCTTTATATGAAACACACCACTGGAATATGATGAATCAATTAATACATTCTACTGACTATATTGGGTACAAATGAGCATATTGGGCAATAAAAATACATCATAATACATAGCATACAATATATAATATAAACATGATTGGTAAATCATATGATCAAAATTACTAAATAATAAAGTAATAATAACTATAATATTTACATAATATGCATCACTGTACACAAATGTAGACATAATAAAATGGTAATAGACACAGTTGACTACAAACGTGGTTAACATGATATTATAAGGCCATGGTACTATATAATTGATTCATGATTCTCGAAGGTAAAAATCACATGGTAACGCATAGTTGCTGTGACATAACATCAATAAAAAGCTTGATGCATTTCATGGATAGCTTCCACTCATCAGGAGCAGATGTAACCTGGGTATATCTGTAGTAGAATGTAAATTTACCATAGATATAGTAATTAATATAGCAGAAAGAGGGGGAACAGAAAATATGATCCCAACACTCTTACCTATGGGTAGATTTGCTGTAGAAAGCGTAGATGGTACTAATGATATTGGCAGCTGGAAGCACGGTGGGAACATTATCCCCGGAGGGAGCTGAGGTAATGGCTCTGTGGTAACAGCATAGCAAGGACTACTAGTCACTGGACATTTAGTCAAAAGGATCCCCAATCGGCAGCTGTAGTTGTAAATAGCATCAGGTGAAAGCCCGTGGGGTTTCTATAAAAAATGTATTAAATAATAGTAATATATCATGAGGGTGACTAGCATAGCTGATGAGTAGGGGAGGAAGTGACCATATACCAAGGAAAAGGTAATCCATAATGGAAAACACGAGTGTGAAGTGAAGGGATTAGAAGTGGTACCAGGATGAGTGATCAAGGAAAAGTGTGCACAACAAAACAAATGTGAAAAAATACTGCCAAAGATTACCTGGAGCTAGGATTATAAAATATGGTTTAAAATAGTGTATAGATGTCACAGGGGGACAATAGGAAAGTAAAGGCCCGTACACACGGTCGGACTTTTTGACAACCAACATGCAAATTAGCTGGTTTGGACCAACATCCGACCGTGTGTACGCTCCATCGGACCAACTTTTTCCAGGTTTCATCGGACTTTTGTTGGCTGTGCGAACGGACCAACTTTCTGCCAACAAAAGTCCGATGGACCAAAGTCCGACCGTGTGTACACAAAACCATCGGACTTTTGTCCAAAGTGCAAACACGCATGCTCGGGGTGAAGGACCAGCATGAAGAGGTCGGTCTTGTAAACCTAGCGTTCGTTAACTAGATAGCACATTCGTGATGTGTGAAATTCCGAATTTTCTAAATGCAGTGCACATTCTTTGCATTTTTAATGTTTTTAGATTGCATCGGATTTGTTGGTGATACCTACAAAGAACGAACATACATATTTTACATTGGATTTGTGTTCTAATGATTATCAATAACAAACGTTAACCACTTGCCGACCGCCCCCTGTATATATACGTCGGCAGAATGGCACGTACAGGCAGAACCACGTACCTGTACGTGCCATTCTTCCGGCGGGTGGGGGGTCCGATCGGACCCCCCCCGGCCGGCGGGGACGGTCGGGATCGCTTCAGGAGCGATCCGGGATGAGGGGACGGCCAGTGGTTTCTGGCCACCCCCTCGCGATCGCTCCTGGCGAATCAGATGCTTCCTCTGTCTGTGTCAATCAAAACACAGGCAGAGGAAGTGATGTCACGCTCGGTGCGCCGGTCTATGTGACCGGAACGCCGAGCTGTGAACATCTAAAGGTTAGTGCACCAACAGTACACTGACACCAGTACACATAGGCACACAAAACACCCCCCTGTCACCCCCTGATCACCCCCCAGATCACCCCCTCCCCCCCCAGTCACAGTGTCACTAATTGCAGTGATCATTTTTTTACTGATCACTGCATTTAGTGTCAGTGTGACTGTAATAACTGTCAGTGCAGTTAGTTTTAGGTCCAAGGTAGCCCCCCACCCCCCCCTAATAAAGGTTTAACCCCTTGATTGCCCCCCAGGTAACCCTTTCACCCCCTTTTGCCAGTGTCACTAAGCGATCGTTTTTCTGATCGCTGTATTAGTGTCACTGCTGTCGCTAGGTAACCATTTTTTTTTTTTAGGTAACCGCCATGTTTATATAGGTTCATAAATAGGTTTATAGGTCAGGTACCCCCATATTACAACCTAAATAAAGGTTTTAAACCCCTTGATTGCCCCTAGAGTTAACCCTTTCACCAGTGATCACTGTATAACTGTCACTGGTGACGCTGGTTAGCCAGTTAGTTATTTCGTTATTTAGGTTCCCCGTCAGGTTTTTATATAGCGTCAGGTACCCCCATATATTACCTAATAAAGGTTTTAACCCCCTGATTGCCCCTAGTTAACCCTTTCACCCCCTTTTGCCAGTGTCACTAAGCGATCGTTTTTCTGATCGCTGCATTAGTGTCGCTAGGTAACCATTTTTTTTTTTTAGGTAACCGCCATGTTTATATAGGTTCATAAATAGGTTTATAGGTCAGGTACCCCCATATTACAACCTAAATAAAGGTTTTAACCCCCTGATTGCCCCTAGAGTTAACCCTTTCACCAGTGATCACTGTATAACTGTCACTGGTGACGCTGGTTAGCCAGTTAGTTATTTCGTTATTTAGGTTCCCCGTCAGGTTTTTATATAGCGTCAGGTACCCCCATATATTACCTAATAAAGGTTTAACCCCCTGATTGCCCCTAGTTAACCCTTTCACCCCCTTTTGCCAGTGTCACTAAGCGATCGTTTTTCTGATCGCTGCATTAGTGTCGCTAGGTAACCAGTTTTTTTTTGTATTACTGTTACGGGTGACGCTGGTTAGTTAGCTTGTTTTTTATACTGTCAGGGCACCCGCCATTTATTACCCAATAACGGTTTAACCCCCTGATCGCCCGGCGGGTGATATCAATTAGGTTTTAGGGTCAAATAAGGTCTGCGTCGCCCCAGGTTAGTGCCAGTACCGCAAACACCCACGCACAAAGCATACACCTCCCTTAGTGGCACAGTATCTGAACAGATCAATATCTGATCTGATCAGATCTATACTAGCGTCCCAGCAGTTTAGGGTTCCAAAAAAAAACGCATTGTTAGCGGGATCAGCCCAGATACCTGCTAGCACCTGCGTTTTCCCCCTCCGCCCAGCCCAGCCCACCCAAGTGCAGTATCGATCGATCACTGTCACTTACAAAACACTAAGCACACATAACTGCAGCGTTCGCAGAGTCAGGCCTGATCCCTGCGATCGCTAACATTTTTTTTGTGGTAGCGTTTTGATTCAGTCGCTTCAGTCAGGAGCTTTTTTACCTGTGAATCTCAAAAAAATAAAAAAAAAAATAAAATAGTTGTCGTTTTATTGTTCTCTCTCTCACTCTATTCTCTCTCTATTGTTGCTCTTTTTTTACTCCATTCTATTCTGCAATGTTTTATTATGTTTTATTATGTTTTATCATGCTTGCTTTTCAGGTATGTAATTTTGTTTACTGTGTGTTTTAGTGTTGAGCATTTTTTTGTTTTCAGGTGCGCCATTCAGTTGCAACGCGGATTTATTTATCTTGACAGCAACAGCGTTTGCTCCCACGATACATAAAGCCGCGACTCCAACGCTGTAGGAGGTGATTTCACCACCACAGTTAAAAAAAAGAGCATATATGCCGAAGCATGGGGGCAGCAGGGGGGGGGGAGCGATTGGCTCCTAATGCCACGTACATACGGTCGAAATTCCGACCGTGTGTACACGGCATAACTTTTGCGGGAGGATGCCCCCATGCATCGGCATATATAAATGGTGCATGTATGCCCATCATTAGAAGTGGGTGGATGAAGGGAGGTATTCTAATGGTGGGCATACCCACCAATCAATCTCTTTTTTTTCGTTCAGCCAAGAGGCTGCATGAAAAAAAAAAAGATTACAATATATGTCCAGTATGTTGCTGGACTTTGAATGGTTATACCAGAATGATGCCTGCAGGTTTAGGTATCATCTTGGTATCATTCTTTTCAGCCAGTGATCGGCTTTCATGTAAAAGCAATTCTAGCGGGTAATTAGCCTCTAGACTGCTTTTACAAGCAGTGGGAGGGAATGTCCCCCCTCCCGGATATAAACCGCGCCATTGGGAAATTGGGAAAGCATTTTATCACACCAATCTTGGTGTGGTCAGATGCTTTGAGGGCAGAGGAAAGATCTAGGGTCTAATAGACCCCAATTTTTTCAAAAAAAGAGTACCTGTCACTGCCTATTGCTATCATAGGGGATATTTACATTCCCTGAGATAACAATAAAAATCATAACAAAGAAAAAAAATGGAAGGAACAGTTTAAAAATAAAATAAAAAAGCTAAATAAATAAAAAAAAAACCAAAAAAAAAAAAAAAAAGCACCCCTGCCCCCCCTTCTCTTGCGCAAAGGCGTACACAAGCGTTGGTCTGGCGTCATATGTAAACAGCTATTGCACCATGCATGTGAGGTATCACCGCGAAGGTCAGATCGAGGGCAGTAATTTTAGCAGTAGACCTCCTCCGTGAATCTAATGTGGTATCATGTAAAGGCTTTTAAAGGCTTTTAAAAATGTATGTAGTTTGTCGCCACTGCGTGTTTGTGCGCAATTTTAAAGCATGTCGTGTTTGGTATCCATGTACTCGGCCTAAGATCATATTTTTTATTTCATCAAAAATTTGAGCAATATAGTGTGTTTTAGTGCATTAAAATAAAAAAAAGTGTATTTTTTCCACAAAAAATGCGTTTGAAAAATCGCTGCGCAAATACTGTGTGGAAAAAAAAAATGCAACACCCACCATTTTAATCTGTAGGGCCTTTGCTTTAACAATATATATAGTGTTTGGGGGTTCAACGTAATTTTCTTGCAAAAAAAAAATATGTTTTCATGTAAACAAAAAGTGTCAGAAAGGGCTTTGTCTACAAGTGGTTAGAAGAGTGGGTGACGTGTGACATAGGCTTCTAAATGTTGTGCATAAAATGCCAGGACAGTTCAAACCCCCCCCAAATGACCCCATTTTGGAAAGTAGACACCCCAAGCTATTTGATGAGAGCAATGTTGAGCCCATTAAATATTTTTTTTTTTTGTCCCAAGAGATTGAATAATGAAAAAAAAAAAATATATATATTTTTTTTACAAAAAGTTGTCACTAAATGATATATTGCTCAAACATGTCATGGGCATATGTGGAAATACACCCCAAAATACATTCTGTTGCTTCTCCTGAGTACGGGGATACCACATGTGTGGGACTTTTTGGGAGCCTAGCTGCGTACGGAACCCCAAAAACCAATCACCGCCTTCAGGCTTTCTAAGGGTGTAATTTTTTTATTTCACTTCTCACTGCCAATCACAGTTTCGGAGGCCATGGAATGCCCAGATGGCATAAAACCCCCCAAAATGACCCCATTTTGGAAAGTAGACACCCCAAGCTATTTGCTGAGAGGTATTGTGAGTATTTTGCAGATCTCGCTTTTTGTCACAAAGTTTTGAAAATTGAAAAAAAAAAAAATTTTTTTTTTTTTCTTTACTTTATTCATTTTAAAAAACAAATGAGAGCTGTAAAATACTCACCATGCCTCTCAACAAATCGCTTGGGGTGTCTACTTTCCAAAATGGGGTCATTTGGGGGGGTTTTGTGCTATTTTGGCATTTTATGGCCTTCGAAACGGTGATAGGTAGTGAGGAGTGAAATCAAAAATTTGCACCCTTAGAAATCCTGAAGGCGGTGCTTGGGTTTCGGGGCCCCGTACGCGGCTAGGCTCCCAAAAAGTCCCACACATGTGGTATCCCCATACTCAGGAGAAGCAGCAAAATGTATTTTGGGGTGCAATTCCACATATAACTATGGCATGTGTGAGCAATATATCATTTAGTGACAACTTTTTGAAAAAAAAAAAAATCTTTTTTATTTTTGTCTTTATTCAATCACTTGGGACTAAAAAAAAAATATTCAATGGGCTCAACATGCCTCTCAGCAAATAGCTTGGGGTGTCTACTTTCCAAAATGGGGTCATTTGGGGGGTTTTGTACTTCTCTGCCATTTTAGCACCTCAAGAAATGAAATAGGCAGTCATAAATTAAAAGCGGTGTAAATTCCAGAAAATGTACTCTAGTTTGTAGACGCTATAACTTTTGCGCAAACCAATAAATATACGCTTATTGGCATTTTTTTTACTAAAGACATGTGGCTGAATACATTTTGGCCCAAATGTTTGACTAAAATTGAGTTTATTAGATTTTTTTTATAACAAAAAGTAGAAAATCTCTTTTTTTTTCAAAATTTTCGCTCTTTTTCCGTTTATATCGCAAAAAAATAAAAATCACAGAGGCAATCAAATACCATCAAAAGAAAGCTCTATTTGTGGGAAGAAAAGGACGCAAATTTCGTTTGGTTACAAAATTGCATGACCGCGCAATTACCAGTTAAAGTAGTGCAGTGCAAAATTGAAAAAAGACCTCTGGTCCTTTGGCTGCCAAATGGTCCGGGGCTGAAGTGGTTAAACATATTTTGAACATATTATTTATTGTTAATTCACAACATAAAAAAATTAAGTAAATTAATCTAGACATATTTTCTGTCCACCAAATTTGAACTAAAAAATTAAAAATATAAACAGAAAATAGTACACCCAAAACCAACAAACAAATATAGCCTATTAAATCATACTTTAAACCACAAAAAAATATGCAAAATTAGTAGCTCCTAAACTCCCCAGACCACTGGCCTTGTTGGGCATCCTGCGGCTGATTTTGCCACTGACCACCATGCTGCTGAGGTGGCTGTGCTTGCTGAGGTGGGTAGGGTTGCTGAGGTGGGTAGGGTTGCTGAGGTGGGTAGGGTTGCTGAGGTGGGTAGGGTTGCTGTGGAGGAGGTAAAGTTGTGTGTTCCAAATTGCAGACGTGCGAGTTTGAGGTGAGCTCTCGTTTCCTGGCCTTGCTGAATAGCTGTATGATGATCCCTTCACATAGCTCCCTTTGGTCTGGGTCGATTTCTCTCAGCCTATTGGCTGTAAAACAGCCAAACCCTTCAGCACTATCGGGTGCTGTCGTTATGACTGATGTAGCCCTAGCCAGGAAGTCAGCTGTGGCCTCATCCAGGTCGTGGCTCTTCCTGGCTCTTTTCTTGGGAGGGCGCAGGAGAGGGATTCTGCACTCTGTGCTTGGTTGGCTGCTGGGCCCAGCCTCTTCTTGGCTCAGAAGTTCCTCCTTTGTGAAAAAACAACATGATTTTAATTTGTGGTCATCAATCACAAACCTTTCATCTCTTTACTTTTCTAATTTTGAATGTGTCCAATTATTAAAGACTATCAATTTGACTCCATCATTTCTCATTCTTGTTGAAAAACTTTATGGCCACTACTTGTCCATTGATATGTAACTTTTTTTGGAAACACAACTAATTATTAGGCATACTAGCATCTAATTAGCAACATATCTAATATATAGATAGATAGATAGATAGATAGATAGATAGATAGATAGATAGATAGATAGATAGATAGATAGATAGAGAGAGAGAGAGAGAGAGAGAGAGAGAGAGAGAGAGAGAGATGGCAAGATTTTAAACAATGCTATACCTGGGTCAAGCTGAGCTCCTCCTCTTCTTCATCCTGTGTAGGATCCTGCTCAGTATCGCTGACGTCAGCTGATGCAGAGGGTAAAGTTGACAGGGATTTTCTTGGGAACGTTTGGTCTTTTAAAAAAGCAAGGCTATTGAAGTACCATAGCTTCGGAACATAGACCTCTTCAGTTCCTGCTCCAGAACGTTTGGATTCCTCAATTCTCCTGAGTTCCCTTTTGTGGACACTTCTGAGGGCACCAATTTTGTTTTTTACCATAGTGTAGGTTGCTCGGGGGTATACGGTTTTCGCCAAGTCCACAAGTTGTAGCCATGCTGCCAACCTTTTATTTTTGTCAGAGTATTCTTTATTTTTTACTTGCCACAGACAGGTGAGCTCCCTATACTTCTCAATAAATTGAGCAATGAATTCGGGTGAATTCAATTTTGATTTCATCGTTTGGATTGCTGCAAAACAGTAAAAAACAAACCATAATGGGTGGCGTATAGTTCAGAAGCTGCTCACAATATGGGCATTTATTTAAGCCAGGGGTGCCCAACCTTTTAAAGAGCGAGGACCATCGAAGCAACTTGGTAACTGGTCATGGGCCAAAATAATTGTAATGGACAGATGACAGGTTTGGATCTACCCCACATATGGCGAATGGATATGGACACAGCCCATGCTACTCTATGGGCCCTCCAATTCAATCTGTCAGGAGGGGACGTTTCCCCTTATTTTTTTGGCGTATCTGATTGAAGGTACGCAGGGGTAAAGGGACATAGAGGGTGCATGGAGGGTCCGATTGTGTCCTAAGGCTGCTTTCACTATGATGTGCCACGTGCACCTGTGACTTACCTGCAGATTATCTGTACTTTATAGTGCAGCAAAGCCACATGTAATTACTAGACTTGTTCCAAAAACAAAAAAAAGTTTGTGTACATTGTTATCTTCAAAATAGCTAATTTCGGTAGGTTGTATTCGTTAATTAAAGTTACTACATTTTTAAAAAACTAGTTATTAATAGTATACAATATTCGTTAGACAGAATCTCAAATCCTATCGAATTCATTCGTTATAAACGATAGAATTTACTTCGTATATTTGGAAATGCGTTCCTTTTATTTAGACATTCTGATGCATTCGTTTGTCGGAAAGCTGCCAAATTCGTCCGAACTTCGATTCGTTACGAAACGAATTGTACAAGCCTAGTATTAACCAAACTCTATACAGCTCAGTGCAGGTAACCTGCAGGTGTGTGTTTCAAGGTGGGTGTTTGCGCATGTTTACTATATTTAACAACAGTCCGAGTACTAAATTACATCTTCAAAGCAAAAGACAATCATTTGAAAGTACCAGCGGTAAAGAGAAATTAATAAAATGTACCTTTCGTCCGTGTCTACCTTCGTACTGCGTCGTATTGCGTCGGCTTGCGTCGTTTAGCGTCGGCTTGCGTTCGTCTCCCGCCAGAACGGTACATTGCACCACACGTTCGTGCTTTATACACGGCGTATGCGTGACCCTCCGCCCTCCAAGCGTCATGACGTCAAGCCTTGACCATACACATTCAGCAAAGCATCGTTATTACTAATTAACATTAGTGTCCCATCGACATTAATTTTTTGCTTTCTTCATGTCCCGAATATATTCATTCATAAATATTTAGCTTCTTTCATTTACAGACAAAGACTTCGTAAAAAGAGAAAAGACTCTGTAAAAAGAGAATTTCAGTGTGTCAACATTTATATCGTGTATGTAGTGTATTCCTTCGTATCTTCCGTTCGGAAATTTCTATAGGCCGCGTGTTAAGCATGGATATACCATTACGCGTGCGCGAACCACCGCTTGCGTCGCCCGCCCCCGACGTTCCTTTTCTCGGATATTCCCCGCCCCTTATCCCCTCGTTGCGTAGTCGGAGTAAATATGGCGGAAGAACAACATGCGAGGAGGAGGTTTAAGGCCACAAACATGGCATTTGAGGAAATGGTGGAGATGGTGCGGATTCTGGTCAAGGACGACTACGATGGCAAGCATGGGCCATACCTGCACCCCAACATGGTGAAGGACAGAATCCTCACCAAAGTCGTGAGAAGGCTGGAGGAGAAGTTCGGGGTCCATCGGTCCAAAGACCAGCTGAGAAAACGATGGTCGGACATCAAGACCAGGGAGCCGGACCAGTTTCTGAAAATCAAAAAGGCGCTGAAAAATAGTAAGTACCTGGCGTACATAAGTCTATGCCGTTCGTATGTGTGTGTCATCGTTCGTACGGTGGCTGTTTTGTAAATGCGTGGCTGTTTTGGAAAATGCGATGTTTTGCTATTTAATACGTGATTGTTGATGAATATGTGCACTGACAGTATATTTTTGATTTAATTCCATGTTATTTTTTTCAGCTTTGCATTTTTTGTGTATATTTAGTAATGTCGTTATTTCGGGATGTTCCGAATGTCAAATGTTGAGAGTTCAGAATGGACGTATTTACGAAAAGAAACATTCGTAAATACGTCCATTCTGAACTCTCAACATTTGACATTCGGAACATTCAGAAATAACGACAGTTTCCAAGTATCGTTGGTTCTGGATGTTCTGAATTATCAACTGTTGAGAGTTCAGAATGGACGTATTTCCGAATGTTTCTTTTCGTAAATACGTCCATTCTGAACTCTCAACATTTGACATTCGGAACATTCAGAAATAACGACAGTTTCCAAGTATCGTTGGTTCTGGATGTTCTGAATTATCAACTGTTGAGAGTTCAGAATGGACGTATTTACGAATGTTTCTTTTCGTAAATACGTCCATTCTGAACTCTCAACATTTGACATTCGGAACATTCAGAAATAACAACAGTTTCCAAGTATCGTTGGTTCTGGATGTTCTGAATTATCAACTGTTGAGAGTTCAGAATGGACGTATTTACGAATGTTTCTTTTCGTAAATACGTCCATTCTGAACTCTCAACATTTGACATTCGGAACATTCAGAAATAACGACAGTTTCCAAGTATCGTTGGTTCTGGATGTTCTGAATTATCAACTGTTGAGAGTTCAGAATGGACGTATTTACGAATGTTTCTTTTCGTAAATACGTCCATTCTGAACTCTCAACATTTGACATTCGGAACATTCAGAAATAACGACAGTTTCCAAGTATCGTTGGTTCTGGATGTTCTGAATTATCAACTGTTGAGAGTTCAGAATGGACATATTTACGAATGTTTCTTTTCGTAAATACGTCCATTCTGAACTCTCAACATTTCATAATTCAGAACCAACGATACTTGGAAACTGTCGTTATTTCTGGATGTTCCGAATGTCAAATGTTGAGAGTTCAGAATGGGAATGTTTCTTTTCGTAAATACGTCCATTCTTCAGAATGGTCAAAATATAGTAAATTGGAATGTAAGGAGAGGGCATTCAACAGCTTTTTACACAGCTGGATTCAGGAGCACTAGTGTGCGACATCAGAGAATTTCGGTCAAGAAAGGTTAATTCTTTCTGTTTTATTAAAAGGGAAATTTCATCATGTCTTGAACTTAGATCTCTTGATAAACAGACAATTGTACACCACCGCAAAGCAATGTTTACCGTCTGTGCGCTAAAAGTATACCTTTTGTTTGATTCTCATAGGGGAGCAAAGACTCAGGCACCCAAATCGCAGGGACGCCCCAGCTCAGCCAGACCCCCACCCTCACCGGGGCCACCACCCTCACCGGGCCAAACATCGGCGCCAGGACCCCCACCCTCGCCAGGACCCCCACCCTCGCCAGGACCCCCACCCTCGCCAGGACACCCATCCTCGCCAGGACCTCCACCCTCGCCAGGACAAACATCCTCGCCAGGACCCCCACCCTCGCCAGGACCCCCATCCTCGCCAGGACCCCCACCCTCACCGGCCTGTTTGGGGAATTAGTCCCAGCGATGTGGAGGATGTTGTGGAAGAGGAGGTGGAGGAAGTGACAGAGATGTCACCAGGTGAGTGTCTGACACCACTGTTTCACCACTGTTGCACATAATCTCGGTCTGGCCACACCTTTATTAATACATTATTTTTTCTTACTTTTTTTAGATGATGTGCTGGTTTTGGAGCAACCGTTCACTCAGGACAGTGCGCAGAGGCTCATCGGCCAAATAATGGGGTGGAACGGGGAAATAGATGCCATGCGCAATCGACTGAACATCATGCAGCAGCAAATGAAAGATATGATTGATATTTTGATATGATATTATCAGAATAAATTAAATTTAAAAAATATAACTTTTCAATCATATCTAGTTCTTCATTTGCTGCTGCATGATGTTGACTCGATTGCGCATCATCATCCTTGCAAAGTTTATTTGTTATTGTTTTTATATTTTTTTCCAAAACTTGATTAAAAAAATATATATATATATTTTTTGATGTTCAAAAAAAAATAATCAAAAAATACCAAAAAAATATATTTTTGATGTTAAAAAAAAAAATAATCAAAAAATACCAAAAAAAAATATTTTTGATGTTAAAAAAAAATAATCAAAAAATACCAAAAAAATATATTTTTGATGTTCAAAAAAAAATAATCAAAAAATACCAAAAAAATATATTTTTGATGTTCAAAAAAAATAATCAAAAAATACCAAAAAAATATATTTTTGATGTTAAAAAAAAATAATCAAAAAATACCAAAAAAATATATTTTTGATGTTCAAAAAAAAAATAATCAAAAAATACCAAAAAAATATATTTTTGATGTTCAAAAAAAAATAATCAAAAAATACCAAAAAAATATATTTTTGATGTTCAAAAAAAAATAATCAAAAAATACCAAAAAAATATATTTTTGATGTTAAAAAAAAATAATCAAAAAATACAAAAAAAAAATAAAAATGAAAAGGCACATGTGAATGTGCACAGAATAAAAAAAGTTGAAACAAAACCAATGTGTGCCTTCTTATTTCAATGCTCAATATCAGTATATTTGTTACGTGGTTGTAGTTGCATTGACCATGTACTCTAAAATGTGTGTAGGTGAAATACAGCACAATCTAAAAGTTAGCTGGAATTGAGATGGATACCTCATGTTGCACATCAGGTTGGTTCAAACTAGTGGCAAAAAGGACAAAGATCATGGCTAGTTGCAAACATATAAGAAACAGACAACAGTCTTTCAAATTAAAGAATATTTAATTTTTTTATTACAATTGTAACTAATTATCCAAAACATTTTGCTGCCAAGGCACTGCCCCTCGACCAATAAAGTAGTCGGTGTATTGTTGGCGGACAACACGCCCATTCTGGACGCCAAAACCAGCATGTGCACTTTCAAGTGCTGGCATCACGGACTCTTCAGCTGGTTCACCCGTTGCCCCTAAGGCAATGTAGCTGGAAGCATTCCTCCGTAGAAAATTGTGGAGGATGCAGCAGCATAACACCACATGATTTAATTTATATTCAGCCAAATTTATGGCAGTTAAAAAGATCCGGAATCGGCTGGACATTATGCCAAAGGCATTTTCTACTACCCTTCGGGCACGAAAGAGCCTGTAATTAAAAATCCGTTGCTCTGGGGTCAGATTCCGCATTGGGAAGGGCTTTAGAATATGTGGCCCCAAAGAAAATGCATCATCTGCGACAAAAACAAAATTGAGGCCCTCCACATTGTCCTGAGCACGTGGCAAATTTAAGGTTCCTCTCTGCAGCCGGTCATAAAATTCTGTGTTCATCATAACTCCTCCATCTGAGTGACGACCATTAATACCAACGTCGACATATAAAAAATCATATTTTGCTGACACCACAGCAAGGAGGACAATGCTAGAAAAACCTTTATAATTAAAAAAATAGGATCCTGAATTTGGTGGTGGCACTATCCTCACATGTTTGCCATCAATGGCACCTCCGCAGTTGGGGAAATCCCATAAATTGCCAAACTGCGCAGCAACATCCTGCCATTCCTGGCTGTTTTTCGGAAACTGTGGAGTCAAACAAATAAAGCAAAAATTAATACCGGAGTACATTAAATTGCAAACATATTTGACACAAACATTGTGGGCCAAAATAATATTCTAACATGTAAAAGTGCATTTCAAGAACAAAATAAAAAGGTACAATTATATGGTCCCTCACCCCCTCTGGTGGCACATTAAAAAAAGCTTAGGAAGGGGGAGTTGAATGAGTATCTGTTTTGGACAAGTAAACCTCAACACTTCCAGGAGAACTAAAGGCATTAAAATTTAAGTTTAATTTGGGTAAGCCATCCATCTTGACAAGATTATCAGGCCAGTGGACAGCAGTGGCGGTGCGTGCATAGAGGGCGCAGGAGCGCCGCCCCCCCCTCTCCTGCACCGCTCTATCACCAATAGATAGATTAATGCATTGCATGAATCTAGCTATTGTCACCGCTGCCGCCCCCCTATTCAGGTGTCCGGCCCCTTGTCGGGCGCCGGGCATGTGAATTACAGCGGGGGGGGGGGGTGTTTCTGGAAGCGCCCTTTTAGAGCTGTAAAGCTCGAATAGGGGACCTTATTAGAGCGGTGTGCTCTAATAGGCTTCCAGAAGTGTAAACAGCGGGCGCAATGCTTTGCGTTCGCTGCTTACACAGTATTGTGTTAGCGAAGCGAATACATCGCTTCCCTAACACAGACCCGCCTCTCAGCCAATCAGGTTGCCGGTCTGTGTTATCGGTCCCCTGATTGGCTGAAGTCACAGGCGCTGTGAAGACAGGAGCGCGGGAGAAGATGAGGAGACACCGCTCGCCGCCTGACAAGGTAAGTGCCATTGGCAGCATTTAATGGGCACAGTGACAGCGTTAGATGGGCATAGTGGCAGTGTTAGATGGGCACAGTGGCAGCGTTTGATGGGCACAGTGGCAGCGTTTGATGGGCACAGTGGCAGCGTTTGATGGCACAGTGGCAGCGTTTGATGGCACAGTGAGGCTGTTTGTTTTGCGTCCCCCCAAAAAATTGGAGCACCAGCCGCCACTGGTGGACAGGTAAGAAGTGGAATAAAACAAAAATATGAATGCACATTGACAAAATCTATACACATTTTGACATACATCGTACAAAATAATAAAAAGGATAATTAATTATGAGTATTTGTTAAGATGAAGTTAAAAAGCAACGAAGTTGGCACAGCACAGGGATGTTGGGAGCTATTCATAATGAGAAAAAAAACATGATGAAAGTATAATTTGTCGATTTTGAAGCTAATCAGGCAGGCCATTACACTACATTTAGGCAACAATCTTAAGTCAAAAAATAAGGTACACAGTATATGTGTTTTGCCAAATCTGCAGATGGAGTAGTTGTGTTGGTTGACTCTGCATTTTCTAATATTTTATTACATTTTATTTCAATTTTTTTGGGGGTTGGGGGGGGGGGGGGGGAGGGGGGGAGTGTTTCAAACTAAATAAGAGACTCTTTTTAAGGGCAGGAATAATATTGGGACACATTTTAGGCGGTGTTTAGGGTAATGAAGGAAGCATAATAAATACAGTGTTAAGTACTAGACTACGTGTGGATGGGCCCAGGGTAGCATGCTGTGGAGGTTAGGGGAGGAAAATATGCATGTAGGCCACGAAAAAGGTTAAGGCATGCATGAGGAAAAAGAGGACATTCAATCACACCATATTCCAAAAATGTGGAGGATGGAATGGCCAAAAACAATAAAATGCATTACAAAACATGACGGTGATATTAAAGCAAAAATACTTACACGAATATAGTCCTTCTGCAATACTTGAATGATGGCACAACATGTGTCAGGGATAATGACTCCCAGAGCCTGGGGAGAGATACCTGTTGTGAATTTTAGATCCTGGAGACTCCTCCCTGTTGCCAAATAGCGCAAAGTGGCTATGAGCCTTTGCTCTGCTGGTATTGCAGCCCGCATGCATGTGTCCTGCTTCGCAATATAGGGGGACAGCAAGGACAATAATTGCTGAAAGCAGGAGTCTGTCATTCTGAGATAATTGCGGAAATCATCCGGATTGTTCTCCTGTAGCTCACGCAGTAACGGCATATGGCTGAATTGGTCACGATTAAGTAGCCAAGTTTTGGTCCAAACACTTCTTATCCCAGTATTGCGCCTATTTCTAGACTGGGCTCGAGTCACAGCAATGACTCCAAGCCCATAAACAGCACGCTCTCTCCTAGGATCGCGCAACATGGCTGGCCAAAACGGTCGGAAAGGAACACGGACCGAAAACTACTCGAATCACCACTGACCAAACGTCTGCTAGCTCGAAGTTAGCAGACGGAGCCCGAAGGGTGACGCGAGAGAATTGAACGTCCTCTTTTGAAGCGTCGTCAGTACGTTGTAACGTCACTACGTTCGTGTTGGTTGACTCAAAAGTCCGACCGTGTGTATGCAATACCAACTTGAGGGCCAACGCCCTTTGGACAAAAGTCCACGGGAAAGTTGGTCCACGGTCCGACCGTGTGTATGGGGCTTAAGGTATATCTTCCATCAAGGTGCGATAATGAAAGTCAGTCAGTCCGTCGCAGAACCCCACCAATGCCACACTATGTGCTAGTTGGAGAGAAGGTAAACACGTCCGAGCGGCTACCGCTCTGGAATAGGCGCTTGATCCCCTCCCTCGTGGTGCAGACAGATGTACCACGAGATGTGTTGTACGCAGATCCACCACGAGATGTGTTGTGCATTCAGATGTGTTGTGCATTCAGAAATGGTATTCTGCAGTGAGTTACTATTGCCTTTCTAGCTCAAACCAGACTACCCATTCTCCTCTGACATCAACAAGGCATTTTTATACACACAACTTCGGCTCACTGAATATTTTCTCTTTTTCAGACCATTCTCTGTAAACCCTAGAAATGGTTGAGTGAAAATCCCAGGAGATCATCAGCTTTTGAAATACTCTTTCCCATTCTGATGCTTGGTTTCAGCAAGTCGTATTCAACATGTCTAGATACCTAAATGCATTGAGTTGCTGCCATGTGATTGGCTGATTAGCAATTTGTGTTACCAAGCAATTGAACAGGTGTGCCTAATAAAGTGTATGTTTTCCACAAAGTTCTGGTGAGGTCTTTATTGTTTTACTGTGATTTATGCAGTAACATCCGCTATGGTCACTATGAGCACCCATCTATTACCAAGGTCAAACACTGTAAGGAGTGCGGTCCTCCTCCTTTGTTTCCCTACTAATGTCTCTCACTTTGTGAATTACCAGTAAGTTACAGTGTTACAAAAGCTTTAATAAGTGATTATTAGTGGAGGACAGAACAAGGAAATGTTTCATCATGTAGCAGACTGATAGCTTGTTTTAGTGACAAACGCATTCCCCTATTCTTATGTTAGCATCGCAGGAAGTGAGAAAAGATCACGTTATACGTTAACAAAATCCTGAAAGAATCTTTAATTCTTCACCTCTAATGCCCTGTACACACGGTCGGAATTTCCGACGGAAAATGTCCTGTCGGACCATGTTGTCATAAAATCCGACGGACTTTTTCCGTCGGAATTTCCATCAAAAAAATTTGAGATCCTGCTCTCAAATTTTCCGACAACAAAGTCCGATCGGAATTTTTCCGATCGTGTGTATCGAATTCCGACGGACAAAGTGCCACGCATGCTCAGATCAAATTACAAGACCAAAGCTATTGGCTACTAGCCTCTACGTAGTTGCGTCGTACGCAACGAACGTCACCACGTTCAGAATGATCGGATTTTCCGACAACTTTGTCGGACAAAATCCGTCGCAAAAAATCAGACGGATTTTGTGGTCGGAATTTCCGACCGTGTGTATGGGGCATTAGAAAACAAATGAAAAAAAAATATTGTAATTGTAAGTAAATTCTAACAACTTTTAGAATTTGATTGTGCTACATGTAACTTCAAAAACTCATTAAAATACATAAAGGAGCATGCCCTGGCCCTCTCCCACCTACTTGCTCAGTATTAAGGCAGTAGCCATTACGGTAAAAAACAGAGCTTCTGAATAGCGTTTTTAAACATTGCATAATAGCGCCCTTCAAACACACAATGGAATGTTTATTTGCATTTACTTAAATTCATATGCAGATGAAAAAGTTGATGTCAGTTGAAGCAACCTTACAATCCAGAGATAAAATATAATACTTTTTAGCCCCATATTAACATTTAGTTAAACCTCATCAGTCCTAAATAACTATTTCCCCCTTCTCCCCTTTTTTATTTTTTATTTTTTTATTTATGTTTTTTAAACTAACAAAATACACAATTTTATTTAATTTTCTGTCACTTTAAAAAATATATACAAAATTAAAAAAAATATATATGTATTTTAATTGTAATAAACTTTGTAATGCTTTATACCAGTAATGACCAAGGTATCACTGGAAAAAAAACAGGCCAAAGCAGAAATTTTTAATTTGTATTGGTCTGTAAAGATTATACAAGTGCAAGAACTGAAGTGTTCTTGAAGAGGGACTGGCTGTTGCTTAAAACAAGCTTCTAGTAGTGTTAAGGCTTGCTAAAAGCCCAGTGAAACCTGTTAACAGCTCCTTACTTGCATTCTTATGTGATGAATTCAGATGTGTCCATAAGCTTTGTAGAGCACAAAAAAAATTGTTTTGTTGGGATAATAGTTTATGAATCCTGTCTGCAGCTATGTACCTGCTTACTGTCAGCAGATATTGATGTAAGCCCTCCCCTTGGTCAACATTTTCAATTAGTTGCAGGGTCTGCCAATATCATACCTGTTTATATATGAACATACCTAAAAGTATATTAGTAGAAAAAAAAAAGTAAGCAATTAAAATACCTGTTTGACTCCAAATAGTGCACTATGTGCAGAGTTGTACAAAAATGCAATAGGCTAATCAAGCAAGCATATTCCATGGTTGCCAGTGATGGAAAACTAAGATGACATGGTAACTGTTAAAATGGAGATAAACCCCCAAAAAAGTGAAGCTTTGTTATAATATGTTATAGGGAATATTTAGAAATGCTAATTGTGCCTAAGCAGTATCCTTAAAAACTCCTCCTAAAATATCAGTGTAAGTCCTGCTATGTGAGGATGCCTAAGCAGTCACAACCACAAAGCAGTATATCTGCAGTGTGAGATCTGACTGCATTGTTTCTGACTGTTTGTATCAGGAAACTTGGAGTGAGCTTTGGTGATGTCACTATTTTGCTACTTACTGTTCTCCTTACTGGAGACATTAGGAAGCAAAACCCTGTCTCTACCAAGAGGTACCACACAGAAACACAGTGCAGAAGAAGGTACATAATTTAGTAATAGGGAAAAGATCAGCTGTGCCTAATAATGGTGTGTCCTTTTGTCTTCTGTCTGCATTTTATTTTCACCAGACTTCAGTTCCTTTTTTATTATTATTACTTTACAAGGCATTTATTTTTATCTTCCAATTTATGTTTTATCAGAATTATGATTTTCCTTTAATTGATTTCCTGAAACACATCAGTTATTGGTGTAGGTATTAATGCAAAGCAACATTTATAGTTACAATACAAAAGAAAGAAAGTGTGAACAGCATTTCACAAGAAAGGTGTCAGAAAATCAGCATCACAATTTTCCTTCCCATTCCTTCATGTTTTGCTGGTCACACTGCATTTAACAATATCTACATTAAGCATTCAGTGAAAATTAAGTGTTCTTGTGGAGCCACAGAAGATGCTTTTCTACTTCCTAGCTTGCTATGCAGTCATTAGTCAAAACTAACGCCAGTGCCAAAAATATCACAACCTCTAAAGCAGATCATGTGCTTTATGAACACACAACACAAATAAAGGTGGAGCGGCAAAAAAAGAGAGACGCACAAAGTTTAAACTACTTACTATTCCCTCCATAGTCTCTTTCTCTATCTTAACTTTCAGATATTAAAGCTTCAACCTAGGCAGATAGGAAGCAAAATGCAGAGCTGGAAGTAATGGTTGTTTTATACCATGGAAAATGCATTCAGTGCATAATAAGGCCCATTCTCCTTTAAATTTCTAAAAAAATATCTTTTGTTTTTAATTGATATATTTAAAGTAGAACTATGGGGAAAACATATAGAGCAAGGGAGGGTTATAACCCCTATCAGATTTATTTTCACATGTCCCATTGCAGAGATTTCTCCTCACTTTCTGTCCCATAGCAAAACAGAAGAAATCCCTGTAAATTAAGGGAATTCCTTGGGGACCCCAAGGTCATCAGAACTAGTGTAACCATTGGAAGATTTCCCCTCTATTACTCTTCCAGGGACAACTCAAAATTGAAGATTTTCTTGTACTTTCACTTTCAATGATAATGATAAACAGGACCGATAGAGAGGGTGAATCTCCCTAACAGGGCCACAGACAGCAATAAAAACTGACAAAAAAAAAAAAAGTTTTGCCTTTAGTTATACTATAAATGTTTACACAGTCATAGGAATTCTATGTCTAAGATGATTCCACATGACAAATGTCAGTGCTTGTAAAAGATTCATGTATCTGTCATAGACAGGTACATGAATCTGGGGCAAGCACCACATATGGAGGGACAATGAGGCTAGAACGTCAATATATATACTCCAGCCTCAGCTCAACTATACAATACACTATACAACTATCTGTGGATTTTTTCCTTTAGATTTATCAAAACCATATAATATGAGGTCAAACCTAAAGACTTTCAATTTGTATGCAGGCTATTTTAAAGGGTGATAGTGCCTGAACAATGTATGTATACAGAAAGAAGTTAAGATAGAGAGGATTTGGGGCTGGGATTTATTGAATTCCCTGTAGTGTTCTGCTTTTGTAATAATTACTGTTCATGCCTGTACAACATTCTCTACAGTATACAAGGCTATCCAGCTATTCATTGCTTCTGTGATCAGTAGGTTAAAAGATATCCGTTATTAAAAATGCAAAATGTATAAAAGATATGGCTTTGCGTTACCACTTTTTTTATTAGGGAAACAGTCCACTTTTCTCCAGCTCTTGACTACAGATCATTGATATGCTTTGAATTACTAATAAAGGATATTTTTAATCTACTTATCCTAGAGGTGGTAAACAACTTTTCAAGAGCCAAGCAGTCATGTACATATGTTGTCCACAAATTTAGCAGTGTTTTGTATCCAATTGTTTTGTGGAAGTAGTGTTTCAGTTTATACCATGTTGTTACTTTAAAAATAAAATCTTGTGCTTTAGCCATGTAGGGCAAAGCATCAGGTTTATTTTAATGCAGACATTCTAATCAGTTTATACTTACATTCCTTTTACTCTCATGCTGCTCCATTCAGCCACCAGGAGCTAAAAGAAAGCCCTGTGCAAGCCACAAGCCATCAGAATTGTAGCTTATACAGGACCCTGGGCTGAACAAAGCAGTTTTGAACCTCTTGAGTAAGGCTTTGATTATGTGTTTTTGTCCTGTCATTGTCCTGTTGGAAGATGCATTTATATTCCAACTTCCAGGCTCTTGCAGATTATGTTCTCCGCAGATGTGGCTTTTTACTACACACTGGGGTCTATTTATAAATGGTTTTACCCAAGAATTGCACAACTTTCACCAAAAATGCATATAATTGAATGCAATTAGAAAAAGTGTGTTCCTTGAGTGAAAGTTGTGTGAAAACATTAACTCAAAATGGTGACAAAATTAATGAATTACAAGTTCACTTTTTTTTTTACATTGGGGTTGATTTTTTTTTTTTACATGCTGGGACTGTGACATCATATGTGGGTGGGGTCACCATGTGACATGAGCATGTGACCCGCCCTTGTCCCTATATAAGTCACAACACTGCGTGTCTCTGCCATTCCGGCCAGAGAGAGCGACGAGTCAACATCGGAAGAAGAAGAAGAAGAGGAAGAAGAAGACGGCGCAGAAGGCGGCGACAGCGGCAAGAACAGAAGAGGCCCCCAAAGACCCCCGAAGGTGGAACAAGACCCCCAGGCGACGGCAGCGACGAAGAAGAAAGCCAGGCTCCTCCGCTAGGTAAAAGAGCTAGGTAAAAGAGCAGAAGATAGCGGAGGAGTCCGGCGAGAAGACCCCCAAGACGGAAGAAGACCCCTGGAGCTGTGCAATAAAATATTTAAAAAAATTGTGTGTTTTTTTTATTTCCACTTTTACACCTTAGGTGAATGGGTAGAGGTACATCGTACCCCATACTCATTCACATAGGGTGGGGGGCCGGGATCTGGGGGCTCCGGGATTCCAATAAGCCCCCTGCCCGCAGACCCCGACAACCAATGGCCATGGTTGTCGGGAAGAGGCCCTTGTCCTCATCAACATGGGGACAAGGTGCTTTGGGGTGGGGGGGCCGCAAGGCGCCCCCTTTCCCAAAGCACCCACTCCCCATGTTCAGGGAATGCGGCCTGGTACGGTTCAGGAGGGGGGGGCGCTCGCTCGTCCCCACCCCCTTTCCTGACCTGCCAGGCTGCATGCTCGGATGAGGGTCTGGTATGGATTTTGGGGGGACCTCCATGCTGTTTTTTCGGTGTAGGGGTTACCCTTAAAATCCATACCAGACCTAAGGGCCTGGTATGCTCCTGGAGGGGAATCCATGCCGGTTTTTAATTTAAAATTTGGCGTGGAGTTCCCCCTCAAGGCGACACTGTCACGTCAAAATAGATGGAGATCTGACTTGGAGGCGACTTCCATTGGGTACAAGTCGCCTAGAAGTTGGATTGAAGTCTAATTAGAGTTGTGAATTTTTGTTCACACCGCAAGCCAGCTGCGAATCAGATGCGTGCCCATAGAAGATAATGGGCCTGAATTCGCACACGTTTTTTGTGCAATGCGCAGTGCGAATGCACCACATATATGTGAACAAGCCTCATTAAAATCAATGTATTTTGAAATGTCCTGCGAATTCGCAGCATTGTAAGCCGCATCTAATTCGCTTAGGTGTGAACGGGGGCTAAAGGTTACCAGTTTAGAGTTACAAAGGAGGTCTAGCAGTAGAATTATTGCTCTCATTATGATGTTCACAGAGATACCTAACATGTGTAGTGAGAACACTCTAAACTGCACTTTAAATTATTTATTTTATTAAAAATGTTTTATTTTTACGCTGTCACTTTATTTTTTTATCACCTTTTATTTTTATCTCTCCTCTACCCTTGAAAGCATGAGATTAAAAAAACATTGTTCTTATGCTTTCCAGAAACAAAAAGGGCAACCCTGGTATGACCTCTTACAGTCAATCACGTACATGTACTTTTTGTAATTTGGCAGCAAGTGGTCAACTCTTTTCTTCTCACCACTCATCCATAAAGACCAGTTCTGAGAAGCATCCTGGTTATAGTTATTCCATGGAAGGTTCTCCAATCTCAGATGTGGAACTATGCAATGATCTCTTGGTTGACTTTTATTGGTGTTTCAGGGCATGTTCAAAGTTTGTGACTGTTGCAAAATCCAACCAAGGTCTTCTCTAGAGCTATATCCTAGACCTGTTTCAATAGCTCATTGGACTTCTTCTTGCTTTTTCTTAAATATATTCTCTGGGGCTTTCCAGAAACATGCATTCATTTTAAGCTCACTTTAAACTTGAATTTTACAGGTGAACTTTATTGAATTGCTTGACTTCTAAAGACAGTTAGGTATGATTAGTTGCAACGAATGTATTTATGGGTTTTACAACATACTTATTAAGAATTTATTTTTTATTTGTATTGAAACTATATTAGCAAATCAACCCCATATTCCTTCATCAATGTAAATAGTGTCAGGGACTAAGTCGAAGAAAAAAACTTTGATAGGTAATGTAAACAAAGAGGTGAATTTGTCACAATCTGTCCTGCATTCTTGGATAATTTTAAAAGAACTTTGTCAGTTAGGTGGAATTGTTTAATCACACGTTTAGATAGGAGTAACTCACTTGGGTAGAACTTTGAGGCCCATTTCACACCATAGAAACGCAGTTTGGATGCGTTCCAGATGATTTTCTGTATGCCTGTTTTTGGCTTGGTTTTAGCAAATTTTTGATGCATTCCAGGGTGTTTTTGATGCTTTTTTGATGCTTTCCAGTGCATTTTTTCCACCTATTTTTTCTTAACCTTCAATAAGGACATGTGTGTTCCAGTGCGTTTTTGGTGCATTTAGGTGCTTTCCAGTGCATTGATGCTTTTTACAGCATAACAGTACAGTCCAGTGCAAGAAAAATGCAGCATGTTCTACTTTTTTTTCTGGAATTGGAATGCACTCGAACTGTAAGTGTGAACTATGCCATTAAAAAACATATGACCTACTTTCCATGCGCTTTTGATGCAGAAAAAAAAATGCACTGGACTGCATGTGGTGTGAACTGGCCATGGGTCTTAAAGTTAAATCTAGGGCATTACCAGCATATAACTATAATAAAAGTGTGCAAATCTCCTTTGACACAGTAACAGAAGAATTAGATATATTAATTGGTTTAGGAAGAAAGGGAATAATGTGACAGCAGATGAGTGACAAGCTCTAAAGGAGCTGCAGGCTAGAAAAAAAATCTATATATAAAGGTTGGAATGTGATCATACTGTCTAAAACATACTATGTAAGTGAAATAAATTGTCAGTTAAACAATGCAATGAATCATTTTCTCAAAACCCCTTTTCTGTCCTCATTAAACAAAAAATCAGGATGAACATGTATTGAAGGCCTAATCATGTAGGTTGAGCTTGAACTCAAGAAAGCATACAAATGCAAGGTTTGCCTAATGTACATAAAATGCCCATCTCCCTGCCACACAGGGTGATAGTGTCAGAGACCCACTTACCAAGTAAAACTTCTAAAACTGATGAAAAATGTAAACCTCTTGCAAAAAATATACCTTAATTTGTTGAAATTCTATTAGTGTCATTTTGTTTATTCATTTTCTAATGAACTATGAATTTTCAAAATGATTCAAATTCGAATCAGTCGAAAAATTATTGGCCGATTTAAATTATGTATTAGGGCTAGTTTGCACTTGCTTCAAAACAAGGCTTCGGACACGCTTTGTTAAAGCTCTCTGAACACCAAAGCTCCTGTCACTAAATAAAATGGTTAGCTTACAGTCCTGTTTAAACCTGCTTTTACTTGGTGTTTTCGATAAGGCTTTGATGAGGCTTTGTTGGAGCTTCGATGGGGCTTCGGTTGGGATTCAGTGGGGCTTCTATGAGGCTTCAGTAAGGCTTTGTGGGACTTTGATGAGGTTTTGGTGGGGCTTCAAGCGAGCTTTGCAATAGACTTTTATAGAGGCTTTGAAGATGCTTTGAAGCACCACTGATGCTACATGGGGTATCATTTTTAAAGCGAAGCCGAAGCAAAGCAAAAGCAGGTGTAAACAGGACTGTAAGCTAACCATTTTATTTAGTAACAGGAGCTTTGACTAGTGTTCAGATAGCTTTAACCTCCCTGGCGTTATGATTATGTCAGGAATTTTGTACCAAAAGCAGTACAATTTTTTGCATGGAAATTTGGTGTTATGTATTATAGGCCTGCAATTCTTAGTAATTACTTACTTAAACCTGACCAAACAAGACTCTAGTAGACATCCCAGATGTGATAAAGTTTGAAACACAAAATCATGAATTATAATCTAATAAATAATATAATTTTATTCAATAATGTAATACAAAATAATGAAATTTGTCAAACAAAGAAAATTCAATAAACATCCTGAGTGTGATAAATTTTGAAACAAGGTACAGCATACAGTCCAATGTCACAATCCGGACAATAAAACCTGCTTTCTTTTCGGACTTTCTTTCCATTGCTAGCTCTCTTTGAACAGCAAACCACGCACATCCTGGTAGGTGCTGCCTTTTTTGGTTGGCGGTATGTAGTCCATAAAGTGATATGTTAGGCGTTCTGGGTTGGCAACGTCAACAGCACGTCGTCCAGGTCTGTTCCCAGCTACTGATGGCGTCTGGTCTTTGACAAAACTCTTTGCTCTGTACAGGATATATTCCTGTACAAGGGCATTGTTCCAGAAGATGCCTGAAAATCTTTTTATAATATTTTTTTTGCGGTTTGCGCATAGTCGGATAAAATGTCATTGCCTGATCGGCTCGGTCGACACCTCCCCTAGTGCTATTATAGTCTATCATGAATTGCTGCTTCAGCACATCTTTCCCACCTTTTGTGTGGACCATGGCAGTGGAGGTATTGTGCACAGTACTCATGAGACACACATCCTTTCCTTCTTGTCTCGCCATCGCATTGCCATCATCTTACCCTTCTGCCAGGCAACCATTTCTCCGTTTTTTATTTTTTTCTTGGAAAACATAGATGGCCTATCACGTCGGTTAGGCCTAATGGTACCATAGGCATCAGTCTTGTTTTGTAGCAAAACCTCAAACAGTTCCAGAGACATGTAGAAATTGTCCATGGTCACACAATATCCCTGGTTCAGCAAAGGCTCCAGCAGTGTAAGGACAGATGATGTTGCCATCCCATAGCCGCTGTACCTGGGGTTGAACTTCGTGCCTTTACCGGTGTAAATGACTGAATTCCAGATGTACCCAGTGGATGACTCACAGAGCATGTAGGATTTGATGCCAAACCGCGCTCTTTTAGATGCAATAAACTGTATCCAGCTTAGGCGTCCCTTGCAGGCCATCAAACTTTCATCCACGCTGATGTCCCTTTCTGGCACGTAGGTCTGCTGGAAATTGGCATACCTCCCCGATTTTTTTTAGTTTGGACGCAGGATGCTTGGCCTCATCAAACTCTTCATTGTTCGTGAAGTGGAAATACTTCATGATGAGGGAAAACCGGTATTCTGACATCACGGTGCCAAAAAAAACAGAGTGGCCATTAATTTATTGGTGGTCCAGTACCATTTCTGGAGCGGTTTCCCCACCACCCCCTGAAGAATGATGAGTCCCAGAAACTGCCAGATGTCCTCTTTGGTCACCAGTTCCCACTTTCTGCTTCGGGAAAACCTGGCATGCAGCGTAGCAGGTTTGCTGCTCTTGGTAGCGATTTGTCTCTGTGACAATTTTTTCAATTACCTCCTCAGTGAGGAATAATTGCAGGTATGCCAGAGGGTTGTCACGCTCAACTTCTACCTTCATCCCAGGTGACCCAGTGAAGGGAAATCTTGGGGGGGGGGGGCGCTACCTGGTCCGTATCGCAGTCAATAGGGCACCAAGTGAGCACATCACTGAGGTCAGGTGCAGGATCATCACCGCTGTCACTTGCCAGATCAGTGTCAGACGACAAATCTCCCCATGACTCACTATCGCTCAGTTCTGCAAACAACTCCGTGTCGCTGTCACTCAACTGGTCAAAAGGCGATTTTGTAGCGAAGTGGCGCTTTTTTGATGCCATGTTATAAATTGTTTATTTGCAAAAATTGGAGGCAAGGGGCACTGTACATTTATCAGTCAGATCTGAGATGATACAGTGTAAGCCTCTCAGATTACAATGTATCACCTCTTTTTATGTGTGTGTGTGTTTGTGTTTCACTTTTGAAATTCCTGCCCAGTTCCGCTCCCATGCGCCGCTGCTGCTCGCAGGGAACGGAACCAGGAAGTCAGATGGCGTGATCGCGCCGGTGATCACAGCGGAGGACAGCGGTGGACATCGCTGGATCGCCAGGAGAAGGTAAGGGCTCCGCTGGCAGCTCTCCAATGTTACCCCGAGCATGACTCAGGTTTACCGCTCCTGGCAGATAAAATCAACCCCGAGTCACGCTCGGGGATACCACCAGGGAGGTTAACAAAGCCTGTCTGAAGCCTTGTTGAAGCCTTGTTGAAGCCAAAGCAAGTGTAAATAAGCCCTTAAGAATAGCTGGCTGTTAAAGAGAGGGCGGTTCCCAGCCGCTGTGTCCTTAACAACCAATGACTCATCAGCTATCAGCAGGCTTCCTCGCTGACAGCTCAATGTAAACAGTATTGCTGGCAAGTAAAAATTCTGAAAAAAACAGGACCTTCAGGTCTAGTATAAGTTTTAAGGTGAACATTTAAAAAAAATGATGTGGGGTCCCCTCTCAAAATCCATACCAGACCCTTATCCCCCCACACCAGGCCACATGCCCTCAACATGGGGGGTACATATAAATGAGTATGGGGTACACAGTAAAAAAAAAAGTCAAAGTCAATAAAAACAAAACACCTGTTTTTTAAAAGTCCTTTATGAAAAAATATCAAATAAACGTCCCCCGATGTACATCCAAAATCAATCACGATGAATGCCAGATACCGACCAGGGAAAAAAAGCGAAAGCTCCAACGTCTGACAGTTGTTAAATAAGTAAAATAAGTAAGGGGTGCCCCCACCCACCCAATGATGTCACAGGGTGACCCCACCCCCTTGTGACATCATCACCCAGGACATGCTGAGTGGATGATTTCATAAGGGGGTTGGGTCACCCAGTGACATCATCAGATGGCCACCCACCCCTTAGTTATTTAACCACTTCAATACCAGGCACTTATGCACCTTCTCGCCCAGACCAATTTTCAGCTTTCAGCGCTCTAACATTTTTGAATGACAATTACTCACCATTGGGCATTTTATTTTTTGCGATATAAGCAAAAATACTGTGAAAATTTTGAAAAAAAAAAACACTTTTTTTTTGTTTCTATTGTAAAATTTTGCAAATAAGTTGTTTTTCTTCATAAATTTGGGCCAAGATTAAGGCCCCTTTCACACTGGGGCGGTTTGCAGGCGCTATTGCGCTAAAAATAGCGCCTGCAAACCGACTCGAAACAGCTTTTGCTGTGTCTTCAGTGTGAAAGCCCGAGGTAAAACTGCCCCGCTAGCAGCCGAAATGCGCCGCTAAAACAACGGTAAAGCGGCGCTAAATATAGCGCCGCTTTACCGCCAGCGTCCCCAACGCCCCAGTGCGAAACCAGCCTTATACTGCTAAATATCTTTGGTAAAAATAACCCAAATTAGTGGATATTATTTAGTCTGTGTGAAAGTTATAGACCACTTTCACACTGAGGCGCTTTTCAGGCATTTTCACGTTAAAAACAGCGCCTAAAAAGCTCATGAAAACATATTTCCATTAAAATCAATAAATGCTTTCACACTGGGGCAGTGTGCTGGCAGGGCTGTGAAAAATACCCTCCCCATTGAAATTCATGAAAAGCTCTGCAAAAGCACCTGAAAAGCTCTTCAAAAGCGCTCAGTGTTTTTACTGGCAGTTTAGAAGCGCCTCAGTGTGAAAGTGGCCATAGAGTCTACAAGCTATGGTGCCAATCACTGAAAATTGATTACACATGATGTACTGACAGCCTACATCATTTCTTGAGACCCTAACAAGCCAGGGAAGTACAAATACCCCCCAAATTACCCCTTCTTGGAAAGTAGACAGTCCAATGTATTTACTAGGAGGCAGGATGAGTTTTTTGAAGTTGTAATTTTTTTCTCACAATTCTTGGGAAAATACATAATTTTTTTTTTTTTTTTGCACAAACTTGTCATATTAACAGGTTATTTCTCTCACACAACATATGCATAATTGCAACTACACCCCAAAATACATTCTGCTACTCCTCCTGAGTATGGCGATACCACATGTGTGAGACTTTTACACAGCCTGCCCTCATACAGAGGCCCAACATTGAAGTAGCACCTTCAGGCGTTCTACGAGCATAAATTGCACATCTCATTTCTCAACCACCTATTACAATTTTGAAGGCCCTGGAGCACCAGGACAATGGAATGACCCCATTTTTGAAAGCAAACACCCCAACATATAATCTATGAGGCATAATGAGTCTTTTGAATGGTTTATTTTTTTCCAGAAGTTTTTGGAATATGTGGATTTTTTTTACACAAAGTTGTCCATTTATAAGATATTTCTAATGCCGCGTACACACGATCGGAATTCCGTCCAGAAAAAGACCGATGAGAGCTTTTCATTAAAAAAATGTGACCGTGTGTAGGCTCCATCGGAATTTTGCTGGCCGAATTTCCAACAGCAAAGAATTGAGAGCATGTTCTAAATTTTTCAGATGAAAAAGGTTTCTATCGGAAATTCCGATCGTCTGCAGCAATTCTGACGTGCAAAATTCCTAGCATGCTCGGAAGCATTGAACTTGGCTCGTTGTAGTGTTGTATGTCAATGCGTTCTTGATGGTCAGAATTTGGTGTGACCACGTGTAGGCAAGACACGTCGTCCGTTGGAATTCCGTCGAGAAAACCGCCAGAGCTTTTTCCGACGAGAATTTCTATCGTGCGTATGCGGCATAACACATAGGGGCTGATTTATGAACATGTTGGCGCATTTGCATGCGCAGGAATAGTTATTGAGACATGGCGCATACTTAAACAAATAAAAACCAGCTGGTGACTTGCGCTGGATGCGCAGAATCGTTGTGCGCATTGGCGCAGACACATTCTTAAATACAGAACAGACATCAGGCACTTGCTCATTGTAATGCTGATCATGTTAATGAGCATTTCCTTATCACATGGAGAATATTGCTTCCAGTTTTATTCCGTTCATTCATTTATTTTTGAAACAACTCAATATTCATTCTAGAGATCTTCCTATCAACAACTGTGCGGATGTTTCCTGAACTTGTAATTGTGCATTTTATGGTGATAGACTATAATCATTGGTGGAGCCGAAACTTCCATCAAAACATCTTCTTAATACATGTCTGTGTATTGTGCATTCTGGACAATTAATTTCCCCATACACTGTGCAATCTGATTTGATGACGTTTAAATCCACTCATTTGTCTGAGCAATTAATTTCCCCATACACTGTGCAATCTGATTTGATGAGGTTTAAATCCACTCATTTGTCTGAGTAATTCATTTCCCCATACACTGTGCAATCTGATTGGACGAAAGCCTAACAATGAACTAGGAAGTAGTCCTATTTCCAGGGGTCGTGCATCATCTGCATAGAAATTGAGCATTCACCCACAAACATTCACATACTACAAATTTTGCGCATATGTTTGTGCATGAAAAGTCCTTGATTATTTTTCTAAATGTAAACTGGAGTTGCAGAATTATTAATCAAAAAGTATTTATTTATTTTTTCCTCAAAACATTGGAGACTGCAACCAATACAAATGTACAATCTGTGGCATGTAAACTCCCCTCAATGTAAAGTCAAGATAACCAAAAGCAGGGAAAGCTTTCACACTGGAGCGTTGCGGGCACTGGCGGTAAAATGGCGCTATATTTAGCGGCGCTTTAATGTCGTTTTAGCGGCGCTATTCAACCGCTAGCGGGGTGGTTTTAACCATGGCTAGCTGGCTGAAAAAGGGTTAAAACCGCCCACAAAGCCCCACTGCAGTGGCCCTTTGCAGGCGGGTTTGCAGTGCTGCCCCATTATTTTCAATGGGAGGGGGCGCTTTAGGAGCAGTAAATACACCGCTCCTACAGCGCTCCAAAGATGCGGCTTGCAGGACATTTTTGACCTATATACAAGCACACCACTCCAGTGTCCAGCCCTCGGGGTTTTCACACTGGAGACACAGCAGCGGCTGTTTCAGGGTGCTTTGCAGGCGCTATTTTTAGCGATGTAGCGCCTGCAAAGCGCCCCAGTGTGAAAGGGGCCTTGTCGTTTCAAAATTAAAAATGAATATCTGATCTATTTGCAAATGAATGAAGACATGCTATGGGGATTGATATCTGAGTTCACCTTTATCATGAAAAAAGACCCGATCACACAGAAAAAGCACTGCAAAGCATTTTACAACTTTATTTGAGAAACACAGTAAAAGTTCACAAAAAAAAGAAGATAAAATAAAGGCACTGTGAA
This sequence comes from Lithobates sylvaticus, assembly GCA_028564925.1. NCBI lineage: Eukaryota > Metazoa > Chordata > Amphibia > Anura > Ranidae > Lithobates > Lithobates sylvaticus. The sequence continues at coordinate 256,502,955 of CM053027.1, read as the reverse complement.
AGTAATTACTCGGCGTAATGTGAAGGTTGCCTATGTACAGAAAAACAAACAAAACATTCCATATACAAAAGAGCGAACACTCAGGACAGACAAATCTTTAGGACATAGATAACAAAATCAATACAATTGCATAAACTTTCATACAGCTAAGTGAGTATATCAAGGAAAAAGGCAAGTCATTATACACACATCCCTCCAACTCCACCGATGAACCTCCCTGTCTTGTGTGGATCACGCTACACTTTATAAGAAATTTAAGGTTAAAATAGGTAACAGCTGAAAACATTTTAGTAAACAATTGTTATTAGTGAAGTAACCGTGAGTAGCATATATTTGGAATAGTTACTAAAAACAATCTAAACTCTAACCAATAATAAAATCAATGCCAGCATAACAAAGTATACACACAAAACAAAGTATACACACAACAAGGTGGCCTCACTTTAGGCAAATCTACACAAACCGCACCCCCTTATCTACTCAAACCAATCCTGTCATTAATATAACAGTCATTCTTTCAGTTTGAGAGACCCTCTCAACCTGTTTACTGTAGCTGAAGAGACAATAGCCTCTTCAAACTGTCAATTTGAATATAACAATGTTATCTAACACCATTGTATGAAAACAGCATTTGTTTGAGAATTCTACTCAAACCAGAAGACTGACAGTAATCTGATCAACTAACTTGTAATATTGTCCCATGTAATGTTATGTCTGATGTGATGTTTAAAAAAAAATATCATATTTTAACAAAGCAACACAACATAGGACATGTTTTTTGGCGCGACCATGCATACCTGCTCAATCAACGTTCTCACCTGCTGCTTATTAATGCACACATGCACAATAAAAAAATGTGTCCTTTAGTTCATCTAACTTCATTTAGGAAGCTTAGCTGCTCAGAAAGATGGTTAGATTTAAACGTTATACAATCAGATTGCACAGTGTATGGGGAAATTAATTGCTCGGACAAATGAGGGCATTTCAACCTCATCCAATCGGATTTCACAGTGTATGGGGAAATTAATTACTCAGACAATTGAGTGGATTTAAACTTAATCCAATCAGATTGCACAGTGTATGGGGAAATTAATTGCTCAGAGAGAGGATTAGATTTAAACGTTATCCAATCAGATTGCACAGTGTATGGGGAAACAAATTTTCCAGAATGCACAATACACAAACATGTATTAAGAAGAGGTTTTCATGGAAGTTTTGGCTCCACCAATGATTATAGACTATCACCCTAAAATGCACACAATTACATTTTGACAATTATGACATTTCACATCCAAGTCCAGGAAACATCTGCACAGCTGTTAATTGGAGGAAGATCTCTAGAATGAATATTGAGTTGTTTCAAAAAGAAATGAATGAATGGAATAAAACTGGAAGCAATATTCTCCATGTTATAAGGAAAAGCTCATTAACATGATCAGCATTGCAATGAGCAAGTGCCTGATGTATAAGCAGTTATGCACCCTGGAGAACGCAGATGTGCCTGTGCGCAACACACATATTTAACAAGCTAAAACGTGTGCGCCCTGTCAGGCGAGGATAAAATGGTGTGCTTTGTCAATCCACATGTTCAGTTGAGTAAGCTGAAAGAAGGTGTGAAAAAGGCAGATCTACATGTTCTGGACAGCATTTGTGCATTTAAACAAGATTATATACATACATTTTAGACCTGGAAATAGAAGATGGGAAACTGTATTCAGTATTCAGAAAAAAATTTAGAAGATTACATTGTCTGCGCTTGCTAAAGGTAGGTGCATAAGATTGCACAAGTGCGCTTCCTATGTAAATATGGTTTGGTGCATGTGCGTGCACCATCATTTTTGATAAATGTCTTGAGTCTTTTTTGTAATTTTTTTTTGTGTAATTGCTCCAATTTCTCCACTGCACCACAGGCACAGGTCTTTAGTAAATCACCCCCATAGCATGCACATAGCGTAAAAATGACATCCCTAAATACATTCTGCTACTCCTCCTGAGTATGGTGATACCACACGTTTGAGACTTTTACACAGCCTGGACACATACAGAGGTATGTGGCCACCATCCAAGTAGCACCTCCAGGCATTCTAGCAGCATAAATTACACATATCATTTTCTGACTAACGATCACATTTTTAAAGGCCCTTCATATTTCTAACACATAGCAGGTTCATATCAAATAACAAAAGATTACTTGTGGTTTTAGGAGTGCAGTGGTCCATGGAGGAAAGCATCAGTCCAGGCAGCAGGCAGGGATGTGGTCAGCGACAGCAAAAGCAATCGTCCAGGCAGCAAGCAGGAATACTGTCCATAGTTAGTTCAGGCAGAGATACTGTCAGCACAGCCAAAGCATTGGTCCAGGTAGCAGGCAGAGGTGTTCAGGCATAAATACTGTCCATAGTCAATAGAGGCAGCAGGCAGCAAAATGGTCAGCACAGCCAAAGTATTGGTCCAGGCAGCAGGAAGGACCATCAAGCTTAGGGCCAGGGGGACAGGGGTAGAGGCTTCCCCCACCCAAATCTCTTTTAAGCCTGCGGGCAACCAGACCCTGTTCTGGCAGCACAGAAAAGAAAAACAGTTTTTCTCTACTCAGAACGCTATTCTGAAGCCCTTCACATATGTGAGACTCCCTGTGTACTAAAAGGCAAAAGATCAGTCCAAATGTCAGGCAAAAACATGGTCGATCAAAAGGCAGAGGTCAGTGCATGTGGAAGTCAGAAACGTGGTTTAAAACAGCAGGCAAAGACATTGTCAGTACACAGGCTGAGGTTGGTGCACGTGGAAGTCAGAAACATGTTTTAAATCGGCAGGCAAAGACATCGTCAGTACACAGGCCAGGGTCAGTTATTATACACCATTTATATAGCGCCAACAGTTTACGCAGCACTTTACAATGTATAGGGGGGATAACACAATTACAGTACAGTTCAATACAAAAAGGTACAGGGGGGCCCTGCTCGTAGAGCGTACATTCTAAAGGGAGGGGGTAGTGGTACAAAAGGTAATAGCTGTTGGGGGCGTGGCTACCGCGCTGCTGGATGGACGCCTGAGATCGTAGCTCCTCCAGACAGCCGGGGTACGTAGCATACACAGGCGGCGGATCGGCACAAAAAAGACATCCCCTTATCCCTGAAGTGCCCGGCACCCATCCGCTATGGGCAGAAAGAAAAAAGAACCAGCCGGACCCGGGAAACTGTCACTCTTCTTCCCCCCTAAGGCGAGCACACGAGGCCAAGATGGCGCCGGCGGCTCCCCGCCGAGCAGGTCCGGCGGATCCTCTCCTGCAACTCACAGCCCCAGCTCAGGAGGAAACTCAACTACCTCCCATCCCAGATCACCGGAGATGTCTACTCCGAACCAGAGTCCAGCAAAGAGCAAGCTCAGGCTCTCAGCAAACTCCTCAGCCATCGAGGTAAGCCCTGAATGTAACTCTGCTAATACTACAGCAGAGCTTCCTGCCATGTTTAGCTCCTTCCCTGCCACCAATCAACCTGTGTCTGAAACTGTACTGAAAGACATGCTAATGTCACTGCAAACCTCTCTAACTGCTAACATCCTGCAATGTGTGGCTACAGTGAAATCTGAAGTGACTGAACTAGGCAGCAGGGTAGACCATATTGAACATAAAATGGGCGAATTTGCTTCATCTCATAACAAGCTTATTGATGCGCATGACGAGCGGGATGATCGCATAGAGTCGCTAAGAGAAAAAATCGCAGACCTTGAGGATCGCTCAAGGCGAAATAATTTAAAGGTCAGAGGCGTCCCAGAATCTATACAAATCCACCAACTAAACCAATATGCATGCGACCTGATCAAATCAGCTATTCCCAACATACCAGCTGCGGAGGTAATAATCGACAGAATCCACAGATTGCCAAAACCCTCCTTCATTTCCGACGATGTGCCTAGAGATGTGATCATGAGGGTGCACTTTTCATGTTAAAGAACAGCTGATGACCCACTTTCGCAAAAAAGAACAAGCGATTTTCTCGCCTGCAACTATATGCAGACCTTTCCCAGTACACCTTACAGAAAAGGAGATCACTCCTTCCAATAACCAAAGCCCTAAGAAATCATGATGTTACGTACCGCTGGGGATACCCCACAAAATTGGTCATCACCAGAAACAACACCTCATCAGTGATTTCTAACTTAGAAGGAGGGCTCGCACTCCTCCGAAAATGGGACATTCTTCCTGAACAAGAAGCGCAACCCCGCAAGCAGCCTGATAAACTGTATGATCAACAAGAGTGGCAAATCGTCTCTCACAAAAGGAAACACCACAAACCACAAGAAGACGTCGCCTCTAGTTCACCATCTTAAACACTTCTTTCAACAAATTACCCCGGCTCATTGGAGCCCTTCCACGTAATCTCCCCCCACGAGTTTTGTGCAGCATTCCTGCAATCAGATCCCTTGCAGGATCGTTTTTCTCTTTTTAACCGGAAGTTATGTTTCTCCCCCTTTGTCTTCTTTTCTTTCCTATTCTGAGTTGTTTTGCCAGATGCATAGCCTCCTGAACTTCAGTATCCACTCACCCACTCTGAGATCCGAAAGGAGCCATGATGACACCAACAACACTCCTGGACCGCACAACCGTCGGAACCACGTTCCTCTAATGTACACAGCATCACCTATCAGGTACTTTTCCCAATATTATGCCACTCACTGTAACATCACTTAATGTAAGAGGCCTGAATCATCCAGCCAAGAGAGCCTCTTTGTGGAAGGAAGCCCTCAAATTGGGGAGTGATGTGATATGCATCCAAGAAACGCATTTTCAAGCTTCTGCATCTCCCACTCTTGCACATAAAAAATTCCCACACATATTTACCGCCTCTGCCTCTTGCAAACGTAAAGGAGTGCTCATAGCGGTAAAAAACACAGTGGCCTTCAAATCCCATAGCGTCATTCAGGACCCAGAGGGTAGATTTCTGATCCTCCTATGTGACATTAATGGAAAGCCGTACACCATTGTTAGTGCTTATGCACCGAACAAGCACCAGCTTAGATTCACCAAGAAACTTTTTTCCAAAATCACCAAGTCCAGAAGAGGATCCCTAGTCATCTGTGGGGACTTTAATCTAACAGCCAATCCAGAATTGGACTTGACAGCTAAGCCCTCACGTTTTCATGTAGCGCTCCAACCTCTCTTCCACATAGAAGATGTATATGATGTATGGAGATGCCAGCATGCTGAGGAGAGAGATTTTACTTTCCACTCAGCGAGACATAATTCTTACTCAAGGTTGGATATGGTCTTAGTGGACAAGGTCCTACTTCAAGCTGTGTCTTCTTCTAGTATACATGATATAACATGGTCAGACCATGCTCCTGTCTCGATATCTATACTGGAGGAACACACGCTTAATCCGGCATATGTATGGAGAGTTAACTCACAAATCTTCAAATCTGCACAGAATGTAACTGATGTCGAGAAACAATTACGAGAGTTTTTCCATATCAACTCACATTCAGTATCAAATCCATTTATAACCTGGTGTGCCCATAAGGCTTTTATTAGAGGTATTTTTATCCAGATGAGCTCACGCATACGGAGGCAGAGGCTTCGGTTTCTGGAGGAGACGCTGAGAGAGATTCGTTCTTTAGAAACTATTAACAAGACCAGCCCATCCCAGCAACTTGCTAATGAATTATCTAAACTCCGAACGTCCCTGAGGTTGATGCTTCTAGAACAGCATGATAAATATATCAAAGCTCTTAAACTGACAACCTACTCCTCAGGTAACAAAGCGGGCAAATTTATGGCCAACAGATTGAAAGCTAGAAAGCTACAATTCAAAATAGAACATCTAGTAGACCCCCACACCAAAACTAAAATTAGGGACCCGAAGGGCATAGCAGATGCCTTGGCGGCTTATTATAGAAAGCTGTACAATTTTTAAAAGACGACCCGGATACCACACAACCAGAGCAAGGTGATATCACATGCTTTTTAGAATCTCTCCATCTACCTGCTCTGTCGACAGACCAGCTTATTGAGCTGAACTCCCCTATTACACCCCAAGAAATTTTTAAAGCTATCAAATCACTACCTTTAGGCAAATCACCTGGACCAGACAGTCTATCTAACGATTATTACAAGCAATTCCAAGACGTGCTCAGTCTGAATCTCTCTCCGGTCTTCGGGGCGGCGGCAGCCTCTGCCTCCTTCCCATCAGAAATGTTGCAAGCCTATATAGTAACTCTTCCCAAACCCGAAAAAGATCCATCACATCCAGCTAACTACAGGCCTATTTCCTTATTAAATACTGACCTCAAATTGTACGCCAAAGTTATCGCCCATAGATTGACCCACATATTACCTACCCTCATAAATTCGGACCAAACTGGCTTCAAAACCGGACGCCAGACATCCGATGCGACTAGGCGGGTTATAAACCTGATTCATTGTGCCGCGGCCGGTCGGGTGCCTTCTCTGCTCCTCTCCTTGGACGCGGAGAAGGCATTCGACCGCATCCACTGGCAATACATGGAAGCAACTCTAAAGAAGTTTGGGTTCTCCGGACCTATATTATCAGCTATCCTGGCATTATATTCCTCTCCATCAGCAAAGGTCTATACTTCTAACACACTCTCCTCCTTTTTAATCACGAACGGAACAAGGCAGGGTTGCCCCCTGTCTCCGTGTATCTTTAACTTGCTAATCAAACCCCTGTCAGAGGCTATACGGACATCCCCCAGAGTTACAGGTCTCAAACTAGGTGCTGATTCCCACGTCATAAATCTATTTGCAGACGATATAATTATCTTCCTGACAAACCCTGAGACTTCCCTAGCAGCTACCCATGAAATTCTCCAAAACTTCAGCGCAATATCTTACTACAAAGTAAATTATACCAAATCACTACTCTTATGAATGAATGAATGAATGATTTGTATAGCGCTGCAACTGCGAACTGAATCGCCTCGAGGCGCTTGACTGCTCATGTTGGGATGCCATGTATTAGAAGAGGTGGGTCTTGAGTTTTTTCCTGAAGGCCTGATGGTTTTCTTCCATGCGGATGTTGTTTGGTAGAGCATTCCATAGCCGGGGTCCCTGTACTGCGAATCTTCGTTCTCCCTTCGATTTGTAGCGGGCTTTGGGGATGAGAAGGCGATTTTGGTTTGACTTAGGGATTGACCCAAAACTTCGCACCACCATCCAATCATCCTATTCCTATACATGGAGTAAGGGAGAGATCCCATACCTAGGAATACGACTAGCAGCAGACATCAAACAATTGGCGGACATTAATTATTCCCTTCTTATCAACAAAATAACAAAGGAAGCCCAACACATAACTAAATACGAACTCTCCTGGATGGGTCGTTTGGCCGCATTCAAAATGTTTGTACTACCTCAAATTTTATATGTTTTCAGGACACTCCCCATACTACCCAAACGGGCACATTTTACGGCACTTACTAAATTAATGAAAGCACGCATTTGGAAAGGCATGAAACCACGCAGTTCCCATACCTTGTTGATGAAGCATAAGTTTGCAGGCGGCATGGGTATGATTGACCTGAAAGACTATTGGATAGCATCGCAGCTGGCTCAACTGCGCTGCTGGTTCCATCCAGACATAGACAACAGGTGGGTCAAGATTGAACAATCTTATGCCCACACCCTCGAACTTAAAAATCTACTTATTGTTGACACCTGGAAACCTGGCATCCTTAAAAGATTGCCTCTCACCATTCAGGCCTCATTAGAAGCCTGGAGATCTTACCATTCGACGGCCCTTCCCACATCACAGAAGACTTCCATCCCGATACCATTAGAAGCCCTAGAAATAGCAATCTCAAACATCTCTCTCCAAACATGGCATACCAAAGGAATTTTTGTCCTGAGCCAACTTCTCCAAAACGGTTCCCTCAAACCCTTTGAAACACTCCAGACTGAATTCAAAATACCCCATACGGCACGTTTCACGTATAGGATCATTGTCCTGCTGCAGAACCCAAGTTCGTTTCAGCTTGAGTACACGAACAGATGGTCGGACATTCTCCTTCAGGATCTCTTGGTAGACAGCAGAATTCATAGTTCCTTTTATCACGGCAAGTCTTCCAGGTCCTGAAGCAGCAAAACAGCCCCAGACCATCACACTACCACCACCATATTTTACTGTTGGTATAATGTTCTTTTTCTGAAATGCAGTGTTCCTTCTACGCCAGATATACTTGGACACACACCTTCCAAAGAGTTCCACTTTTGTCTCATCGGTCCACAGAATGTTGTCCCAAAAGTCTTGGGGATCATCAAGATGTGTTGTGGAGAAATTGAGACGAGCTTTGATGTTCTTTTTGCTCAGCAGTGGTTTTCTCCTTGGAACTCTGCCATGCAGGCCATTTTTGCCCAGTCTTTTCCTGATGGTGGAGGCATGAACGCTGACCTTAACTGAGGCAAGTGAGGCCTGCAGTTCCTTGGATGTTGTTATATATGAATTTCGCATTTCTTAAACTCCCTCAGTTCGCCGGACATACTAGTTCACACACCAAGTTGGCAATACCTTACTAATAAAAAACGGAATAGGAAAGGGACTTCACTGTTCTACAACCAACTGCAAAATAAACTTACCTTTAACAAGGCTACACCACATATGAAGTGGGAATCAGATCTAGGAACCTCATTCACCTCTGCTCAATGGGTCACAGCTATAAAACATGTCTACCAAGCCTCTAAATGTGTCAACCATTGGGAACTAGCACAAAAAATCACCTTAAGATGGTACCTTACGCCATACAGGATTTCAAAATTCTCACCAACACAGTCCCCTCTATGTTGGAGGAACTGTGGAGGTGTTGGTCAGATTAGGCACGTCTTCTGGTCCTGTAAACACCTGAAGAGTTTCTGGAACAAGTTGTTTCGCATTATCTCTGCAATAACCGGCATTCTAACCCCCCCCACAGCAGCCCTAGCCATACTCAATATTGGCATAGAGCAATACCCACCTGACTGCCGCAGAATAGTCACCCATATCCTTTTGGCTGCCAAAATGCTCATTGCAAGAAAATGGAGAACAAACTTAGCTCCAAATGTTTCCGAAGTACTTAATATGGTGCAACACAACTTTACATTTGAGAAGATATTAGCAAATAGGCTAGGAAACGAACGCACCTTTGACTACCATTGGAAACTATGGGTCTCTTGGACAAAACGCAATAGCTGAAAACCGAGACAGCTCATAGAGGATGTGCCTAGTTTGACCAACCGAATGTCGGCCCTGTCTACCCCTCCTTCGTTGATCATTCTTTATTGTTTTTACTGAGTATTCAATCTTATTTTTCTCAAGAGACATAACTCAGATCTCCCTTCTCTCTTTCTCTCTTTCCTTTTCTCCCATAAATCCTACTAGCTCTAGGAGGTCTATTTACATGAGACTATAAAGCTTTTCACTTGTTGTTCTGTGTTCTTAGAATTGTTTGATATGTTATTTAGACGCTGTTGATACACACCTGACAATGTAATTCATGTACATACCTCTATGCTAAATCTGCTCAGCTTTAGAGTATGTTATCTCATTGTCTGTATCTCTGTTAAAAAATTTCTTAATAAAAACAAATTAAAAAAAAAAAAAAAAGGTAATAGCTGCAGAGAATGATTTGATGGGGGTGGCTCGGGAACAATTGTTGTTAGGTGTTTGTGGGATAGGCTTCCCTGGAAAAAATTAGTTTTCAGGGTCAGTTAATTAACATGGAAGGTAGAAACATGGTAGCAGGCAAATGATCCACACAGGTATTTGCAACGGGGAATAGGCAGTCTGGTAATAATAAGGGAAACTAATATATGATGGATGTGTGATAATTTTTGAAACAATCTCTGATGCACAGGCCAGGTTGGGAGGGACATTGGGGACAATAATAGCTGGTATCTCTTCGAACTCCTCCTCTGCTGCATACACGGCATTTCTTTTGGCGGCTCCATCCAGATTCTGTTCTTATAGGAAAAATGTTGCTCGTGAAGTTGACTCACACTATCAAAGCGAATGCTTCCTGGGGCGGGACCTTGTTGGTAAATCAGGGAATGTCTTCAATATACTTGAGGTAGGTGATTTGCAACTTTTTTATACCAATAACAGGACTTTCTGGTTGACAAATAGGGTTGTAGCATCTGATCATTTAAATCCACCCCCCCATGTACATATTGTAGTCGTGGACACATTCAGGGTTTACAACGGGGCTGCATCTTCTCTGCATCTCCATCATGGTGTCATTGTGGATGGTAGAGAGGATGTGGACATCTTTCTTGTCCCCCCACTTCATGGCCAACACCTCCTTATTTCTCATGAATGACGATTCTCCGTTTGGCAATTTTTTTGTTAACAGATTTTGTGGGAAGCCCTTCCATTTTTTTTTGTAAGGTACTGAAAGCCATGGTTTGTTTACTCTAAAGGTGACGAAAAAGGGGCAGGCTGTTATAATAGTTGTTGACATATAAGTGTATTATTTTTGGAACAGGGGGTATGCCAGCTAGCAGAAAATTTTCACACTGGTTCCAATATATGTGGGGCAATCACAGGGCTAGAGCTGGGAGTCTTTGCCTTCATAAATACGAAATGTGAACACATATCCTGTGGCTCGATCACACAATTTATTTAATTTCAACCCATACCTGGCTCTCTTACGTTGTATATACTGCTTGAAGTGCAGTCGGCCAGTAAAATGTATAAGGGACTCGTCCACACCAATCTTTTGGTCTGGGATAAAAACTTCTGTAATTTTCTGGGAAAAGGAATTAATTAGGGGGTGTATCTTGTACAATTTGTCGTGATCTCAGGGATGATCTCAGGGAGAGCACTGCGTATTATCACTGAAGTGTAGAAAATGCATAGTCATGTCCTGGACATGACAGCAGAATATATCGGTATGTGGTAGATGGGGTTGGTGGACCAATAGGCATGGAACGTATTGTCCCATATTGAACGTAAGACCTAAAAACTATTTAAATTTGTCCAGTGTTAGATTTCGCCACTGGAACATGCGGGCGTAGGATGAATTGGGGTCGGCAGCAATAAATTGGAATGCATACAGATTGGTTTGGTCCACCATATTCTGCAACAAATCTTGTGGGAAAAATAAATAAAAATAATCTAATTGGGAAAAATTTGTAGTGTTGGGCTGTACACCTGACTGTGCGGTGAAAGTGGGGATTATAGCGGATCCTGAGTTGGCAGGCAACTATAAGGGGTTTTCCAGGGCATCGGGAAGGTAGGACTGGGGCTGGATTCTTCGGGTTGGGCGTGTAATTCCAGTATTTGTACTGGGCTCCTCTTCCTGGGGTCTGGCGCTGCTGGTGGTGGGCAGGTCTTCTGATCTTGGTCCTGATCTCTTTATTCATTTGGGAGGGACGGTTTCCTTTGCTGACTTGGACTCTGATCCACTATCCTCCACTGGCTCGTATTCCGAACCTGAATCGGATGATGGGAGCTCCCCGCTGCTCTTATCATCCGACATGGTAAAAATTACATATGCCTCCTCAGGTGTGTAAACACTTTGAGACATTATGGCAGTACTTATTGGGGGGCCTGTGTAATGGTACAGCTGGTGGTGGGCCTGTGTGGTGGTACCGATGGTGGTATTAGTGGTGGGCCTGTGTGTCGGTACCGATGCTGGTACGGGTGGGGGTACTGGTGGCGGTACCGCTGGCGGAATGGGTGGCGGTACCGATGGCGGTACTAGTGGCGGTACTGATGGCGTTACTGGTGGCGGTTCCGATTGCGGTACTGGTAGTGGGCCTGTGTGGTGGTACCGATGGCGGTATGGATGGCAGTACTGGTGGAGGTACCGATGGCGGTACTAGTGGCGGGCCTGATGGCGGTACCGATGGTGGTACGGGTGGCGGTACCGATGGTGGTACGGGTGGCGGTACCGATGGTGGTACTAGTGGCGGGCCTGATGGCGATACTGGTGGTGGTACCGATGGCGGTGGGCCTGTGACAGATAGGCTGTTTGACAGATGGGATGTGTGACTGAATTCAGATGAAGTTGTGACAGGTCCTCTTTATGGTGGGGGTGTGTTGTGCACAGTAATATAGTACAGACAATACACTGATCTCACTTACTTATCCCTGCTCTCTTCTCACACGATCGGTGTGAGGAGAGGGCAGGGATCAGATAGTAACTGCTCTCTGTGTTTACATTTGTGACCTGCTGTGATTGGAAACAGCCAGCAGTCACAATTTCATTGGCTGTTTACCCTGATCAGGGAGGCGCTGTGTCCAAGGGACCAACCGGGCCAGGGTTGTGGGGAAGAGACCCTTGTCCTCATCAACATGGGGATCTTCCCTACCCCAAAGCACCCACCATGTTGAGGGCATGTGGCCTGGCACTCACTCGTCCGCCCTCTTTTCTGGCCTGCCAGGCTGAATGCTTGGATAGGGGGCTGGTATGGATTGGGGGGCCCCACACCATTTTTAAAAAAAATAGTTGTGGGGTTCCCCTTAATTCATACAAGATCTGAAGGGCCTGGTATGGATTGAGGGGGACCCCCACGATGTTTTTTTTTTTTTTTTTTTTTTACAGACAGCAGATGAGTCATGGTTGATAAAGACGGCAGCGGCTGCCCTCACTCCTTAACAGCCAGCTTTTCTGATTTCTGAATATCCAAAAGGAATGTCAAAGATACAAAAATGAATTCCAAAATTTCGAAAAAGAATTGGTCCAATATTGCATCAATGGACCAATTATTTTTTAGAATTTCAGAATTAGTTTTGTATTTTTAGCATTGTTTATTTAGAATAGCATTACGATTAAAAAATACCAGGCCCTGGTACGGATTTTAAGTGGAGCTCCACACCAAAATAAATACAGTGTGGGGTCCATTACCTCCCTGTTGATTTTGACAGTATATTGCTAACTTCCTGATTATTAACAAACTGCTCATCAGAGCCCTTATGCTAGAGCACCTCATATTCCCAATCCCTTCTCCTCCCCTCGGGACTGGCCCTAATGCCTCCTTACCTTACTAATTCCGCCCTTTCTCTCTTCCTATCCTCTGTTCCCTGCTCGTCTCGCTCTTTTACAACTCCCTAATTCCCACTAGTTTTCAATTACTGACCTACTTCTCTAATATTAGGTTACTAGTAGAATTATATTTGGCAGGACAACATCTGTGACAATTTATGAGACTCATGGCCCAAACTTGAAATGATTCTCCAGTTTATTCGACAGAGACCCTAGCAGCCTCTCTTTTGTTCCACACTAGGTTTGTTTGCTTGAGCTGAAATTTGTAAGAGGTTACAACCTGCCTGCTTATCTAAGTCTATGATACTGCTACTTATAGCCTTCTACATATGTTAGAACTGAGATTTTGCATGATTCTTTTACATGTATTCTCTTGCAAAACTTAACCTATTAAGGGCTGCGTCCCTGTCACCGCATTGTAATACAATATACCCTGCCTTATTTTCCCTGCCGAGGGGAATTGTCCTTAACCACTTCAGCCCCGGACCAATTGGCAGCCAAAGGACCAGAGGTCTTTTTTCAATTTTGCACTGCACTGCTTTAACTGGTAATTGCGCGGTCATGCAATGTTGTAACCAAACGAAATTTGCGTCCTTTTCTTCCTACAAATAGAGCTTTCTTTTGATGGTATTTGATTGCCTCTGTGATTTTTATTTTTTGCGCTATAAACAGAAAAAGACCGCAAATTTTGAGAAAAAAAATATATTTTCTACTTTTTGTTATAAGAAAAATCCTATAAACTCAATTTTAGTCAAACATTTGGGCCAAAATGTATTCAGCCACATGTCTTTAGTAAAAAAAAATGCCAATAAGCGTATATTTATTGGTTTGCGCAAAAGTTATAGCGTCTACAAACTAGAGTACATTTTCTGGAATTTACACCGCTTTTAATTTATGACTGCCTATCTCATTTCTTGAGGTGCTAAAATGGCAGGGAAGTACAAACCCCCCCCCCCCACCCCCAAATGACCCCATTTTGGAAAGTAGACATCCCAAGCTATTTGCTGAGAGGCATGTTGAGCCCATTGAATATTTTTTTTTTTTTTTTTTTTTTTAGTCCCAAGTGATTGAATAAAGACAAAAAAAAAAAAAAAATGTATTCAAAAAGTTGTCACTAAATGATATATTGCTCACACATGCCATGGTTATATGTGGAGATGCACCCCAAAATACATTTTGCTGCTTCTCCTGAGTATGGAGATGCCACATGTGTGGGACTTTTTGGGAGTCTAGCCGCGCACGGGGCCCCGAAACCCAAGCACCACCTTCAGGATTTCTAAGGGTGCAAATTTTTGATTTCACTCCTCACTACCTACTACCTATCACAGTTTCGAAGGCCATAAAATGCCAAAATAGCACAAAACCCCCCCCAAATTACCCCATTTTGGAAAGTAGACACCCCAAGCTATTTGCTGAGAGGCATGTTGAGTACATGGAATATTTTATATTTTGCCACAAGTTGCGGGAATATTACAAACTTTTTTTTTTTTTTTGCCCAAAGTTGTCACTAAATGATATATTGCCCACACATGCCATGGGCATATGTGGATTTACACCCCAAAATACATTCTGCTGCTTCTCCTGAGTACGGGGATACCACATGTGTGGGACTTTTTGGGAGCCTATCCACATACGGGACCCCGAAAACCAAGCACTGCCTTCAAGATTTCTAAGGGCATACATTTTTGATTTCACTCCTCACTACCTATCACTACCTATCACAGTTTTGAAGGCCATAAAATGCCAAGATGGCACAAAACCCCCCCAAATGACCCCATTTTGGAAAGTAGACACCCCAAGCTATTTGCTAAGAGGCATGTTGAGCCCATTGAATATTTTTTTTTTTTAGTCTCAAGTGATTGAATAAAGACAAAAAAAAAATGTATTTAAAAAGTTGTCACTAAATGATATATTGCTCACACATGCCATGGTTATATGTGGACTATCACCCCAAAATACATTTTGCTGCTTCTCCTGAGTATGGGGATACCACATGTGTGGGACTTTTTGGGAGCCTAGCCGCGTACGGGGCCCCGAAACCCAAGCACCGCCTTCAAGATTTCTAAGGGTGCAAATTTTTGATTTCACTCCTCAGTACCTATCACAGTTTCGAAGGCCATAAAATGCCAAACTAGCACAACCCCCCCCCCAAATAATCCCATTTTGGAAAGTAGACACCCCAAGCTATTTGTTGAGAGGCATGGTGAGTATTTTACAGCTCTCATGTGTTTTTGAAAATGAAGAAAGTAAAGAAAAAAACATATTTTTTTTCTTTTTTCAATTTTCAAAACTTTGTGACAAAAAGCGAGATCTGCAAAATACTCACCATACCTCTCAGCAAATAGCTTGGGGTGTCTACTTTCCAAAATTGGGTCATTTGGGGGTGGTTTGTGCCATCTGGGCATTCCATGGCCTCCGAAACTGTGATTGGCAGTGAGGAGTGAAATAAAAAAATTACACCCTTAGAAAGCCTGAAGGCGGTGCTTGGTTTTTGGGGTCCCGTACGCAGCTAGGCTCCCAAAAAGTTCCACACATGTGGTATCCCCGTACTCAGGAGAAGCAACAGAATGTATTTTGGGGTGTATTTCCACATATGCCCACGGCATGTTTGAGCAATATATCATTTTTTTTCATTATTCAATCTCTTGGGACAAAAAAAGATTGCTCTCAGCAAATAGCTTGGCGTGTCTACTTTCCAAAATGGGGTCATTTGGGGGGGGGGGGGGGTTTGAACTGTCCTGGCATTTTATGCACAACATTTAGAAGCTTATGTCACACATCACCCACTAACCACTTGAAGACAAAGCCCTTTCTGCCACTTTTTGTTTACATGAAAACATATATTTTTTTTTGCAAGAAAATTACGTTGAACCCCCAAACACTATATATATTGTTAAAGCAAAGGCCCTACAGATTAAAATGGTGGGTGTTGCATTTTTTTTTTCCACACAGTATTTGCGCGATTTTTAAAACGCATTTTTTTGTGGAAAAAATACACTTTTTTTTTTTTTAATGCACTAAAACACACTATATTGCTCAAATTTTTGATGAAATAAAAAATATGATCTTAGGCCGAGTACATGGATACCAAACACGACATGCTTTAAAATTCCGCACAAACACGCAGTGGCGACAAACAACATACATTTTTAAAAGCCTTTAAAAGCCTTTACAGGTTACCACATTAGATTCACGGAGGAGGTCTACTGCTAAAATTACTTCATGTGATACCTCACATGCATGGTGAAATTGCTAATTACATATGACGCCAGACCAACGCTTGTGTTCGCCTTTGCGCAAGAAAAGGGGGGGCAGGGGTGCTTTTTTTTTTCTTTTTTTTTTTTTTAGTTTTTTTTTTTTATTATTTAGCTTTTTTATTTCATTTTTAAACTGTTCCTTCCATTTTTTTTTGTTAGTTATCATTTTTATTGTTATCGCAGGGAATGTAAATATCCCCTATGATAGCAATAGGCAGTGACAGGTACTCTTTTTTTGAAAAAATTGGGGTCTATTAGACCCTAGATCTTTCCTCTGCCCTCAAAGCATCTGACCACACCAAGATCGGTGTGATAAAACGCTTTCCCAATTTCCCAATGGCGCGGTTTATATCCGGGAGGGGGGACATCCCCTCCCACTGCTTGTAAAAGCAGTCTAGAGGCTAATTACCCGCTAGAATTGCTTTTACATGAAAGCCGATCACTGGCTGAAAAGAATGATACCAAGATGATAACTAAACCTGCAGGCATCATTCTGGTATAACCATTCAAAGTCCAGCAACATACTGGACATATATTGTAATCTTTTTTTTTCATGCAGCCTCTTAATTGAACGAAAAAAAAGAGATTGATTGGTGGGTATGCCCACCATTAGAATACCTCCCTTCATTCACCCACTTCTAATGATTGGCATACATGCACCATTTATATATGCCGAAGCATGGGGGCATCCTCTCGCAAAAAAGTTATGCCACGTACACATGGTCAGACTTTTCCACGGGCAAACCTCCGTCGGAATTTCGACCGTATGTACGTGGCATTAGGAGCAAAATCGCTCCTCCGCCCCTGCTGCCCCCATGCTTCGGCATATATGCTCTTTTTTTTAACTGTGGTGGTGAAATCACCTCCTACAGCGTTGGAGTCACGGCTTTATGTATCGTGGGAGCAAACGCTGTTGCTGTCAAGATAAATAAATCCGCGCTGCAACTGAATGGCGTACCTGCTAAGCAAATAATGGTTAACATTAAAACAAAGTAACATTACAGTATAACAGTAAGACCTTACCATACCATACCTGCAAAGCAAATACCAAAAAAAAACATAGTAAAAAATAAAACATTTTGTTAATGCAACCGGTGCCTAAAATATAGATATATGCCGAAGCATGGGGGCATCCTCCCGCAAAAAAGTTATGCCACGTACACATGGTCGGACTTTTCCACGGGCAAGCCTCCGTCGGAATTTCGACCGTATGTACGTGGCATTAGGAGCAAAATCGCTCCTCCGCCCCTGCTGCCCCCATGCTTCGGCATATATGCTTTTTTTTTAAACTGTGGTGGTGAAATCACCTCCTACAGCGTTGGAGTCGCGGCTTTATGTATCGTGGGAGCAAACGCTGTTGCTGTCAAGATAAATAAATCCGCGCTGCAACTGAATGGCGTACCTGCTAAGCAAATAATGGTTAACATTAAAACAAAGTAACATTACAGTATAACAGTAAGACCTTACCATACCATACCTGCAAAGCAAATACCAAAAAAAAACATAGTAAAAAATAAAACATTTTGTTAATGCAACCGGTGCCTAAAATATAGATATATGCCGAAGCATGGGGGCATCCTCCCGCAAAAAAGTTATGCCACGTACACATGGTCGGACTTTTCCACGGGCAAGCCTCCGTCGGAATTTCGACCGTATGTACGTGGCATTAGGAGCAAAATCGCTCCTCCGCCCCTGCTGCCCCCATGCTTCGGCATATATGCTCTTTTTTTTAACTGTGGTGGTGAAATCACCTCCTACAGCGTTGGAGTCGCGGCTTTATGTATCGTGGGAGCAAACGCTGTTGCTGTCAAGATAAATAAATCCGCAACTGAATGGTGCACCTGAAAACAAAAAAATGGTTAACAATAAAACACAGTAAACAAAATTACATACCTGAAAAGCAAGCATGATAAAACATAATAAAACATTGCAGAATAGAATAGAGTAAAAAAGAGCAACAATAGAGAGAGAATAGAGAGAGAGAGAGAACAATAAAACGACAACTATTTTTGTTTTTTTTATTTAATATTTTTTTGGTTTTTTTTTTTTATTTTTTGTACTTTTTTTTTTTTATTTTTTAAAATTTTTTTTTTAAAATATAACTATAATTTTAACTGTAACGGTCGGGTCTCAAAATGCGATGGCATTCTTGAGACCCTGTAACTATAATTTTAACTACTGGTCGGGTCTCAAAATGCGATGGCATTCTTGAGACCCTGTGAAAGTGTATCCTAGCCTGTGAAATGCTGTACCCTACGCTAATACCTCACTAGTGAGTGATAGCGTTCAAAACATTCACCAATGCAGAGACCAGGATTGTCAGGACAGCGTGGACAATAATAACGGGTGTCACGCCTTGATCCGCGCTTGCTACAGACACGACATATTTTTTGGGGGGCTCGTTGGGTAGGGGTACTCGGGAGGACATAAGGATAATGCCTCTCATACAGCCGGCTAACTGCATTTGCTTGGGAATGGTGAGGTGCAGAACTGTCTGGAAACAGAAGGTCTGTGAGAACCTCTTCCTGGAATTCAAGGAAGGGTAAAGTCCCGCCTGAAGCTCCGTATAGCACATGAGCATTCAGAAAAGCCAATTGGAACAAATAAATAGACACTTTTTTGTACCAGCGTCTAGCCTTACGGGCAACTAGGTACGGCGCCAACAACTTGTCGTTGAAGTCCACCCCTCCCATATTAAGGTTATACTCGTGGACACAGAGGGGTTTCGTCACAACACCAGCCTCCGTACGAATTTGGACTGTCGTGTCTGCATGAAGGGAGGTAAGAATGAAAACATTCTTATTATCCCTCCACTTCACAGCGAGCAAATTATTACACTTGCAGCAGGCTCTCTCCCCCAGCCTAAGAGGGGAATCTACAAGCCGCTGGGGAAACCCCCGGCGATTAGGTCACACGGTGCCACATGCTCCAATCTGCTGATCAAACAAATGACTAAACAGTGGCACGCTTGTGTAATAATTGTCCACGTACAAGTGGTACCCCTTTCCGAATAAGGGTGACACCAAGTTCCACACTATCTTGCCAGCGCTCCCTATGTAATCTAGACAGTTCACCGGCTCTACGTAACTATCTTTTCCCTCATAAACCGAAGAGCTCCACGTATAGCCTGTTGCCCTGTCACAGAGCTTGTAGAGCTTGACCCCGTATCTGGCATGCTTTCTGGGAAGGTACTGTTTGAAAGACAAGCGGCCAGAAAACTTAATCAGGGACTCGTCAACGCAGACAACTTGATTGGGAGTAAACAAGGCTGCAAAACATTGGTTGAAGTGGTTTATGAGGGGCCGAATTTTGTAGAGCCGATCAAATTCAGGGTCTCCACGAGGACGACAGAGTTCATTGTCACTGAAGTGCATGAACCGCAAGATCTGTTCGTATCGTGCCCTGGACATGGAGCGAGAGAACACGGGCATATGGTGGACTGGTGAGGTGGACCAATAAGTCCTCGGAGTCGGAAATTTATGCATGCCCATGTTGAGGGAAAGGCCCAGAAAGGACTTAAATTCGGAAACCGTAATTGGTTTCCAATCTCTGGCAAGGGAAGGCAACTGGGGATTAGCGGCGATGTATTGACCAGCGTATATATTACTTTGGTCCACAATAGATCTATAGAGATCTTCCGTGAAAAACAGCGATAAAAAATCGGATGGCTTAAAATCAGCTGTTTCCACCTGAATACCGGGTTGGCCAGTGAATGGGGGAAGTACGGGTTCTGCAGTGGTGGGCACCCAATCAGGATTGGCGAATTCTGCAGGAAGGACATTATGTGATCGATGGGCCTGCCTTTGTCTTCTTCTTGGTGGCAGCGGGACACTACTTGTGCTTGCCACCTCGCCAGCTTGAACTGCACTTATGGGACTCGCCACGTCACCACGTGATACTGCAGTGCTGGTTTGACTACGTACAGGGTGTACTAGGCCGCTGGTGCTTGCCAGTTCACCAGAAGGAATAGCGGCGCTAGTACTTCTCTGCTCCATACGAGAGACCTGCGGTTCCTGCACCTCAACAACAGCAGAAGATCGGGATCGGGTACGCCTGACCTTAGCAGGGACCACACCTTTGTCGCCAGAGCTATCTGTCATGGAGCCGCTGTCGTCTACTGGATCGTATTCTGAGCCTGATTCTGACAGATGAGTGACCTCCTCTTCACTATCTGACATACTCAGAAACAAGTAGGCCTGTTCACTAGTGTACTTGCGATTTGCCATTTTGGGCTCTAAATTTAGTAGTACACTAGTGAGATTCACAGGTAAAAAAGCTCCTAGGCTGTCAGCGACTGAATCAAAACGCTACCAAAAAAACTGTTAGCGATTGCAGGGATCAGGCCTGACTCTGCGAACGCTGCAGTTATGTGTGCTTAGTGTTTTGTAAGTGACAGTGATCGATTGATACTGCACTTGGGTGGGCTGGGCTGGGCTGGGCGGAGGGGGAAAACGCAGGTGCTAGCAGGTATCTGGGCTGATCCCGCTAACAATGGTTTTTTTGGAACCCTAAACTGCTGGGACGCTAGTATAGATCTGATCAGATCAGATATTGATCTGTTCAGATACTATACCACTAAGGGAGGTGTATGCTTTGCGCGTGGGTGTTTGCAGTACTGGCACTAACCTGGGGTGACGCAGACCTTATTTGACCCTAAAACCTAATTGATATCACCCGCCGGGCGATCAGGGGGTTAAACCGTTATTGGGTAATAAATGGCGGGTGCCCTGACAGTATAAAAAACAAACTAACTAACCAGCGTCACCAGTGACACTTATACGGTGATCATTGGTGAAAGAGTTAACTCTAGGGGCAATCAAGGGGTTAAAACATTTTATTTAGGTTGTAATATGGGGGTACCTGACCTATAAACCTATTTATAAACCTATATAAACCTGGCGGTTAACCTAAAAAAAAAATGGCTACCTAGCGGCACCAGTGACACTAATGCAGCGATCAGAAAAACTATTGCTTAGTGACACTGGCAAAAGGGGGTGAAAGGGTTACCTGGGGGGCAATCAAGGGGTTAAACCTTTATTAGGGGGGTAGGGGGCTACCTTGGACCTAAAGGGGCCTAAAACGAACTGCCCTGACAGTTATTTCAGTCACAACTGACACTAAATGCAGTGATCAGTAAATAAATGATCACTGCAATCAGTGACACTGTGACTGGGGGGGGCAGGGGGTGATCTGGGGGGTGACAGGGGGGACAGGGGGGTGGAATATGTGCCTATGTGTGCCTGGTGTCAGTGTAGTATTGGTGCACTAACCTGATGTCTTCACAGCTCGGCGTCCCGGTCAGAAAGACCGGCACGAGGAGCGTGACATCTTTTCCCGTTGCCTGTGTTTACAATTACACAGGCAACGGAGCATCTGATTCGCCAGGAGCGATCGCAAGGAGGTGGCCAGAAACCACTGGCCGTCCCCTCTTCCCGGATCGCTCCTGAAGCGATCCCGACCGTCCCCGCCGGCGGAGGGGGTCCGATCGGACCCCCCAACCGCCTGAAGAATGGCACGTACAGGTACGTGGTTTTGCCTGTACGTGCCATTCTGTTGACGTATATGTACATGGGGCGGTCGGGAAGTTGTTATAGAGGTAGGAAGTAAACCCCCCCAAAAAATCTTAATTTTCTAATAGTACAATATTTTTTTACATCGCCAATCAAGATATATATATAAATTACTCCAAAACGAGCATTAGAAGTACCTTTTTTTGATGTTTGATTGTGTCGTGTCTTCTGGGTATTGTTCGCGCCATTCTTAGTTCTGTTTTCCGAAGCCTCATTTCCGCCCTTAGCTCATATCCCTGCCGAAATCTCACGCATGTGCTGTAGCGTCTTAACCAAGCCTCGATCTTGATTGCTGTTACTACGGCAACAGAGCATTCTGAACCAGCTCTGATTCACTCCCCTGTTGTGACATCTTATTCAGTCACAAGGGGGAGTATCAGGAAGACTAGAATCATTCCTGCATCGCGAGACTTCTCCTCTGTGCCGTTCAGAGGGGAATCTCGCTCACAGTCATTTACAGACATGCAGGAAATACAAAAATGGCACTATATACATGGCGTTAATGAAAGAACATACTGCGCAATCGCACATGACGTCATCCAAGATAAAGAGGCGATTTTCAAGTAAAATACACAAGTAAGTGCACTTGCAGAGGTAGCGATTAGCTGCCTGTGTTATCTAGTATATTATAAGATTAGGTTTACTCTGAGGGTTTACAACTACTTTAATGTTCTATTTGAAACCACTTTATCCTTCAATAAAATGTTTGAACAAGAAAAAATACTGTATCAGTTTTGTGTCCCTTTATTCAGAAGCAATAGAGTGCCTAATCTACCAGTGACGGATGTATTGAGAGATACAAGTTGTTTAGGCACCAAGTCATATTAAACAATGTGGCACTGAGAGGCAATTATCAAGGTATTATGAAAAATGTATCACCGTGGCTATTAGTACATGAAAAACCTTTACTTGTTATAGCACTGAGGTTCATTATTCTGATTGGACAAGTGGGAAAATAATCACTGTGACAATAAATTTTGTTAATTGTTATGATATTTAGTGACACTGATAGCCAGTCATTGCTTTTGATCGTGTTAGTGGCAATAAAGCTCATGGCACACCGCTCCAATGAAATACACTTTTTGATGTGTCATTTAGGAGTTTCAGTCATTGGGCAAAATTAATCAGTTCTGTCACAGAGCAAGTCTGTTCAAAACAGATGCAGCAAAACAAATTATGAGATAGATACACATTAATCTATAGTTAATCTGTTTACGTGTTTTGAGAGCAATGGCAAATCTGTCACAGATCTTTATAAAATTGTTGCAATTGCTTGGCCAGTTTTGCAAATACAGAGGTCGCAAAAGCTAGTTGCAAATCCTTTGCTAAATGGGAGGAATGCTGATTTTTACTAACTGTGCACTTACATCCATTGATAATGTATTTAATACCTGTTCCTCTCTGTAGAGCAGGATCAATCACTGTGCTGCTATTTATAAGTTATGATTTTGGCAAAGGTGGACATTGATCATTGTGTGGCAATGAGCATACAAAAATACTGTAAAGAGATGTAATTATTGTACTAATGAGGTTCATTAACTGCTTCAGCCCCGGAAGATTTGGCTGCTGAATGACCAGGCCATTTTTCGCGATTTGGCACTGCTTCGTTTTAACTGACAATTGTGCGGTCATGCGTCGCTGCACATAAACAAAATTTCCCACAAGTAGAGCTTTCTTTTGGTGGTATTGATCATTTCTGCAGTTGTTTTTTTGCACTATAAACAAAAAAAGAGTGGCAATTTGAAAAAAAAACGTTTAAAATAGCAATTTTTTTCTCAGTTTAGGCCGATATGTATTATTCTACAAAAAAAAAAAAATTGCAATAAGCGTATATTGATTGGTTTGCGCAAAAGTTATAGCGTCTACAAAATAGGGGATAGATTTATTGCATTTTTATTATTATTATTTTTTTACTAGTAAATATATACAGCGATCAGTGATATAAATTGCACTGATTACTGTAAAAATTTCACTGGCAGGGAAGAGGTTAACACTAGGGGCGATCAAGGGTTTAAATGTGTTCCCTAGTATGTGTTCTAACTGAAGGGGGGATGGGACTGTCTAGGGGAGATGATAGATCGCTGTCCATACTTTGTATGAACACATGATCTGTCTCTTCTCCATTCAGAGAACCGTGATCTGCGTGTTTACACACACAGTTTCCGGTTCTCACTGTGTCACAATCGATCGCGGGAGCCCGACGGTCATCGTGCCCGCTGGGCACTCACATTGGCTCAGGGGGCGAGCAGTGAGGCTGCGCCCATAGTGGCCACAGGGCGAAGCAAAGTAACATAATGTTGTTTCACCCAGCCGTGCCATTCTGCCGCATTAAAACTGCAGCGGCTGGTCGGCAAGTGGTTAATCAAAGCTGGCCTGATACATGAAGGAACATTTTGTGGCTGCTCCTCCCCCATTTCTGTACAATACTGTATTTTGCCTTTAAGAACAGACAGTAGTAAGTCATTTTGTCTATAAAGTGTGATAGCGCTGCTACAAACTGAGTGATAAATGATGAATAAATCATAAAAGTGCTAATTGCAAATACCCAAAGTTCAAATGCAATAAATTGTGATAAAAAACAGAACATATGATGCATAAATTGATATGATATTAATCGAAACGTCTTTGTATGCAAAGAAAGTGCAGTTTAAGCTTCACTGTGGAATCTTAAATGCTGTTTTTATACTTTAATAAATGTGAGTTTAATGTTTGAAGCTGGGGTGGTGAGCTTTATTCCACTTAACAATTGGTACTGCACTATTGGAAGCACAAAAAATTGGTGGTAACTTGAAAAGTGAAGAGGTGATCCAGTATAGTGCTCCAGAATCATCCAGTGTGAAATGGACACTCACTGAAAAAGCTGGCTGCCATTACAGCAGCAAACATGCACTCAGTGTAGATCTGCCATCTATCGTGGGGTAGGCTGTTCAGCAACTCGTACCATCCAGATGTAGCTGTAGTAAATAAAGCTCACCGGGAGCCAGATGAAGTCTCCATAGTGTAGTATTTATGGGATTTGTATGTTAAAAGCCAGAATAAAATGAATCATAAAAACATATGACAATGGGTGCTACTGCCGACCCGATATAGGACAGTGGCCTGTAATCAGCACTAGTGTCTCCTACTGATGCGTTTCATCCAATACGACTTTAGCAAGGGGTCCTCTAGTGTCAGGTGTCAAACTAGTTTATATAGCCCCTAAAAACTGCATAAATCATGGTGTCTCCTTGGAGAAATTGCAAACAGGAAGGGATCCGTTGGTCATTTTACCGGGATAAGTTTGTATTGCTCATCCTATCATATGACTGTGCATTTAAATTTATATTTTTCACTATATTGGATTTTCATTGTTGATTTTCAATCAAGATTGGACGTATATATATATATATTTTTCACGTTAGCATCTTTTAATTTTTTTACTTTAACAGTTTTTATGTGCTGTTCATTTCAAACACAGTATTCACATTTGATCGCTGTTCATTTACCTTTGGCACTACACACTTTTTCTTAAAAAATCCAATATTGCAAATGTCAGCTAAGCATCTCCATCAACATACCAGTACATTTATTTATGCTTTCTGCAATTGTTGCAGTTAGATAGCGATTTTGATGTATAGGTTACTTTCTCATTTCAAAAATCATTTTTATTTTGGATTGCATTTTATTTTATTGCATAATCACACCAGTATCTATATCCTAAAAAAATGAAATGATATTGTGGTAGAGAGATCTGCTTAGAAGGCACTTTGTTTTTAATTTTGTGAAATCTGGATGATCTATAGATACAGGAACAGCATAACAATTTACTACATATCTATACATAAGATAACATATAACAGCATTCTGAATGTATGAGCTGTTATGAAATGTAAGATGCAGCATGATTGGGGTCTCACATCTGAGGGCAGCAGTAAATTCACATACTGTATAAATTATACAAAGATGGAGATAATGGATGTGCATGCTTTTTCAGTATTTAGAGCACAAATGGAACATATCTATCACATGTTTATCATGGTATTTAGATTACAAAATCTAAATACCGCACGCAGCGTGCTATGGGGGCACCCGAGCCGAGTCACAGCTCCATGTGTTCATTTAGACGTGGAGATGCGGCCTGGCCCGGTCCCATCTCTCTCCTGATTGGCTGACTTTGATTGACAGCTGTGGGTGCAAATGGCGCCACTGCTGTCTCAGCCATTTAGGAGGGAGAGTCTCGGACGGTTGAGACACTAATGGACATCGCTTGACAGAGATGGGGCTCAGGTAACTATTAGGGGGGCTGCTGCACACAGACGGCCGGGTGGGAGCCGTCTACTTCTGATAGGACGTTCAGGAACGTCCTTCAGAAATAGAGGGATCGCGCGCGCGCGTGCCCGCGCAGCGGCGCGATCCCGATGCGGCCGTGTCACCCGGACACGGCGCATCTCGAATCGGCAGGAGGGCACGGTGATTGGCCCTCCTGATCACATGACGGCCGTGACGAATCACGGCTGTCATGTGATGTAAACAAACAGCCGGTTGCTAGGCAATCGGCCCTCCTCTCCTCACACGGAAGTCGTCGGTGAGGAGAGGAGAGCGGATCGCTGCAGCCGGCTGGTGATCAGTGAGTATGAGATGTTTTTTTACTCACTGATCACCAGTCTAGGGTCCCCCATAGTAAAACACACGTCCCCACAGTAAAACACACATGTCCCCACAGTAAGACACACATGTCCCCACAGTAAAACACACATGTCCCCAAAACACACATGTCCCCAAAACACACATGTCCCTAAATAATAAAAACACATGTCCCTCACATATGTCCCACTAAAATCACATGTGCCAATGATTATCTGCACACATATGTCCGTGATCACCTGCACACCCCTTTTACATGATCATTTGCGTACATATGTCTGTGATCACGCGAACCAATTATTATACACTTAACGGAATTTTTTTTACAAAAAACATGTAGCAGAATACATTTTGGCTTAAATTTATGACAAAATTTGATTTTATTGGATTTCTTTTAAAAAAGAAAGGAGAAAATATTGTTTTTTTTCAAAATTTCCGCTATGTTTTCGCTTATATCGCAAAAAATAAAAAACGGAGTCGCGAATAAATACCACCAAACTAAAGCTCTATTTGTGCGAACAAAATGATAAAAAATTCATTTGGTTACAGCATTGCATGACCGCGCAATTGTCACTGAAAGTGCGCGAGCGCTGAAAGCTGAAAATTGGTCTGGGCAGGAAGGGTGTTTAAGTGCACAGTAGGCAAGTGGTTAAAAAAGTAACTTCTACCTTTACAAAAATGTGTAATGTTTATCGGTTGCTCTTAATGTATGTAGTGCAACTCCTGTATGTGCTTATTATATGCTATGTAGGTATATGCTATGTGCTATGTGGGAGCATAGAGATGAACATGCTGTGTACTGGGTCTTAAGTATGGTCCCTGAACTATTTCAGGAGGGGTTCCCAATAGATTCTTTAAAACATGCTTCTGGCAGTTACTTCAATTGAAATCTAAAAATAAAAATATTGTAGGCCATATCTTTTTATAGAACCCTCAGGCTGCATTCACAATTCTTATCATGTCTAATAATCCTCCCTTCTTTTTCGGCACAGTTTATCTTTGGAATGATATGGATTTTCTAATGCAGTACCACAAGGGGCTTTCTGGCTAACTAGTTCATAAGCGACATAGAGGTTGCTATGAATAGCTAAAAATAAAAAATATATAATTTATATTATTTTTTTGTAGGTACCTAGCAACTGGACAATCACTGGTTAGTCTACACTATGCTTTTTTAGTGAGAAAATCAACTGCTTCAATTTGGGATGTTTTGAAAGCTGTTGGTCATGGTCAGCGATCTCTGAGTTTTTCCTACAACACTGCAATTTTTTGGCGCGATTGATGGGAAGCACATCAGAATTGTGAAGCCAATGAGTAGCGTAAATCGCTACTCTAATTACGAGAAGTAATTTGCATTTGTTTTAATGGCAGTGGCTGATGCTATCTCTTGTTTTTTTTTTTATGTTAATATTGGGGCCTATGGCAACAACTCAGATTCTAGAATTTTTAGCCAGTTGTTACGTACGGATAGGCTGGACCTTCCAGAAAATAGACCTCTCCCTGGAACAAATGGCCCTATTTGTGGGAGATGAAGCATTTTCTTTAAGTAATCACTTGCTACAGCTATATTCCAGGCACAATTTAATCTAATGCAGAAGTCAAGTGCACAAAGTGCAGAAGTGCAAGTCTGGGGCTGCATGAGTGCTGCCGGCACTGGGGAGCTACAGTTCATTGAGGGTACCATGAATGCTGACATGTACTGTGACATACTGAAGCAGAGCATGATCCCCTCCCTTCGGAGACTGGGCCGCAGGGCAGTATTCCAACATGATAACGACCCCCAAACACACCTCCAAGACGACCATTGCCTTGCTAAAGAAGGGTAAAGGTGATGGACTGGCCAAGCATGTATCCAGACCTAAAACGTATTGAGCATCTGTGGGGCATCCTCAAACGGAAGGTGGAGGAGCAAAGGTCTCTAATATCCACCAGCTCAGTGATGTTGTCATGGAGGAGTGGAAGAGGACTCCAGTGGCAATCTGTGAAGCTCTGGTGAACTCCGTGCCCAAGAGGGTTAAGGCAGTGCTGAAAAATAAGGGTGATCACACAAAATATTGACACTTTAGGCCCAATTTTGACATTTCCACTTAGGGGTGTACTCACTTTTGTTGCCAGTGGTTTAGACATTATTGGCTGTGTGTTGAGTTATTTTGAGTGGACAACAAATTTACACTGTTATACAAGCTGTACACTCACTACTTTACATTGTAGCAAAGTGTAATTTCTTCAGTGTTGTCACATGAAAAGATATAATAAAATATGTACAAAAGAGTGAGGGGTGTATTCACTTTAGTGAGATACTGTATATAGACGTACACTAATTTGCTTTTCCTTTCTTTTCATTATATATTTCATAATCAACAAAGGCTGATTTTGTTTTCTATCTTATTGGCCATTGGTGCATGGGCATGCACACCCCCCTTTCTCTTAAACTGGCAGATAGTTGTACAGAAAAAAATAGAGTTTGTACATTATAGTAGACAATTGTTTAGTAGTAAACATGTACATTTTGGGCTAATGGACACGTACTTCAGAAGGTTAATCATCACACTGAGGTAAGTTGTCTCTATGACACGAAAGAACATCTTAATTAATGTTTCACCAACTTCACCTGAGGAACTCCATTTCCATGGTGTGCATGTATTCTGAGGGTGGACATGCTACAGCTCTAGTTCTGTACTTGCGGAGTAACCTAAGGAGATGTGAATAAGCGTCCACTTTATTTTTATCAGTTTAACTTTGAAAAGAAAAAAAAATGTTTAGTTTATCTTTAGGTGCCTAGCAATCGGACAATCATTAATAGCTATAGGCAGTGACAAATACTCTTTTTTTGCTATTAGATGCCAGATCTCTCCTCTGCCCTTTGCTTTAGGTCATACCAAGATAGCTTTTTTTTAAACCCATATAAATAAAAAAATAAAAAAATTGAGTTAATTGCTCCATTGCATCCATTTTTGTCACTGGTCTTAAAGTGGTAAATAAAAACGAAAAGAGACAATTTGCTATAATTACCTATCTCCATAGAGTATCATTGTTTTTTTTTCTCCTTCTGCATTTGTAGCTTCGAGCTTCAAGCTACAACATGCTCAGGTGTGAATGGGGTCTAAAGGATTTGAAAAAAATAAAAATAAATCATCTGATAGCAATTTAAACTTTTAAGGCGAGTTTAGCATTTTTGTCAAACCTTTTCAAAAATGATATGGGGCATTTCCTTCTTGATAGGCATTCTTTTAGTTAACTTGCTATTTCCAAATACTGACCTGAAACAAGCATGCAGATTAGGAACGTTAGAGCTTAGTCAGAACTTTTATTGTACCTGATTATTGTAATTAAGGGCTTGTTCACACCACACAGTGTTTGTGCACATAACCCATGTGCGCTGATGGGTGTGATGGGGGTGTGAGTGCAAGCTGCTGTAGCATGAAATACATTGTTAAAATGCATTGCAGTGCTTGCTTTTGTCTTCTTTCTTTTTTTTTTTTTTTCGTTAACTTCTATGTAATTCTAGTTTCAATAATTTTTATTTGAGTAAATCAAATGTGTTTATAAGAAAATACAATAAGATACATTACAGCATGAATATTGACATTGAAGTGTGGACATAAATTCTGATAACAAATTAACCATTGCCTATGTCAAACTTGAAATAATGCAAATGTGTTAGCCAAACACGTTATCTTGAGATATAAATCCAGCATAGTGTTAGTGAGGAATGTGGTTACTGATGTGGTTAACTGATGTGGTTATTGTAGAGACCAAAAGTTCCTTCCAGCTAGGAAAACAACATCATCCTAGTAGGGTCAACATAGGCAAATTATAAGCCTATTTTATTTATCCAACTACATAACCTTAACTATGATCTATTATACATGTACGAAGGGTGACCAAGTAAGAGAAACTTGGGCTTAGAGAGAAACCTAGAAAAGAGCTAGAGACAGATAAGGCTAGACAAGGGTTAAAGACAAGGTGTGCATCTGGGATTTACACAGATTTTTCCTCAGTGTGGAGGTTTACAAGGGTTGATACATATATGTGCTCCACCATTCCCACACTGTTTCAAATAATTTAGAAGTGTCCATGAGAATGCTGACTGTCTTTTCCTGTACCATAATCCAAGAAATCTTTCACTTAGCTGCTTCCACCGACACCGACGGTTGCTTCTAAGCTCGAGCCAAAGTCATTTTGGCTCCTAGCAGTATAAAGTGAATGAGTTTTAGGAAAAGCTTCGAGCATTCAGTTGACTTGCTGTTCAGCAAGGCAATTTCTGGGGTTTTGGGGATTGCAAAGCCAGTGACCTTGCTCAGCAAACAAAAGATTTTGTTCCAAAAATCCCTAATGCGCGGGCATTCCCACCAAGTATGAGATAGAGTACCAACATGGCCACAACCCCTAAAGCAAAGGGGAGAGGAACCCAGAAAGATTATTGCTAATCGGGAGGAGACCCGATACCATCGAGTGAACAACTTTACACTCGCTTCCATTAGCGAGAGATTCACTATTCCTTTGAATGACCTACTGAAGAGGCTATACCATGTATTGACTTTCCAGCTGAAATCCAAGTCCCTTTCCCAACTTAGTGCATAAAAGGGTTTTTCTGAGGTCTCTGTCAAGGCTGTGTAAATAAAGGAAATACCCCCCGTTTGGTCCAGGGATCCAGAACACCACTGCTCATAAGCTGTGACATGTGGGGGGTCTGATTTGGAACGCCACTTTGAGAGGATGAATTGTCTGATTTGATGTAGTCTGAATCTTTCTGGTTGTGGCATCTACAATTTTATAACACAATGGGATGCCATCAGGGGGCCCCCAGAGGAGAGAAAGTGTCCAATTCTAAATAGACCCTTATTTGTCCACCATTGGAAAGCCTTAATATTCTTTCCTGGGGGGGAGAGAGGATTGTGAAAGAGATAAGTCAGTGGCCTAAAGTCAGAGATCAGAGCCTTAGATTTATAGAGGGATTCACAGAGGGCTAAGGAATGGCATAGCGTAGGTGCCAATACTGGGGGTCTCTGTTTGAAGGGAACCCAAATCTATAGTGTGTCTAGGGACCGGCTGTCTCTCCATATCCACCCAATCCAGTCTCTGGCCAATCCAGTCTCTGGCCTTGTGTGTATATATTAGAGAATTGGGCCAATTTGGCTGCTTGGTAGTATTTCCAGAGGAGTGGGACCAAGCCCCCTTGCTTACGACACTTTTAGGATAGCTATAACCTTTGGAGCCCCAAATAAAGCTAAGTATTCTGGATTGAAGCTTCTGGAGGTGGGATTTGTAAATGTAAATTGCAAGGGAGCAAAATAGGTACAATATTCTAGGTAGTAGAGTCATTTTAACAGAGTTGACCCTCCCCAGCCAGGATATTTCTCTCTTTGACCAAAGGGACAAGTCGCTAGGCAGTTTTTTGTAAAGAGGGGGATATTTGGCACCATAGAGCTGATCCATGCTAGTTGTCAGGCTGTCAGACTGACACCCAGATATGGTATGGGGGTGGAACTTCATGAAAATAAACAGCAATTTTTAATACGTTCTTCCAGGGAGGTCGGGATATTGACATTCAAAGCTATAGATTTTGTCATGTTCACATGTAGGCCCGAAATGTTCCCAAAGTCCATGAGGGGATCATGAATATTAGGGGGGAAAATAAGGGGAGAAGTTATAAAAAGGAGAAGGTCAACCACAAATAGCACACATTTGAGGGGTCTCTGTCCACACCTTACTCCGTAGATATTCGGATTAGATCTAATGGCTATGGCCAGGGTTTCTATAGCGATGGCAACAATTATTGGGGAAAGGGGACACCCCTGTCTAGTTCTTTTGGAGATTGGAAATGGGTCTGAGAAGTGGCCTAACAATTTAACTTGGCACTGGGATTGAAATAGAGGGCCCTCAATGTCTGTATAAAGTGTGGTCCAAAACCCTATCTATCCAAGAGTTCGAATAGATATGACCATTCCCCTTTTAAAGGCCTTCTGAAGGTCAACTGTAGGGATGGGCCCGGTGCTCGATGCGAACCCATGTTCGCATCGAGCACCGGGTGTTCGCTCGCTCGGCGCGCCCAGAACTATTTTGGCCGCTCGCATCACGTTCGTGTGATGCGAGCGGCCCCGCAATGCATTGCGGCCGGCCCTGCCGGCGCAGTGCATTGCTGGCTGATGATTGGCCAAGCATGCACTGTGACCCCGCATGCTTGGCCATCACAGCGCCGGAAACTCGAAGAGCCATAATTGGCTACAGGCAGGACGCCTGTAGCCAATTACAGCTCAGGGGCTTTAGTACACGCCCCCTCTTATAAAAGGCCGCCACACCGTCGGCGCCGGTCACATGCGTTCCGGCGTTAGAGAGAGCAGGATCATTCTGTGTCACTCTGCTAGATTCAGTTAGAAAGATTTAGTTAGAGAGATTTAGTTAGAAAGATTCATTTAGAAAGATTCATTTAGAAAGAGGGGCTTGTAGTGTGTTCGTGGCAGGCAGGCACTGGCAGGCAGTGGCAGCAAACAGAGCTCCTATATTTTGTTCCCAGAAGCACCTATAGGACTTGTAGTGTGTTTGTGGCAGGCAGGCACTGGCAGCAAACAGAGCTCCTATATTTTGTTCCCAGAAGCACCTATAGGACTTGAAGTGTGTTAGTCCCATCACACAGAGCTATATTTTCTTCCCAGAAGCACCTATAGGACTTGTAGTGTGTTAGTCCCATCACACAGAGATCATATATTTTGTTCCCAGAAGCACCTATAGGACTTGAAGTGTGTTAGTCCCATCACACAGAGATCATATATTTTGTTCCCTAAAGCCGCAAGCGGTTTTAAATGGCTTCTTTTTTTCCTTTACAAATGTCATTTTGTGCAAGGACAGTTCTAAACACGGGAAACACATGCCACTTCACAGGCATACTTTAGACACCCCCCAGGTACCATATTTAAAGGAAAATTTCACTTTTTTTTTTTTCACTTTATGCATCATTAAAATGACTGCTCCCGAAAAAACGTTAGTTTTTAAAAGTTCTTTTGCATTGATATATGTCCCCTGGGGCAGGACCCGGGTCCCCAAACCTGTTTTATGACATTAACATGCATATTGGCCGTTGTAATTAGCACTTTTGATTTCGAACGTTCGCGTCCATTATAACGTATAGGGTTCGAAAATTCGCGCGAACTTTCGGTCCGTTCGAAGGTTCTGGTGCGAACCGAACCCGGGGGTGTTCGGCTCATCCCTAGTCAACTGAAAGCAAAAATCCTTCCTGAGGACTACCTTCATCCCAATTTGCTCTCAGAAGTTAAATGACATCCACTGCTCTACGTATTTGATCCGGCCACTGTCTACTAGGTATGAAGCCCACTTGATCCTTATGTACAGTATATAACCACCGATAGAAGTGGAAAGTCTTTTATCCAATATTTTAGTAAAAATTTTAAGATCGTTATTGATCAAAGAAAAAGGCCTGTATTTGCTGACCTCTGAATTATCTTTCCCTGGTTTGGGACTGATATATATGCCATGTTAGCCGCTGCATCAATTTCTAGAACCTGTCCAGAGGGAGTTAAATGTCTTGTAGTAACAAGCTGAGAATCCATCAGGTCCTGGAGCAGACCCAAGTTTAAGATTTTTAATGACCTCTAGTACTTCCGCTTTATTAATGGGTTTCTCCAGGTTGGACCTGTGGTCTTCATTTAATTTGGGAATAGAGATGTCCTCTAGGAAGTTTGCTATGTGGGAGGGGTTGAGTGCTTTGTTTGCCCTGTAGAGTGTGGAGTAGAATCCATGGAACTCGGCCATAAACTTTTGTGTATTCTGTGTGCCTGAGTGCCCCTGTGGAAGAATGTAGTTTTGGGAAAGATACGGTACAGTGTCGGGGCGTCAGCCCGGGAGCCAATCTGGGGCCTATTTTGTCCTTATGGAGGTAGAAAAGAGTGCCAGACCCCCGAAGGTCTTTTTCCGCCTGAGTGGTAAGGGCCAAGTTTAGGGATAAGCAACTAGATTCTAACAGCGAGGTGGGATTTCGTCTATGGTCTTTGGAGATTTTATGGGATTCTTGTTTCAGCTTTTTATTCTCTGCTTGTCACTCACGTTTGAGTTTAGAGGCAAGCTGGATGATTTTACCTCTCATCACAGCCTTATGGGCTGCCCAGAGTGTCTCAGGAGAGACTGTCCCATCATCATTAACCTGGAAGTATTATACAAAGTCTTTTTCCAAAATGGTGCAGTGGACTGGGTTGCTTAGTATAGACTCATTGAGATGCCAACAAAACATCCCATCATGCTCCTGCGTGTTTGTAATGAGCATTTGCATCGTCGAATGGTCTGATAATGGGGAGTCTCTAATAGATGACCTGGTAACCGATGGGATGGCCGAGGCTGCAATGAAAATATGATCAATTCTCGCATAGGTTTGATGTGGTGCTGAGAAGTGAGTGTAATCCTTTGAGTGTAGATTAAGTTCCCTCCAGATATTCACTAACCCATGAGCTTGGCAATCTTACCACTTTGTTTATGGGGCTATATGTATTGTATATGACACTGTGGGACAGTATTGGGGCTGTCTCTGTCCTCTTTTAACCATGGAGGTGCTTCCTGTGATGTGTCATAAGGATAAACACTGCAGTTTTGGTTACTGAAGCCCCCGATTCCCTCGTGAAGACTGAGGAGAAGAATAAATTCAATGCCTTCACCATCTCCCCATTCTTTGTAACCAGATGTCCTTCCTCATTCTTTATGGGGCCAATATGGTCTGTCCTCCCTTTTTTACTGTTTACATACTTAAAGAATTTCTTGGGATTTTATTTTTTGCTCTCCTCCGCTATGTGTCTTTCATGTTCTATCTTAGCTTACCTTATTGCACCCTTACATTTATTGTTGCATTCTTTATAAAGTCTGAATGCTGATGATGATCCCTCAACCTTGTATTTTTTGAAGGCCTTCTCCTTTGCTTTTATATGCATTTTTACATTGGAGTTAAGCCATCCAGGACTTTTGTTCGCTCTTTTAAATGTATTACCCAATGGGATGCATTGGTTAATGCCCTTATTTAATATGCTCTTAAAGCAAGATTTTATCCCAATTTATGCCTTCTAGTAAGGTTTGTAGTTTAGGGAAGTTGGCTCTTTTGAAATTCATTGTCTTTGTATTCCCCTTTCCCTGTTTCCTATTTGTGTGATTTAGACGGAAGCAAATTGACCTGTGATAGTAGATCAGTAGATCCAGTAACATTTTTTTTCTACTTGCTGCGTCTACCATCTGACCCATAAAATTGTCCTGCAGGACATTTAGAAACTGACGAGCCTTAGATGAATGTGCAGTTCCTACTGCCCAGTCTATGTCTGGATAATTAAAATCCCCCATTATGATAACACTTCCCATCCTTGCTGCTAATCCAAATTGTGATAGGAGATCAGGTTAGGGATAGCATACTCCCAGTATTATTTTCCCCTTAGCTTCATCCCTTTGGAGCTCTACCCATAAGGATTCCACCTATTCCCTAGCTCCCTTAGTGATGTCATCTCTCACATTCCCTTGTACATTATTCTTGATATATAGACATACCCCTCCTCCTTTTTTACCCTCTCTATCCTAGCGATAAAGGGTTTACCCTTGAATGTTTGCCAGCCAATCATGAGAGCTGTTGAACCAGGTCTCTGAAATTCCCACAAAATACAAATCCTCCTTGTACAATAGTATCTCTAGTTCATCCATCTTGTCCGCCAGGCTCCTGGCATTGGTGAACATGCCACGTAGTTTAGACCGGTCGCATATTATGCTCATTGGGTGTTCCGAGATTGCAACTAGGACTTGCTACTATACTTACTATTTGTTTATGTGCTTTGGTCAACCTACCACTAATTCCCCCAATACTACCCTCTGGAATATGTTCCACGCTGACTATATCTACCTCTGGACCCTCCCCTCCATCGCCTAGTTTAAAAACCCCTCTAACTTTTTGGCCATATTCATTCCAGCTGATCTGCACCCTCCTCATTTAGGTGCAGTCCATCCATTCTATAGTACCGGTTATCGACTGAGAAGTCATCCCAGTCCTCCAGGAACCCAAAGCCCTCCTTACTACACCAGCTCTTCAGCCACTTGTTTACTTCCCTAATCTCTCTCTGCCTTTCTGGTGGGGCTTCGATGTACCGGTAGTATTCCTGAGAATACTACCTTGGAGGTCCTTTTCCTTCGAACTGACCGAAAGTTTGTGCGAATTTTCGAACCCTATTCGTTATAATGGACGCGAACGTTCGAAATCAAAATTGCTAATTACAATGGCCAATATGCATGTTAATGTCATAAAACAGGTTTGGGGACCCGGGTCCTGCCCCAGGGGACATATATCAATGCAAAAAGAACTTTTAAAAACTAACGTTTTCTTCGGGAGAAACCTGTTGGATTCCACCCATGGCGTGTTCCTCTTTTTTCCCCCGCCTCTCTGTTTGGGTAAACCTCGGTGGAGACTAAGGGAGACTCCCCTACAGCTGTGGACCTCCTGGACTGTTCCTATCTAAGGTGACTACAATCCAATCCGGAGATAGAGGCTGAGCCACGATACCCTAGAGGATCCACGGGAGGAAAAGGCCTGGGCTGGGCTATAGCCACATGCGTTTATCCAACTTCCATCTGGTAAGCTTACATCTAGCCCGGTGGTGGGAACACTAAGCATTTGTCACTTTATCGTTTGGATATCACTGTGGAAAAGTCATTGCTGTCACGGCTGATGTCACTTACTGTCACCGTTTGATTGGATTTTCTGTTACTTGGACACTTTACACATATATCGTTGTGTTTAATTTATCTGAACATTATTTTTCGTTTTATACTATATATGGGCTTACAATAGCCTATTTTGGTTTACAGCATTAGATGGTCTTTGATTTCTTTGTTTCACTGGATGTCAACATCCATTTTTCACTTTTGAATTTTTTCACCAATGGCAATATTTGGTTGATTTATACAATATTGTCATCAATTATTGTACTCCTATTGTATTAATTTTTCACCCAGCGCAGCCTTTCTTTATATCTACCTTTTTATGTTTATCACATGCGGTTGCTGCTCATTTATATATATTTTTGCACATTGTGTTGGTTCAGCGCGATTTTCTTTGGGTTACATTATGAAGTGTAGCTCCATCCCAAAAAAATCTATTTTTAAGCTTTTTGGAGAACATAGGGAGGGGTTATCACCCCTGTAACATTTGCTGTCTTTGCACATCTGTTCAGAACATTTCACCTCACTTTCCATCCCAAAGAACAAATGTTTTTGGAAAAGTGGGGTTTTAATTGAAACAAGGATTGGTGATAAAGCATCAGTAGAGAGGAGATACCTTTTTCCCAAATTAGGGGACATATTTAGGATAGAATTTCCCTTCCTAGGGGTAGATTTCCTCTCACTTCCTGTTTTCTCTTTCCGTTTGCAAGTAGGAGTCGTTTGTAAGTTGGATGTTTGAAAGTAGGGACCTGCCGTATATACTCTGCAGAAATTTGCCCTATTAGATGTTGGTGTTGCCACAAGACTGTAAGCCCTCACAGTTACTCTTGGTGGGCACAGGAATGGGCCCTGCTGTGAGTTATTAGATCAAGATTTGTAATTGCATGCACCTGTTGAACAGGGCAGAAAAATTGGGCCTTTGGTAGTGGTGGTGGACGGTGTTGCCACAAGACTGTAAGCCCTCACAGTTACTCTTGGTGGGCGCAGGAATGGGCCCTGCTGTGAGTTATTAGATCAAGATTTGTAATTGCATGCACCTGTTGAACCGGGCAGAAAAATTGGGCCTTTGGTGGTGGTGGTGGACAGTGTTGCCACAAGACTGTAAGCCCTCACAGTTAAGCCCCATACACACGGTCGGATTATCCGTGGACCAGGTCGGTCGGATCCTGTCCGTCGTACTTTGTCCGATGTTGGTGTTGCGTACACACGGTCGGACTACGTTGTCGGAATATCCGGTCTGCAAGAACGTCGTGACGTAAGTCGTCTTCCACGAGATTAGAAAAGGGAAGTTCAGCACCACGTCAGGCACCCGTTGGGCTCCTTCTGCTGATCCCGTGTTTATCGCGAGTTAGTCGAAGTTTGGTGACTTAAGATTCGCGCTTCTCAGTTTTCTGACTCAGATCGTTACTGCTCTTCAGTTTGTGCTTGTCGTGCGTATCTGTTTATTAGTGCGTGTAGTCAGTTCGCATTTGTTGGTCATTGCGGCCTATATCTTGATATAGGACGCTTTGATTTGCACTGCTTATTGTCTGCTCGTTTCTGGTATTCATTTCGTTCTTTCAGGCCTTGCTGTTTATCGGTGCTTTCTGTTTGTCCGTTCTGACCAGCCGACCTTTTGTGACCTTGTGAGCGATGTTTCCCGTGCGTACTCGTCGCCGAGTTCGTGCTGTACGTGGAATTGGTGTCGGGCTTTTAGCTTTGACCCAAGACCCGTCCATGAACAGAGTGACGAGGAGGATGTGGACCAAGAATTGGTTGCTTCAGCGTGACCAATTCTCGCACATGCCTTTGCTTCGTGAGATCCGGGAGAATAATCCTGATGATTTCAGGAACTTTCTCCGGATGACGGACCCCGATTTTCACCGTCTTTTGGCTTTGCTGACCCCCTTTATCAGCCGGCAGGATACCTGCATGAGACAAGCCATTACTCCGGAGCAGAGGCTTGTTGCCACGTTGAGGTACTTGGCGACAGGGAGAAGTCTTCAGGATTTGAAGTTCTCTTCAGGTATCTCTCCCCAGGCCCTGGGAATCATTATTCCAGAGACCTGTTCTGCCATCATCGAGGTCCTGCAGGAGGACTATATTAAGGTAACATTTCTCCTTTACTCTTCCCTTCTATGTATGCTCTGTTTGCTAATGTCTTGTATTTTTGACCTCCTTCCCTAATTACCATGATTGCAATATGTTCTAATATGCTGTGCCCCTTTCTCCTTCATGCATTTTTCCCTTCACTTACCTCCCCAGCATGCTCTTCTGCCCCAATAGACACCTTTGGCCTAGTCACTTAAGCAATGTCTTTTGTCTGCTGCATAGTATTGTTTGCCCCCAAACACCCCCTAAAATACGCACTAATGTTTGCTGTGTGGTTTACTTCATGTAGAGCCCCTTTTTTTTGGGGGGGGGGGGGCAAACTCATTAGGAACCCCTCCCCCAACTGCTCTGTCAGATGGTACCAATCCTCTATCTGCTGGCTTTCCCAAGGTCAATACACACTATATACCTACCTCTTTATAGTGGGCATCTTTACGGATGAATTCATCAAAGCATGTAGTGCAAGGGGCTGTCTCCCTACTTTCCATTTCCTATTTTTTTGTGTTCTTTCCCTCCTATTAGCTTGCTTGGTAATTTCATAATGTCCCAATGTGCTTTCCTTTTTTTGGTGGGGGGGGGGAGGGTGTTTGAAATGTTATTTTAGCTTTCCTAGGGGCTGCCAATAGTGTTAAGTGAGGGTCTGGCCAAACTGGCACACATTATTGAGCCATTTGCCAATCAATGAAGTGCAGAGGGTTACCTGTCCAACCCCCCCCCAAACCCTAGTTATTGCCAATGGCCCATCAGAAGTGTGGGGATTGATGGGGGGTGATTAATCTGTGAAGGGGAGCCTCTACTTTTCTGTGCAAATACTTTCCAGCCTCGAATTTTAAACAATGCTCTTGTTCCAAGATGTTGATTGTCTAATCTGCTTGCAATGTTTATGTGCAAAGTGACTAATTTTTTTTTCTGGTTTCACTCCACAGTTCCCTTCCACGCCACAGGAATGGCAGACTGTGGCCTCCCACTTTGCCAGCCGTTGGGACTTTCCTAACTGCGGAGGGGCAATTGATGGGAAACACGTCCGCATCGTCCCACCGCCGAACTCGGGGTCCTACTATTATAATTATAAAGGGTTTAATAATTATAAAGGGTTTAATAGTGTAGTGATGTTGGCGGTGGTGTCGGCGACATATGAATTTATGTATGTGGACGTGGGGATGAACGGCCGGATCTCGACGGAGTTCTACTGGCGTCTCCAAAGTGGCAGACTGTCACGTACCTGGTGGTGCGAGCCCGAGATTGCAGGGAGAGGCCTCCCTTGCGTCTCCCACTCCTGGTCCCCTGGTGTGGGAACAGGAGAGCCAGGAGTGAGGAGGAGCACGGGTGCCTGGCAGGATCAACAGACCGGTGGGAAGGAAGCAGGTTGGCTGAGCTGGCGGGACCTTGGCAAGCAGGCTCACAGGTAAACTGGATAGCAGAGCTGGCAGGATCTCTGGGAAGCAGGCTCACAGGTAAACTGGATAGCAGAGCTGGCAGGATCTCTGGAAAGCAGGCTCACAGGTAAACTGGATAGCAGAGCTGGCGGGATCTCTGGAAAGCAGGCTCACAGGTAAACTGGATAGCAGAGCTGGCAGGATCTCTGGAAAGCAGGCTCACAGGTAAACTGGATAGCAGAGCTGGCAGGATCTCTGGAAAGCAGGCTCACAGGTAAACTGGATAGCAGAGCTGGCAGGATCTCTGGAAAGCAGGCTCACAGGTAAACTGGATAGCAGAGCTGGCAGGATCTCTGGAAAGCAAGCTCACAGGTAAACTGGATAGCAGAGCTGACAGGAACTGGACAACGGCTTGGCAAGCAGGTTCACAGGTAAACTGGATAGCAGAGCTGACAGGAACTGGACAACGGCTTGGCAAGCAGGTTCACAGGTAAACTGGATAGCAGAGCTGACAGGAACTGGACAACGGCTTGGCAGACAGGTTCACAGGTAAGCTTGGATAGCAGAGCTGACAGGAACTGAACAACGGCTTGGCAGACAGGTTCACAGGTAAGCTTGGATAGCAGAGCTGACAGGAACTGAACAACGGCTTGGCAGACAGGTTCACAGGTAAGCTTGGATAGCAGAGCTGACAGGAACTGAACAACGGCTTGGCAGACAGGTTCACAGGTAAGCTTGGATAGCAGAGCTGACAGGAACTGGACACAGGAAACGGAACCACTGAATGGACTGGAAGCCAACAGGAGATCAGGCTCGTTACAGGGGTCAGACTGCAGACTGGATAGAGACTTAGCAAGGAACCAGAGTTCATCAAAGAAGCCAGGTAATGGATCTGAACTAAGAGCAAGGTACAATGGATCAGGCAGGAGGATGGTCACAGGAAGCCGGGGTCGGGTGCAGGCAGAAAGCAGGATGGTCTATGGCAAGCCGGGTCAAAGGAACAGGTATAACAGGATCAGGTTACTTTTACTACACCACAACGCTGTAGAGCAGACAGCAAAGACCGTCTGCACAAGTCAGGCTTAAATAGGCCGGCTGGTGCTAACTAGGGCGCGCGCCCGTCTCCCTGTGCGTGGTTGTGCACGTGCCCGCGCCCGGGCGCGCATGCGCATGCGCAATGGAATCTGAGGGCCGGGACGGCCCGGGTTTAGATTTCTGGCAGGATCTTCATGACACAGTCTGTGCTTGCCACCTCCAGAGGAGAATGCAGAAGGACTCCCCTTCGTCTTTGTCGCAGATGAAGCGTTTGCGTTGACTCCCCATCTGATGAGGCCGTTCCCGATGAGGACCCTCACCCCAGACCAGAGGGTCTTCAACTACAGGCTGTCCAGAGCCCGAAGAGTTGTTGAGAACACTTTTGGCATCCTGGCCAGCCGCTTCCGCCTGTTCTTGACGGCTATTAACTTGGCGGAATACAAACTCAACCACATAGTTCTTGCCTGTTGCATATTGCACAACTTCCTCAAAAGACATAACAGGAACTATG
Organism: Lithobates sylvaticus; assembly: GCA_028564925.1. Lineage (NCBI taxonomy): Eukaryota > Metazoa > Chordata > Amphibia > Anura > Ranidae > Lithobates > Lithobates sylvaticus. The sequence continues at coordinate 256,460,831 of CM053027.1, read as the reverse complement.
TGGTGGCCGTTGGCCCAGATGTGGAGGGCCCTCCAAATGCTGACCTCACAGCCCTTCAAGTGGCACGTCCAGGCTTGCCCCCTCTAAATGCCCGCGCGGTCCGCAAGCAATATATGGACTACTTTGTGGGTAGGGGGGCCATTGCTCTGCCTGACGATGTGTGAGAGGCATTTTTTAATAAATCTTAGTTTTCAACCAACCTATGATTTCTTGTCATTTCCGTATTCTTTTTAGCTTATTTGACCTTGAATTTTTTTCCCTTTGCCTTCGACAGTGGGAATGCACTTTCTGGGCAAAAGGAGGTAACAGTCTCTTCTTCCCAAAAAGATTATTCTCATGTTGTGTGTTTGATACCTAATCTTTGGTCTAGAGAAGGTTTGTAGTGCATAACTGACACCCAAAATACTCCTTTTCATCACCAGGTCAGACATGTGTGTATTCTCAAAAATGCTGTGCTCCGTGTTTTCGTACAAAGCACTGTGGGTGTCATTTACATAAGTCAAATCGACTATGCTCTACAAGTGCAGTGAAAAAGTGCCCTGGAAAAGAAACTTGCAGTGCAAAGTGGCCTTTAGTAAATAACACCCATTGCCCCCCATATCCTTTACATTTGACATACATAATGCATTGTGTTTTTTAAATAAGGAAGCCACACATTTAGAAAAGTAAAAAAGTTTACTTGGAAAACATTCACAAGTGCGTTTACAATCTTCTTGCCCAAACTGACAACATCTTGGTTATTTACAACATTGTTTACAAACATTCCGCAATTGGTAAAACCAGGCATGGAGCAAAACAGAACCTATGAACTAGGAAAGTTCAACTTTGTAAAGTGAAGACAAGATCAGACATGACTATATGTTCAAAGTGTGTTTGATCTTGCCTTCATCACATGGGGGGTCACCCCTGGAAAGTGGAAATTTAGAACATGCACACAATTTGGGTCTGAAAATGGTCATTAGATGGTAAAACACATGCCTAGAAGCTTCAAAAGTGCCATTTTCCATCATGGGGATGAATGGACGTTTTTTGGGGGTGCAACCCCTTCACCACAACCACTTTCGTAGTTCGTAAAGTGGTTGCACCCCCAAAAAAACGTTGGCATTCATCCACCATGATGGGAGCTAGCACATGTGGACACAATGTGTGCATGTTCCAAATTTCACACAGTTCTTAAGTTGCAAATGTGTTCAGAAGCAGGCACAAATGTGTGTTAATTACTTGGTGCGTTTTCATATTTTTCCTAAAACATCAATGATGTTCTTCAATTTTTGTTGAACATCATTGATGTTTTGCTTTATGTAATCTAGATCTCTATTGCAGACCATTATCTCCCCGATGAGTACGTGGGCACTCTCTGTGGTAAAGTGCGATTTTTCTTCCACAACATCCACGTCACCTAAAAACCACAAACAAACAAAAATCGGGTGTTGGAAATGAGGCAGCCATACATTGATTAGCTTACCAGTAGCTGTGTTCTCCCACACTCACCTGTTGTGGTGACAAGTTCTCCAAGTTCGATGATCTCTCCTTCCTCCTCCTCCTCCTCTGCTTCTGCTCTTTCCCCTTTTTTGGGAGGTGTTGGTTTTGGGGTTTCCTCAGACGGCCCAAGTTTTCGCTCCCCTATGAGAATGTACAAAAGGAAGATTTAGCAACACAATCTATTGAGGGCAGAAATAGGAAATGACAAACATTGCTTGAAAGTGACGGACACTATTTTTGTTTGGCCAGTTACAAATGCCAACTACATGAATGTAGTCACTTTGTAAAGGTGCTAAACTTACTAGCTTTTTGGTAGAAGTTTGTCTGATGGAGACCCCCCTCTAGTATCCACTGGAGCACATGTGTGGAAAAGCATAATAAAAAGGGGGTTTGGGTGTCCCAGCACTAGTGCTCTAGAGTCCAGATGGGTAAACAGCTACTGAGTGACCTCTCCTTTACATTGAATAAATTTGGTTTACGCTCTTGCTGACATCTCTAGTGAGAACAAACTTCCTTTCAATAAAAACTTCACCAAACCTCGTATTATAAGTGGCCGAACGATCGAGGTTGCGTACGATCGAATGGACACACACGATCATGACAGTGGCAGAAAGATCGAGGCTGAGTACGATCGAATGCACAGACGAACCTGAAAGTGGCCATTTTGGAATGTACAACTTTGTAAAAATCAAACCACATGGAGCAGTATGCAAGCAAGAAATCAAACACAAAACACAACTACTTACTTTTTTGAAGAATTCGCTTGATCTTTCTGTACAGTTTCAGGTCTGACCAGCGTTTCCTGAGTTGCTCCTTGGATCGTTGTACCCCAAAATGATTGTACAGCCTTCTCACAACTTTAGACATGATCTTGGCCTTGCGGACATTGGGGTTGAGGTAAGGCCCATACTTCCCATCATAGTCGCTCCTCTTTAATATGTCCACCATCTCCAACATTTCTCCAAATGACATATTGGAGGCCTTGAATTTCAGGCTCCGGGATCGGGACGTTTCTGCCTCTGGACTTTCCTCGTCCTCCTCCTCGTTGGTGGGATATTTGGGGCGCACCTGCTGTGTCCCCGCCATGTGCTCTCCCCACTGCGTCGTAAAGAGAAGGGATGGGGAATAGACGAGAAAGATCGTCAGGGGCGGGCGGAGTTTGACGCATGCGCACTGTATATAAAACGTCACACGCCTGTGTCGTAGCCACGATCTGGGAGACGAGGGGAGAGAAAGCTCACGCACGAGACGATCGCTAGAAACGAAGGTACAATTTGACGTTGGTACATAACTAGCCTAGACTGATTCGAACTTGAGGCTTCTTTATGGAGAAGATTAGGAGAGTTTAGGCTGACATTATTTATATTGTTTTGTGTGGTGTTGTGTCTTGCAGAGGTGATGGAGGGCTTCTACGACGTGAGTTTTCTCCCCCTCTTCATTGATAAATACAGGGAATTTCCCCTATTATGGCAAGCAAAGCACCGTGACTACAGCAACAGACCAAAGAGGTACGCAGCCCTGCTGAAACTTGTGGCATTTGTAAAGCCAAACCTGCCCACGGCAACCGTGGCGAACTTTAAAGTCAAAATTAATAACATGAGGAGTACCTATTTCCGGGAGCGCAATAAGGTCCGGAAGTCCCTAGCATCTGGAGCTGCAGCAGCTGATGTCTATGTCCCCACGCTCTGGTACTATGAGAGGCTCCACTTTCTCAAAGACCAGGCTAATGTCAGGAAGTCACTCTCGACTCTTCCTTGCACGTGTCCTTCCACGCACGCCACCCCTGATGAGGCTTCCGAGGACCAACCTGGGCCTTCCAGTATGGAAGATGTGCAGGAGCCCAGCTTGTTCCAGGTATAGTAGTTTTGTAACCATTTTTGGGAATAATGAATGATGTTCAGTTAATTCAGGATCCCCAATTGCTTAGTTCCTAACGTGATTGACATATCAACAGACAGTGGTGTTGGAGACATTTTTGGGAAGAATCTAAACTGCAGGGCTGAGAATTGTATGGTTTTCTATTTGTAAACATTTTGCAACAGTCACTAGATGAGAATTGTGTGTGTTTGATGAACAAATAACCGAAACTATGTCCCTTTTTCATACACAGGAAGACCTCAGCCAGGAGGTGGCTGTGGAATGTGGCAGTCAGGAGGAGGCAGGGGTTAGTGGCAGCCAACAGGGGGGTAGGCGTAGGAGCCTGACTGTCTCCCAAGTCCCTCCCCTCCGCCTTCCCTACAGAAGGGCGAAAAGCATGGGGGAGGTGGGAGAGTCAGCGCTCCAGCTGATACGAGATGCTTCAGCCTCCCTATATGCCACACCCACCTACTAGGAGGCCTTTGCCTCCTTGGTTGCCAATAAAATGACGGGTATGGAGGCGGGGCAACGCAGCATGTGTGAGGATGTCATCCTCAAAATCCTAAATGAGGGGATGGCTGGGGAGATGACTCCCCTCACACATGTTTGCGAGAGTGACCTTGCGCCGCCTCCTCCTCCTCCTTCTGCCACCCCACCAGCACCAGCACCACGGCGTGGAAGGAAGAGTACAAGGAAGACAAGAGAGTGATGACCTTGATTCAGTCTGGTCTGAGAGAAGATGGAGCCTCTCGTAGGACCCGAGCCTGGGGACCTAGATGGCATCTGCTGCAGTTCCGGATGTTTTGGACTTCAGGACCAGATTGCACTCCCTTATTATTTAGATAGGTACTCCTCAGGCCCCCAATTTTCTAAGCTTGAAAAATGATGGTTGCCGTGGGTGTCCAAGGCTTTGCAAATTCCCCAAGTTTCACCATGGCTGCGTTCCTCTTTGGTTTGTTGCTGAGACCTAAATAAATGTTTTTTGGATTTGAAATAATCATTGACTATTGTGTTTTACTTTTCTACAATGACAGTTTTTCTTTGAGTAGGCAGGTACATTTCACTAATCCTAAAGTAGAATTAACAAGGGGCACCAACAACCAACAAACTCCTAGTAAATTTAAGCAACAAATACAAATGTTAATAATGTGGTTTTGCTAAGTTGAGACACACAACCCCCCTCCAAAAAATAAAAAATAAATCTCCTTCAAATATGTATTCACAAAAAAAAAAAAAAAAGACAAATTATGCTAAAAATATAACAAAGATTCTTTTACGATCTGAGTAAAAATAAACATGTAGTGTATAAATCCTGAAAAGTAATAAAGAACTAAGTTTGTGATAAGAGCGGGTGAATAGGAGCAGCTAAAACATGTCATTCTTGTTGCATTGTAAAGAAAAAGAGAATGCGCTGCATTAAAGACATTTTAACATTGCAGCATGACGAATGTGCTGTGTCGATTAGGAAAGGTAGTTTTACCTGACCGAGCGCTTCCGTCACAGAATTTCTTCTGAGCATGCGTAGCACTTTGTCCGTCGGACAACCGTACACACGATCGGATTTGGTGTGATCGGACCGTGTTGTCGGAAAATCTATCCAGCAGGAGATAGGACTTTGTCCGTCGGACAATCCGACGTACACTGTCCGATGGTGCATACACACGGTCTGATTTTTCAACAACATTGTCCGATCGGACAGAATCCATGCAAAAATCCGACCGTGTGTATGGGGCTTAACTCTTGTTGGGTGCAGGAATGGGCCCTGCTGTGAACTATTAGATCAAGATTTGTAATTACACGCAAATTGAAAAATTGTGCCTTAGGCATTGGTGCTGGTGCCACAACACTGCAACCCCTCACAGATACTGTACTCTGAGCACAGCAATGAGACCTGTTGCAAAGCATTGCCTAAAAATTGTAATTACACGCCCCAACAGGGGCTGAAAAATTGTGCCTTAGGCACTGGTGCTGGTGCCACAACACTGCAACCCCTCACAGATACTGTACTTGGAGCACAGCAGCCACACCTGTTGGGAAGCATTTTTTGAAAAAATTGTAATTACACGCCCCTGTTATACAGGGGCTGAAAAATTGTGCCTTAGGCACTGGTGTGGTGGCATGGATCATTGAGGAGGAGGAAGATGATAGTCAGTGAACATAACAGGACAGTCACTCAGCATCAGCATAGGCAGTCTTGAAGGGATGTGACATTATAAATTATTCAGTTATATCCGCTTCAGGTGCCTGGTAGCTGGTGGTGATCGAAGACTGATTCATTTTTATGAAGGTCAGTCGATCAACCGAGTCGGTGGACAGGCGCACCCTATGATCGGTGACAAATCCTCCAGCAGCACTGAATGTGCGTTCGGAAAGAACGCTGGATGCAGGACAGGCCAGTAGCTCAATTGCATACTGTGCAAGCTCTGGCCAGTGATCCATCCTCAGGACTAGGGATGGGCCCGGTGCTCGATGCGAACCCACGTTCGCATCGAGCACCGGGCGTTCGCTCGCTCGGCGAGCCCAGAACTATTTTGGCCGCTCGCATCACGTTCGTGTGATGCGAGCGGCCCCGCAATGCATTGCGGCCGGCGCGGCCGACGCAGTGCATTGCTGGCTGATGATTGGCCAAGCATGCACTGTGACCCCGCATGCTTGGCCAATCACAGCCCCGGAAACTCGAAGAGCCATAATTGGCTACAGGCAGGACGCCTGTAGCCAATTACAGCTCAGGGGCTGTAGTACACGCCCCCCCCTATAAAACGCCGCCACGCCGTCTGCGCCGGTCACATGCTGTTCCGGCGCAGATTGAGCAGGCTGATTCTGTGACACTCTGCTCGATTTAGTTAGGTAGAGAGATTCACTTACAGAAATTGAGTTAGATAGATTCAGTTACAAAGATTGATTGAGAAAGAGGGGCTTGTAGTGTGTTCGTGGCAGGCAGGCAGAGCTACTATATTTTGTTACCAGAAGCACCTATAGGACTTGTAGTGTGTTCGTGGCAGGCAGGCAGAGCTCCTATATTTTGTTACCAGAAGCACCTATAGGACTTGTAGTGTGTTCGTGGCAGGCAGGCAGAGCTCCTATATTTTGTTACCAGAAGCACCTATAGGACTTGTAGTGTGTTCGTGGCAGGCAGGCAGAGCTCCTATATTTTGTTACCAGAAGCACCTATAGGACTTGTAGTGTGTTCGTGGCAGGCAGGCAGAGCTCCTATATTTTGTTACCAGAAGCACCTATAGGACTTGTAGTGTGTTCGTGGCAGGCAGGCAGAGCTCCTATATTTTGTTCCCAGAGGCACCTATAGGACTTGAAGTGTGTTAGTCCCATTACACACACAGAGCTATATTTTCTTCCCAGAAGCACCTATAGGACTTGAAGTGTGTTAGTCCCATTACACACACAGAGCTATATTTTCTTCCCAGAAGCACCTATAGGACTTGAAGTGTGTTAGTCCCATCACACACACAGAGCTATATTTTGTTCCCAGAAGAACCTATAGGACTTGAAGTGTGTTAGTCCCATCACACACACAGAGCTATATTTTGTTCCCAGAAGCACCTATAGGACTTGAAGTGTGTTAGTCCCATCACACACACAGAGCTATATTTTGTTCCCAGAAGCACCTATAGGACTTGAAGTGTGTTAGTCCCATCACACACACAGAGCTATATTTTGTTCCCAGAGGCACCTATAGGACTTGAAGTGTGTTAGTCCCATTACACACACAGAGCTATATTTTCTTCCCAGAAGCACCTATAGGACTTGAAGTGTGTTAGTCCCATTACACACACAGAGCTATATTTTCTTCCCAGAAGCACCTATAGGACTTGAAGTGTGTTAGTCCCATCACACACACAGAGCTATATTTTGTTCCCAGAGGCACCTATAGGACTTGAAGTGTGTTAGTCCCATTACACACACAGAGCTATATTTTCTTCCCAGAAGCACCTATAGGACTTGAAGTGTGTTAGTCCCATTACACACACAGAGCTATATTTTCTTCCCAGAAGCACCTATAGGACTTGAAGTGTGTTAGTCCCATCACACACACAGAGCTATATTTTGTTCCCAGAAGAACCTATAGGACTTGAAGTGTGTTAGTCCCATCACACACACAGAGCTATATTTTGTTCCCAGAAGCACCTATAGGACTTGAAGTGTGTTAGTCCCATCACACACACAGAGCTATATTTTGTTCCCAGAAGCACCTATAGGACTTGAAGTGTGTTAGTCCCATCACACACACAGAGCTATATTTTGTTCCCAGAGGCACCTATAGGACTTGAAGTGTGTTAGTCCCATAACACACACAGAGCTATATTTTCTTCCAGAAGCACCTATAGGACTTGAAGTGTGTTAGTCCCATTACACACACAGAGCTATATTTTCTTCCCAGAAGCACCTATAGGACTTGAAGTGTGTTAGTCCCATCACACACACAGAGCTATATTTTGTTCCCAGAAGAACCTATAGGACTTGAAGTGTGTTAGTCCCATCACACACACAGAGCTATATTTTGTTCCCAGAAGCACCTATAGGACTTGAAGTGTGTTAGTCCCATCACACACACAGAGCTATATTTTCTTCCCAGAAGCACCTATAGGACTTGAAGTGTGTTAGTCCCATCACACACACAGAGCTATATTTTGTTCCCAGAGGCACCTATAGGACTTGAAGTGTGTTAGTCCCATTACACACACAGAGCTATATTTTGTTCCCAGAGGCACCTATAGGACTTGAAGTGTGTTAGTCCCATTACACACACAGAGCTATATTTTCTTCCCAGAAGCACCTATAGGACTTGAAGTGTGTTAGTCCCATTACACACACACAGCTATATTTTGTTCCCAGAGGCACCTATAGGACTTGAAGTGTGTTAGTCCCATTACACACACAGAGCTATATTTTGTTCCCAGAAGAACCTATAGGACTTGAAGTGTGTTAGTCCCATCACACACACAGAGCTATATTTTGTTCCCAGAAGCACCTATAGGACTTGAAGTGTGTTAGTCCCATCACACACACAGAGCTATATTTTGTTCCCAGAAGCACCTATAGGACTTGAAGTGTGTTAGTCCCATCACACACACAGAGCTATATTTTGTTCCCAGAGGCACCTATAGGACTTGAAGTGTGTTAGTCCCATCACACACACAGAGCTATATTTTGTTCCCAGAGGCACCTATAGGACTTGAAGTGTGTTAGTCCCATCACACACACAGAGCTATATTTTGTTCCCAGAGGCACCTATAGGACTTGAAGTGTGTTAGTCCCATTACACACACAGAGCTATATTTTCTTCCCAGAAGCACCTATAGGACTTGAAGTGTGTTAGTCCCATTACACACACAGAGCTATATTTTCTTCCCAGAAGCACCTATAGGACTTGAAGTGTGTTAGTCCCATCACACAGAGATCCTATATTTTGTTCCCAGAAGCAACTATAGGACTTGAAGTGTGTTAGTCCCATCACACAGACCTTTATTTTCTTCCCAGAAGCACCTATAGGACTTGAAGTGTGTTAGTCCCATCACACAGAGCTCCTCTATTTTCTTTGCAGAAGCACCCATAGGACTTCTAGTGTGTTAGTGGCATCACACAGAGCTCCTATATATTCTTCTCAGCAGCACCCACAGGACTTCTAGTGTGTTAGTGGCATCACACAGAGCTCCTCTATTTTCTTTGCATAAGCACCCACAGGACTTCTAGTGTGTTAGTGGCATCACACAGAGCTCCTCTATTTTCTTTGCATAAGCACCCACAGGACTTCTAGTGTGTTAGTGGCATCACACAGAGCTCCTCTATTTTCTTTGCATAAGCACCCACAGGACTTCTAGTGTGTTAGTGGCATCACACAGAGCTCCTATATATTCTTCTCAGCAGCACCCACAGGACTTCTAGTGTGTTAGTGGCATCACACAGAGCTCCTCTATTTTCTTTGCATAAGCACCCACAGGACTTCTAGTGTGTTAGTGGCATCACACAGAGCTCCTCTATTTTCTTTGCATATGCACCCACAGGACTTCTAGTGTGTTAGTGGCATCACACAGAGCTCCTCTATTTTCTTTGCATAAGCACCCACAGGACTTCTAGTGTGTTAGTGGCATCACACAGAGCTCCTCTATTTTCTTTGCATAAGCACCCACAGGACTTCTAGTGTGTTAGTGGCATCACACAGAGCTCCTCTATTTTCTTTGCATAAGCACCCACAGGACTTCTAGTGTGTTAGTGGCATCACACAGAGCTCCTCTATTTTCTTTGCATAAGCACCCACAGGACTTCTAGTGTGTTAGTGGCATCACACAGAGCTCCTCTATTTTCTTTGCATAAGCACCCACAGGACTTCTAGTGTGTTAGTGGCATCACACAGAGCTCCTCTATTTTCTTTGCATAAGCACCCACAGGACTTCTAGTGTGTTAGTGGCATCACACAGAGCTCCTCTATTTTCTTTGCATAAGCACCCACAGGACTTCTAGTGTGTTAGTGGCATCACACAGAGCTCCTATATATTCTTCTCAGCAGCACCCACAGGACTTCTAGTGTGTTAGTGGCATCACACAGAGCTCCTCTATTTTCTTTGCATAAGCACCCACAGGACTTCTAGTGTGTTAGTGGCATCACACAGAGCTCCTCTATTTTCTTTGCATAAGCACCCACAGGACTTCTAGTGTGTTAGTGGCATCACACAGAGCTCCTCTATTTTCTTTGCATAAGCACCCACAGGACTTCTAGTGTGTTAGTGGCATCACACAGAGCTCCTATATATTCTTCTCAGCAGCACCCACAGGACTTCTAGTGTGTTAGTGGCATCACACAGAGCTCCTCTATTTTCTTTGCATAAGCACCCACAGGACTTCTAGTGTGTTAGTGGCATCACACAGAGCTCCTCTATTTTCTTTGCATAAGCACCCACAGGACTTCTAGTGTGTTAGTGGCATCACACAGAGCTCCTATATATTCTTCTCAGCAGCACCCACAGGACTTCTAGTGTGTTAGTGGCATCACACAGAGCTCCTCTATTTTCTTTGCATAAGCACCCACAGGACTTCTAGTGTGTTAGTGGCATCACACAGAGCTCCTCTATTTTCTTTGCATATGCACCCACAGGACTTCTAGTGTGTTAGTGGCATCACACAGAGCTCCTCTATTTTCTTTGCATAAGCACCCACAGGACTTCTAGTGTGTTAGTGGCATCACACAGAGCTCCTCTATTTTCTTTGCATAAGCACCCACAGGACTTCTAGTGTGTTAGTGGCATCACACAGAGCTCCTCTATTTTCTTTGCATAAGCACCCACAGGACTTCTAGTGTGTTAGTGGCATCACACAGAGCTCCTCTATTTTCTTTGCATAAGCACCCACAGGACTTCTAGTGTGTTAGTGGCATCACACAGAGCTCCTCTATTTTCTTTGCATAAGCACCCACAGGACTTCTAGTGTGTTAGTGGCATCACACAGAGCTCCTCTATTTTCTTTGCATAAGCACCCACAGGACTTCTAGTGTGTTAGTGGCATCACACAGAGCTCCTCTATTTTCTTTGCATAAGCACCCACAGGACTTCTAGTGTGTTAGTGGCATCACACAGAGCTCCTATATATTCTTCTCAGCAGCAGCACCCACAGGACTTCTAGTGTGTTAGTGGCATCACACAGAGCTCCTCTATTTTCTTTGCATAAGCACCCACAGGACTTCTAGTGTGTTAGTGGCATCACACAGAGCTCCTCTATTTTCTTTGCATAAGCACCCACAGGACTTCTAGTGTGTTAGTGGCATCACACAGAGCTCCTCTATTTTCTTTGCATAAGCACCCACAGGACTTCTAGTGTGTTAGTGGCATCACACAGAGCTCCTCTATTTTCTTTGCATAAGCACCCACAGGACTTCTAGTGTGTTAGTGGCATCACACAGAGCTCCTCTATTTTCTTTGCATAAGCACCCACAGGACTTCTAGTGTGTTAGTGGCATCACACAGAGCTCCTCTATTTTCTTTGCATAAGCACCCACAGGACTTCTAGTGTGTTAGTGGCATCACACAGAGCTCCTATATATTCTTCTCAGCAGCACCCACAGGACTTCTAGTGTGTTAGTGGCATCACACAGAGCTCCTCTATTTTCTTTGCATAAGCACCCACAGGACTTCTAGTGTGTTAGTGGCATCACACAGAGCTCCTCTATTTTCTTTGCATAAGCACCCACAGGACTTCTAGTGTGTTAGTGGCATCACACAGAGCTCCTCTATTTTCTTTGCAGAAGCACCCATAGGACTTCTAGTGTGTTAGTGGCATCACACAGAGCTCCTATATTTTCTTATCAGCAGCACCCACAGGACTACCGACTACAATGGCTGGAAGACCGCCAAGGGGAGGCAGAGCGTGCAGAGCCAAGAACACAGGGCAGGCAGGCTCTGTTTCTAGTGGACGTGGCCGTGGACGTGGACGTGGCCGTGCATCGTCATCAGCACGTGGCCATGGGACACGCGCGTCTTTGTTTTCGGCAGCTGGACATGTGGAGCCGCATCATGCTGAAGGCTTGGTAGAATGGATGACCAAGCCCTCCTCATCCTCCTCATCCTCTCTCACCCAGGCTCAGGGTACTGACAGAGCATCATCAGCCACCCCTTCCCTAGACCCACCATGTCCTCCTGAGGAGTCCCCCGAACTCTTTGAGCACAGTGTTGGGTACATGCTCCAGGAGGATGCCCAACGATTCGAAGGCTCGGATGACGATACCCAGCTTGAGGAATCTGGCAGTACAGTTCCACCAGCTGCAGCTTACTGCCAGGTTTGCTCTAGTGGTGAAGAGGGAGGGGATGATGAGGTCACTGACTCCACGTGGGTGCCTCAAGGGAGAGAGGATGAGGAGGAGGACGAGGAGGAGGAGGATGCGGCGTCACATGTCCAACGAGGCAGGATGCCCCCTGGAGGCCAGGTAGAGGCCAGCACAGCAACTGTACAACACCGCAGAGCTCCGCCTGTGCAGGGCGCTGCCTCTGCACGTTATCAGAAAAGTTCTTTGGTGTGGGCCTTTTTTGAGACGAGTGCAGCAGATCGCACCACTGCTATTTGCAATATTTGTCTCAAGCGTATCTCGCGTGGCCAAAACATCAGCCGCTTGGGCACGACAAGCATGACCAGACATATGGCGACCTGCCATGCAGCTCGTTGGCAGGCACACATAAAAGACCCACACCAAAGAACTAAGCGGACCTCTCCTTGCTCCTCCTCAGCTGGGATCTCCATCCCCACTACACCTTCAGTCCTCTCTGAAAGCTGCTCTGAGAGGACTGAAGGTGTAGAATTCGGTGTGTCACAACCAAGTACTTGCAGTACACCGACGTCCGATTGCAGCAGGCAAATTTCCCTGCCCCAGCTGCTGGACCGTAGAAAGAAGTACACTCCCAGACATCCACATGCCCAGCGGTTGAATGCTAGCCTTGCTAAATTGCTAGCACTTCAACTGCTGCCTTTTCAGTTGGTAGACTCGGCCCCCTTCCGTGAGTTTGTTCAATGTGCGGTTCCTCAGTGGCAGGTTCCCAAACGCCACTTTTTCTCGCGGAAGGCGATTCCGTCTCTCTACCGGCATGTGGAGGGCAATGTCCATGCCTCGCTGGACAGGGCGGTCAGCGGTAAGGTGCATATTACCGCTGACTCATGGTCCAGCAGGCATGGACAGGGACGGTACCTTTCTTTCACGGCCCATTGGGTCACTCTATTGGCAGCTGGGAGGGATGCAGGACAAGGTGCAGTAGTGTTGGAGGTTGTTCCGCCACCACGCCTCCAAAACGCGACTACTGCTACTGGTTGTGACACACCTCTCTCCTCCACCCCCTCCTCTTCTTCTTCCTCCAGTGCTCTGTCCTTGGAACCAGCGGTGCTCCGTAGGCGTACAAGGGGCTACGCAAGTACGCAGGCAAAAAGATGCCATGCCGTGCTTGCGCTGGTGTGTTTGGGGGACAGGAGCCACACTGGGCCAGAGGTTCTGGCAGCTCTGCAGGGGCAGGCCGAGAGGTGGTTGACGCCACGTCAGCTTAAGCCAGGAATGGTCGTTTCTGACAATGGCACCAACCTCCTCTCCGCCCTGCGACAGGGGCAGCTCACCCATGTGCCCTGCATGGCTCACGTCCTCAACCTGGTGGTGCAGCGGTTCTTGGGCAGGTTCCCAGGCTTACAGGATGTCCTGAGGCAGGCCAGGAAAGTCTGTGTGCATTTCCGCCGATCTTATAATGCCAGTGCTCGGCTGACTGAGCTGCAAAAGGAGCTGAACCTGCCCAAGAACCGCCTAATATCTGACATGCCCACCAGGTGGAACTCAACGTTGGCCATGCTGCAGCGACTGCACACGCAGCAGAGGGCCATCAATGAGTACCTTTGCGACTACGGCACCAGGACAGGGTCAGGGGAGCTTGGTTTTTTTTCCCCACGTCAGTGGAGCATGATCAGGGATGCATGCACTGTCCTCTCACCATTTGAGGAGGCCACGAGGATGGTGAGCAGTGACAGTGCATGCATCAGTGACACTGTCCCTCTTGTCCACCTGTTGGAGCATACGCTGCGTGGGATAATGGACAGGGCACTTGAGGCAGAACAGAGGCAGGAAGAGGAGGACTTCCTTGCCTCTCAAGGCCCCCTTTATCCGGACAGTGTTCCTTCTGTCCCACCCATCACACAGGAAGAGGATGAGGAGGAGGAGGAGGAGGAGGAGGAGGAGGAGGAGGATTGTGTGAGCATGGAGGTGGAGCCTGGCACTCAGCATCAGCAGCAGCAGTCTTTTAGGGATGATGTACAGTCCCAACAAGCCAGTGGACTTGTACGTGGCTGGGAGGAGGTGGCTGGCGATCATGTCATCCTCAGTGACCCAGAAGACCCCGGACCGAATGCCTCAGCTAACCTACGCTGCATGGCCTCCCTGATCCTGCAAAGCCTGCGGAAAGATCCTCGTGTTCTTCGGATCAAGGAGAGGGACCATTACTGGCTGGCCACTCTCCTTGATCCGCGGTACAAGGGTAAGGTTGCGGACCTTATCTTGCCGTCGCAGAGGGAGCAGAGGATGAGACATCTCAGGGAGGCCTTGCAGAAAGGTCTGTGCAATGCGTTCCCAGAAACTGGGAGGCTACAAACTCCTGGTCCTGGGCGACGAGTTGCTGAGGCTTCGGTCAGTGGCAGAAGGAGCGGTGGGGAAGGTGGACGTCTGACCGATGCGTTCAGACAATTTTTTAGTCCGCAGCCCAAGGTATGATCGGTTCCAGCAACCATCGCCAGCGTCTGATATACATGGTGCAGGAATACCTTGGGGCAAGGTCAGACTTGGACACCTTTCCCACCGAAAATCCTCTGGCTTACTGGGTCCTGAGGATGGATCACTGGCCAGAGCTTGCACAGTATGCAATTGAGCTACTGGCCTGTCCTGCCTCCAGCGTTCTTTCCGAACGCACATTCAGTGCTGCTGGAGGATTTGTGACTGATCATAGGGTGCGCCTGTCCACCGCCTCGGTTGATCGACTGACATTCATCAAAATGAATCAGTCTTGGATCACCACCAGCTACCAGGCACCTGAGGCGGATATAACCGAATAATTTTTAATGTCACATCCCTTCAAGACTGCCTATGCTGATGCTGAGTGACTGTCCTCTTATGTTCACTGACTATCCTCTTCCTCCTCCTCAATGATCCATGCCACCACACCAGTGCCTAAGGCACAATTTTTCAGCCCCTGTTTAACAGGGGCGTGTACTTACAATTTTTTAAAAAAATGCTTCGCAAGACGTGTGACTGCTGTGCTCCAAGTACAGTCTCTGTGAGGGCCGTGTTGCAGTGTTGTGGCACCAGCACCAGTGCCTAAGGCACAATTTTTCAGCCCCTGTTTAACAGGGGCGTGTACTTACAATTTTTAAAAAAAATGCTTCGCAACACGTGTGACTGCTGTGCTCCAAGTACAGTCTCTGTGAGGGCCGTGTTGCAGTGTTGTGGCACCAGCACCAGTGCCTAAGGCACAATTTTTCAGCCCCTGTTTAACAGGGGCGGGTACTTACAATTTTTTAAAAAAATGCTTCGCAACACGTGTGACTGCTGTGCTCCAAGTACAGTATCTGTGAGGGCCGGGTTGCAGTGTTGTGGCACCAGAACCAGTGCCTAAGGCACAATTTTTCAGCCCCTGTTTAACAGGGGCGTGTACTTACAATTTTTTAAAAAAAAATGCTTCGCAACACGTGTGACTGCTGTGCTCCAAGTACAGTATCTGTGAGGGCCGGGTTGCAGTGTTGTGGCACCAGCACCAGTGCCTAAGGCACAATTTTTCAGCCCCTGTTTAACAGGGGCGTGTACTTACAATTTTTTAAAAAAAATGCTTCGCAACACGTGTGACTGCTGTGCTCCAAGTACAGTATCTGTGAGGGCCGGGTTGCAGTGTTGTGGCACCAGCACCAGTGCCTAAGGCACAATTTTTCAGCCCCTGTTTAACAGGGGCGTGTACTTACAATTTTTTAAAAAAATGCTTCGCAACACGTGTGACTGCTGTGCTCCAAGTACAGTATCTGTGAGGGCCGGGTTGCAGTGTTGTGGCACCAGCACCAGTGCCTAAGGCACAATTTTTCAGCCCCTGTTTAACAGGGGCGTGTACTTACAATTTTTTAAAAAAATGCTTCGCAACACGTGTGACTGCTGTGCTCCAAGTACAGTCTCTGTGAGGGGTTGCAGTGTTGTGGCACCAGCACCAGTGCCTAAGGCACAATTTTTCAGCCCCTGTTTAACAGGGGCGGGTAATTACAAATCTTGATCTAATAGTTCACAGCAGGGCCCATTCCTGCGCCCACCAAGAGTAACTATGAGGGCCTGCAGTCTTGTGGCAACACCGTCCACCACCACCGCCAAAGGCCCAATTTTTCTGCCCTGTTCATCAGGTGCTTGCAATTACAAATCTTGATCTAATAACTCACAGCAGGGCCCATTCCTGCGCCCACCAAGAGTAACTATGAGGGCCTACAGTCTTGTGGCAACACCGTCCACCACCACCGCCAAAGGCCCAATTTTTCTGCCCTGTTCATCAGGTGCTTGCAATTACAAATCTTGATCTAATAACTCACAGCAGGGCCCATTCCTGCGCCCACCAAGAGTAACTGTGAGAGCTTACAGTCTTGTGGCAAAACCGTCCACCACCACCACCACCACCCCCAATTTTTCTGCCCAGTTCAACAGGTGCATGCAATTACAAATCTTGATCTAATAACTCACAGCAGGGCCCATTCCTGCGCCCACCAAGAGTAACTATGAGGGCCTACAGTCTTGTGGCAACACCGTCCACCACCACCGCCAAAGGCCCAATTTTTCTGCCCTGTTCATCAGGTGCTTGCAATTACAAATCTTGATCTAATAACTCACAGCAGGGCCCATTCCTGCGCCCACCAAGAGTAACTGTGAGAGCTTACAGTCTTGTGGCAAAACCGTCCACCACCACCACCACCACCCCCAATTTTTCTGCCTGTTCAACAGGTGCATGCAATTACAAATCTTGATCTATTAACTCACAGCAGGGCCCATTCCTGTGCCCACCAGTCTTGTGGCTACACCAACATCTAATAGGGCAAATTTCTGCAGAGTATATACGCCAGGCCCCTACTTTCAAACATCCAACTTACAAACGACTCCTACTTGCAAATGGAAAGAGAAAACAGGAAGTGAGAGGAAATCTACCCCTAGGAAGGGAAATTCTATCCTGTTAGATTTAATTTGGGAAAAAGGTATCTCCTCTCTACTGATACTTTATCACCAATCCTTGTTTCAATTAAAACCCCACTTTTCCAAAAACATTTGTCATTGGGACGGAAAGTGAGGTGACATGTTCTGAACAGATGTGCAAAGACAGCAAATGTTACAGGGGTGATAACCCCTCCCTATGTTCTCCAAAAAGCTTAAAAATAGATTTTTTTGGGATGGAGCTACACTTCATAATGTACCTGTTCAGATTCTACTTAAGATCAAACCTAAAGCCGCAAGTGGTTTTAAATGGCTTCTTTTTTTCCTTTACAAATGTCATTTTGTGCAAGGACAGTTCTAAACACGGGAAACACATGCCACTTCACAGGCATACTTTAGACACCCCCCAGGTACCATATTTAAAGGAAAATTTCACTTTTTTTTTTTCACTTTATGCATCATTAAAATGACTGCTCCCGAAAAAACGTTAGTTTTTAAAAGTTCTTTTTGCATTGATATATGTCCCCTGGGGCAGGACCCGGGTCCCCAAACCTGTTTTATGACATTAACATGCATATTGGCCGTTGTAATTAGCACTTTTGATTTCGAACGTTCGCGTCCATTATAACGTATAGGGTTCGAAAATTTGCGCGAACTTTCGGTCCGTTCGAAGGTTCTGGTTCGAACCGAACCCGGGGGTGTTCGGCTCATCCCTACTCAGGACCCAGTAAGCCAGAGGATTTTCGGTGGGAAAGGTGTCCAAGTCTGACCTTGCCCCTAGGTATTCCTGCACCATGTATATCAGACGCTGGCGATGGTTGCTGGAACCGATCATACCTTGGGGCTGCGGACTAAAAAATTGTCTGAACGCATCGGTCAGACATCCACCTTCCCCACCGCTCCTTCTGCTACTGACCGAAGCCTCAGCAACTCGTCGTCCAGGACCAGGAGTTTGTAACCTCCCAGTTTCTGGGAACGCGTTGCACAGACCTTTCTGCAAGGCCTCCCTGAGATGTCTCATCCTCTGCTCAATCTGCAACGGCAAGATAAGGTCCGCAACCTTACCCTTGTACCGTGGATCAAGGAGAGTGGCCAGCCAGTAATGGTCCCTCTCCTTGATCCGAAGAACACGAGGATCCTTCCGCAGGCTTTGCAGGATCAGGGAGGCCATGCTACGTAGGTTAGCTGAGGCATTCGGTCCGGAGTCTTCTGGGTCACTGAGGATGACATGATCACCAGCCACCTCCTCCCAGCCACGTACAAGTCCACTGGTTTGTTGGGACTGTACATCATCCCTAAAAGACTGCTGCTGCTGATGCTGAGTGCCAGGCTCCACCTCCATGCTCACACAATCCTCCTCCTCCTCCTCCTCCTCATCCTCTTCCTGTGTGATGGGTGGGACAGAAGGAACACTGTCTGGATAAAGGGGGCCTTGAGAGGCAAGGAAGTCCTCCTCTTCCTGCCTCTGTTCTGCCTCAAGTGCCCTGTCCATTATCCCACGCAGCGTATGCTCCAACAGGTGGACAAGAGGTACAGTGTCACTGATGCATGCACTGTCACTGCTCACCATCTTCGTGGCCTCCTCAAATGGTGAGAGGACAGTGCATGCATCCCTGATCATGCTCCACTGGTGTGGGGAAAAAAAGCCAAGCTCCCCTGACCCTGTCCTGGTGCCGTAGTCGCAAAGGTACTCATTGATGGCCCTCTGCTGCGTGTGCAGTCGCTGCAGCATGGCCAACGTTGAGTTCCACCTGGTGGGCATGTCACATATTAGGCACTTCTTGGGCAGGTTCAGCTCCTTTTTCAGCTCAGTCAGCCGAGCACTATCATTATAAGATCGGCGTAAATGCACACAGACTTTCCTGGCCTGCCTCAGGACATCCTGTAAGCCTGGGTACCTGCCCAAGAACCGCTGCACCACCAGGTTGAGGACGTGAGCCATACAGGGCATATGGGTGAGCTGCCCCTGTCGCAGGGCGGAGAGGAGGTTGGTGCCATTGTCAGACACCACCATTCCTGGCTTAAGCTGGCGTGGCGTCAACCACCTCTCAAGCTGCCCCTGCAGAGCTGCCAGAACCTCTGCCCCAGTGTGGCTCCTGTCCCCCAAACACACCAGCGCAAGCACGGCATGGCATCTTTTTGCCTGCGTACTCGCGTAGCCCCTTGTACGCCTACGGAGCACCGCTGTTTCCGAGGACAGAGCACTGGAGGAAGAAGAAGAGGAGGGGGTGGAGGAGAGAGGTGTGTCACAACCAGTAGTAGCATTTTGGAGGCGTGGTGGCGGAACAACCTCCAACACTACTGCACCTTGTCCTGCATCCCTCCCAGCTGCCAATAGAGTGACCCAATGGGCCGTGAAAGAAAGATAACGTCCCTGTCCATGCCTGCTGGACCATGAGTCAGCGGTAATATGCACCTTACCGCTGACCGCCCTGTCCAGCGAGGCATGGACATTGCCTTCCACATGTCGGTAGAGAGACGGAATCGCCTTCCGTGAGAAAAAGTGACGTTTGGGAACCTGCCACTGAGGAACCGCACATTGAACAAACTCACGGAAGGGGGCCGCGTCTACCAACTGAAAAGGCAGCAGTTGAAGTGCTAGCAATTTAGCCAAGCTAGCATTCAACCGCTGGGCATGTGGATGGCTGGGAGTATACTTCTTTCGACGGTCCAGCAGCTGGTGCAGGGAAATTTGCCTGCTACAATCGGACGTCGGTGTACTGCAAGTACTTGGTTGTGACACACCTAATTCTACACCTTCAGTCCTCTCAGAGCAGCTTTCAGAGAGGACTGAAGATATAGTGGGGATGGAGATCCCAGCTGATGAGGAGCAAGGAGAGGTCCGCTTTGTTCTTTGGTGTGGGTCTTTTATGTGTGCTTGCCAACGAGCTGCATGGCAGGTCGACATATGTCTGCTCAAGCTTGTGGTGCCCAAGCGGCTGATGTTTTGGCCACGCGAGATACGCTTGAGACAAATATTGCAAATAGCAGTGGTGCGATCTGATGCACTCGTCTCAAAAAAGGCCCACACCAAAGAACTTTTGTGATAACGTGCAGAGGCAGCGCCCTGCACAGGCGGAGCTCTGCGGTGTGATACAGTTGGTGTGCTGGCCTCTAGCTGGCCTCCAGGGGGCATCCTGCCTCGTTGGACATGTGACGCCGCATCCTCCTCCTCCTCCTCCTCCTCTTTCCCTTCAGGCACCCACGTGGAGTCAGTGACCTCATCATCCCCTCCCTTTTCACCACTAGAGCAAACCTGGCAGTAAGCTGCAGCTGGTGGAACAGTACTGCCAGATTGCTGTCCTTCAGCATCCCCTCTCTCTGTGCGCACACTACTGGCTTCCTCAAGCTGGGTATCATCATCCGAGCCTTCGTATCGTTGGGCATCCTCCTGGAGCATGTACCCAACACTGTTCTCAAACAGTTCGGGGGACTCCTCAGGAGGACATGGTGGGTCTAGGGAAGGGGTGGCTGATGATGCCATTGAGTACGTGTTGGCAGCTGCTCTGCCAGTACCCTGAGCCTGGGTGAGAGAGGATGAGGAGGATGAGGAAGGCTTGGTCATCCATTCTACCAAGCCTTCGGCATGATGCGGCTCAACATGTCCAGCTGCCGAAAACAAAGACAAGCGTGTCCCATGGCCACGTGCTGATGACGATGCACGACCACGTCCACGACCAGCACTGTTGTCTCTAGAAACAGAGCCTGCTTGCCCTGTGTTCTTGCCTCGGCACGGTCTGCCTCTCCTTGGCGGTCTTCCAGCCATTGTAGTGGGTAGTGTATATAGTATAAAAAATAGAGCTCCTATGTGTGCTGCCACAAACACACTATAAGTCCTTTGGGTGCTGCTGACACAAAGACACTATAGGTACTATATATGTGCTGCTGTCAAGAAAATATAGGAGCTATGTGTGCTGCCACAAACACACTATAAGTCCTATGGGTGCTGCTGACACAAAGACACTATAGGTACTATATATGTGCTGCTGTCAAGAAAATATAGGAGCTATGTGTGCTGCCACAAACACACTATAAGTCCTATGGGTGCTGCTGACACTAAGACACTATAGGTACTATATGTGTGCTGCTGTCAAGAAAATATAGGAGCTATGTGTGCTGCCACAAACACACTATAAGTCCTATGGGTGTTGCTGACACAAAGACACTATAGGTACTATATGTGTGCTGCTGACAAGAAAATATAGGAGCTATGTGTGCTGCCTCAAACACACTATAAGTCCTATGATGATGCTGACACAAAGACACTATAGGTACTATATGTGTGCTGCTGTCAAGAAAATATAGGAGCTATGTGTGCTGCCACAAACAC
Organism: Lithobates sylvaticus; assembly: GCA_028564925.1. NCBI lineage: Eukaryota > Metazoa > Chordata > Amphibia > Anura > Ranidae > Lithobates > Lithobates sylvaticus. Next base: position 256,439,472 of record CM053027.1, on the reverse strand, counting down.
ACTATAAGTCATATGGGTGCTGCTGATACAAAGACACTATAGGTACTATATGTGTGCTGCTGACAAGAAAATATAGGAGCTACGTGTGCTGCCACAAACACACTATAAGTCCTATGGGTGCTGCTGACACAAAGACACTATAGGTGCTATATGTGTGCTGCTGTCAAGAAAATATCGGAGCTATGTGTGCTGCCACAAACACACTATAAGTCCTATGGGTGCTGCTGACACAAAGACACTATAGGTACTATATGTGTGCTGCTGTCAAGAAAATATAGGAGCTATGTGTGCTGCCACAAACACACTATAAGTCCTATGGGTGCTGCTGACACAAAGACACTATAGGTACTATATGTGTGCTGCTGTCAAGAAAATATAGGAGCTATGTGTGCTGCCACAAACACACTATAAGTCATATGGGTGCTGCTGATACAAAGACACTATAGGTACTATATGTGTGCTGCTGACAAGAAAATATAGAAGCTACGTGTGCTGCCACAAACACACTATAAGTCCTATGGGTGCTGCTGACACAAAGACACTATAGGTGCTATATGTGTGCTGCTGTCAACAAAATATAGGAGCTATGTGTGCTGCCACAAACACACTATAAGTCCTATGGGTGCTGCTGACACAAAGACACTATAGGTACTATATGTGTGCTGCTGACAAGAAAATATAGGAGCTATGTGTGCTGCCACAAACACACTATAAGTCCTATGGGTGCTGCTGACACAAAGACACTATAGGTACTATATGTGTGCTGCTGACAAGAAAATATAGGAGCTATGTGTGCTGCCACAAACACACTATAAGTCCTATGGGTGCTGCTGACACAAAGACACTATAGGTACTATATGTGTGCTGCTGTCAAGAAAATATAGGACCTATGTGTGCTGCCACAAACACAATATGGCTCCTATAAATCCCTGCCTGGGATGGGACAAAAGGTTGGGACAGAAGTTGGGGTGCAATGCTGTTCTAACAGCACTGCGGTTGGTGCTACTGCTATGCTGTACTAAAAGCACGCACACACCACTAATTCCCAGCAGCAGCTAATATCACACTCACTGTGCAATCAGCAGCAATGAATGATCAGTATTCAGTAATGATGAATGACTCAGGTAGCAATGGTTTAGCAAAGAAATAGCAATCAAGCAAAGACAGAATCAGCAGACTGCTGACGGCCTTTTAAATGGTGGGGCGTGTACTAAAGCCCCTGAGCTTTAATTGGCTACAGGCATCCTGCCTGTAGCCAATTATTGATCTCCTAGTTTCCGGCGCTGTGATTGGCCAAGCATGTGGGGTCACAGTGCATGCTTGGCCAATCATCAGCCAGCAATGCACTGCGCCGGCCGCAATGCATTGCGGGGCCACTCGCATCACACGAATGTGATGCGAATGGCCCAAATAGTTCTGGGCTCGCCGAGCGAGCGAACGCCCGGTGCTCGATTCGAGCGTGGGTTCGAATCGAGCACCAGGCCCATCCCTATTTAGGACTAGGGATGAGCCGAACACCCTGTTCGGTTCGCACCAGAACCTGCGAACAGACCTAAAGTTTGTGTGAACTTTAGAACCCTTTTAAAGTCTATGGGACTCGAACGTTCAAAATCAAAAGTGCAAATTTTAAAGGATTATATGCAATTTATTGTCATAAAAAGAGTTTGGGGACCTGTGTACTGCCCCCATCAAAGCTCATCCCTATTTAGGACACTCCATCTGCCTCTCACTTTGTCATTGGTGCCAACGTGCACTATGACAGTCGGGTCTTCCCCAGTGATACTTGAACCAAATGGGACATTGCTTATTTAGAGACCTATATTAAACACTCAATGGTTCCCAGAAGCCTCAGATGGGATATTGCTCCCCAAAAGGGAGATGTGGAATTAGAGGGATGGTTTAATTATTTCAATCTTTCCTTCGATTTCTGGTTGAAAGCAAAACAGCTAAATTGGCCAGATTGGATGAGGAGATTAAAATCATCAAGGACAAGCTTAATCCCAATAAAGAAAGTGAAGAATATAGGGACAAATCCCAGAATCTCCTTAAAATCATTGAGAAGGAAGATAGGGACCAAAAGATCAAGAAAAGGTACAATAGAGACCTATCAGATTACCATGGTAATATTGTGTTTGACTGGCAGAAACAACTCTTGGCTAAGCAAAATAGCAATGAGATGGAAATCTCTAATACAGTGGGAGTTACTTCCATCAGTGGAGGTTTACCTAACATACCACCCACTGTATCCAACTCTAATAAGTGTGGCATGCCTAGTAATAAAACACAAAAACATGTGGGGTCTAATTAACCCTATCAGTAGGGGCAATGGGGGTATTAAGGGGGGTCCTCCTTTAGAGGACAACCATGATAGACTGTCCCCCCTAGACCCCCACAGGCCCCTAGTCAAGATCAAAGACCTTACCAACAAGGCCCTACATCTCGTGTTAGGGTACCCCCTTTCAGGGGTAGAGGTTGGGGTCCTCATTATAATCAACGTGGTCGAGGACATAATACAGGTCACCAAGAAACATGGAGATCCAGACCTAATGGTTATTTTGATTACTAGTCATCTGGATTGGAATATACAGAGGTGGAATCCGAATGGGAAGCCACTATTCCTACATCTAACAGCTTTTTTCCGCTTATAGTTAGAGATGTAACTGAGAGTAATTTTTCTCTAGAATAGCCTCAACCATATTACCCTAAAGGAGCAACCACCCCCACCTCATCCTATTCTCCTAATGGACATTCCCCCCCCCCCCCCAAGGGACATCTTCTTCCATTGAACAGACTAGTTGGGGTTTTCACAAACCCAGCCAAGGTACCAAAAGACAAGGAGAAAGAGGAGAGGAGTCGAGGGGGGAGGTGGTACGAGCAGCATAAAAGGCCAGAAATGTAATAGGTACAGGAATTTTCAATCATAATTCTAAGGTGTTAACAGATCCAGAAAAAGCCATTTTAAATAAAGGTTTGAAATTTGTTCCCCCTACAAAGTTGGATAAGTTCCAAACCTATACGGATATACATAGATTTGTCAGAAAATTAAGTATAAAAAGACACATGATTAATAAACCTATAGGGAATAGTACAGTGGGGGAAGTGGAATTTGTTCATTCAGGGCTATCCAATGCCTCACTCTTTAACCCCCTGGGTGCGTTGACACCTGCGCTATGGGTCAATGACATTGATTTACTGATGTCCCGAGTGGGCAGATATATTGATTTTTATTTACAGCGTCTTGTACAAAAAATGCCATTGTATGTCAAAGATTCGAGGCATGTCACCAAATTGCTTTCCGAAGTCCGGGCCAAGGGCCAAGCCTGGGTCCGGTCCGGGCCAAGCCTGGGATGTGGTTAGTCACTGCAGACTTGACGTCTTTATATACCATAACCCTACATGACCTGGGTTTGGAGGCAGTAAAGAGTTTTTTGAATAGAGATTTTGGACTCTCCCGAAATCAGGTGTTGTTTCTGATGGAGTTATTGCTATATGTCCCCTCCCATAATGACTTTTGGTTTGACAACAATTTCTATAGACAAGACATGGGAGTTGCCATGGGGGCTAAGTACTAGTTTGGCAAATCTGTTTATGTCAGCACGTCACAGCAAGCAACGTCCCGTCACGTAGTACGGGCGTTAGTACTGTAGCCGGACGGCCGCAAACTTTTAACTTTTTAAGTGTTTGTATGCACATTTGTTGTGCGCTAATTTTAAATAAAACAAGCCCACATGGGTTTTACCTATGATCCCTCTCCAGCATCTTTTCTTCCATGTACAAGCCCCTATAATACCCATTGTGGGATACTAAGAGCTGCCATCAGTGGAAAGCATTTGGAGTCCATAGCCCAGCAGCCTGAACGGAACCTCCCTACACAGGACGACGAGATCGGTCCAACCATTGTGAGGAAAAGGCCCTGGCTGGGCAATAGCCACAAGCACACAATCTCTGGAAGCTGGTAAGCAAGCACTACAGACGGTGGTGGGATTGCTGAACACTTCAGTCATTTTTATTTATTGTTGTCACCAACGTTATTTGGACTGTCACCTTGCTGTGCACCTATATTTTGTAGTTTTGTTTCTGCCCACAGGATTATTTCTGGACTTTTTGAGGCATCACATTTATTATTTTTTACAGATATTGTTAGTTTGTGATTCACGTTTACCACCATTCTTCACAGGATTATTTTTGGAAGTTTTTTGCAGCTATCATATTTGTTATTTCACATTTAGTTTATTTGGTGTATGATTTTCACTATCATATTTTTTGTAATTAATTCTGATTATTTTTATTTTTTAGTTTAGCGCGACGTTTCTTTTTTCATATATTTTTGTGTAATATCGCACTTGGTGTTGCTGCTATAGGTTTTTTTCTTTCTCTCTCATTTAAGTATTGTCCAGCGCAGTTTTCCTTGAAATACTTAGTGAACCCAGACTGTTCCAAATCGATAAGGGAAGGCAACATGTCAACTAACCTCATTGCTAACAGTTTTGCATATATCTTAATATCATTGTTCAACTACTATATGGGTCTGAAATTCTGTGGTAAATTGGGTTCCTTCCCTGGATTAATAAAGCTTGTAACATCTCTATGGGGAAGGAGGAGGAAGCAGCAGAGTTAAAACACCTTTGCCAAACGTGGAGTTAAGATGTCCTGGAATGTCCTATAGTATTCCCCCGTGAACCCATCAGGTCCAGGTGATTTGTTTGGAGGGAGAGATACTATTATCTTTTTGATTTCTTTGTCTGTTATGGGGGAGTTTAGATCCATGAGGTGTTCTTGAGTTAGTTTAATTTTATCAAGAAATGTTGTAATGGTCTCTGGAGTTGGCTGTGGTGCTGTGGTGTCATTTTTAATGTTGTAGAGCGAGCTGTAATATTGGCTAAATGCGTCCGCCATTTGTTGTGGGTGGTATTTTTGATGTGTGTAGTGGGATGTTTTACAAAGGGAATCTGAGTTTTGTACCTTATGCCTTTGAGTTTATTGGCCAGTAGTTTCCCTGCCCTATTGCCACTGGTATAGTATGATAGCTTAAGTCTTCTATGAGCCTTTTTGAAATTGTCCAAGAACAAGAGTATTAGATCTGTACGAAGTTGTGTTAGTTTTTCAGTTAATTTATGGGAGGTACGAACCTTGTTTTGTTTCTCAATTTGATCTGTTTGGGAAACTAGTAGCTCGACCTGCTGCTGCCTCTTCCTCCTATTTCTGGCCCCTTGTTGGATCATAATTCCCCTTGCGAACGCTTTGTGTGCGTTCCCACACAGCAAAGAGACAAGACACTGAGCCTTGATTATGTTTAAAAAAATCCACCAGTTGCTTTTCAATATAACCTCTGGTAGTACCATCCTGGAAAAGTTTAGGGTTAGCCCTCTCCACAAAGGCAGGGCCATGCGTGAAAGGGTCGCCCATCACCAGTTTCTCTGAGGCGTGGTCCGACCAGGTGATATTATTTATGGTAGCTGATTTACATTGAAATAATACTCTCTTGTCTACCAAAAATAGATTGATTCTGCTGTAAGATTTGTGGATACTGGAAAAAAAAAGAGTAGTCCCGTTCGTTGGCATTGATACATCTCCATGCATCATACAGCTCATATGACCGCAACACAGGTTTTAGGGAGGGTGGTGGGCGTTTTGGTTTGGATGTCAAGTCCAATGTTGGGTCTGGAGTCACATTGAAGTCCCCGCAGATTACCATCAGTCCCTTTTTTGCCTTGTGAATTTTCCTTATCATTCTGTGGAAGAATTTTATTTGTCTGGTGTTGGGCGCATACATGTTAACGATTGCATAGGTGGTAGAGTTTATGTCACATTTAAAAATTATAGATCTCCCTTGTGGATCGCAGACAACCTTGTGGAGTTTGAAAGCCATGGTGTCCCTTATTGCTATAATCACTCCTTTCCATTTAGTCTCAGCATTAGCACTGAAAATGAATGGAAACTTGGGATGGGTGCACTTAGGCGGCCATGTGGCACTAAGGTGTGTTTCCTGGACGCATAATATATCACATTTGTTTTGAAGAGCCTCCTTCCACAGCGATCTCTGTTTCGCCGGATGGTTGAGGCCTTTGGCGTTAATTGTTAAAAAGTTAATAGCCATTTTGGAAGTCACAAAAATTATGTGTGAAGGAGACTGTGTGTATACCACTTACTGTTAGTTGAGTTTTGTTTTTTGCCCAATAGCGGAGCGGAACTTGGTAATTTCCTGACGGTACTAATTTGGAGCTCCCTGTAAGTTTAGGATTGTCCTTGACTGTTGAAAGGGAAAAAGAGTTAAGAACTGAACATAGTTTGAACAAAACAAGGGCTAACTGCCCAACAGTTAAAAAGATGGGTGTGGCGCATAGCCACTCAATATTCAACTGGGGGAAAGGTGGTCTACCAGACCAGCAACTAGAAGAACCGTGCAAGTTGGTTGGAACTCCACCTCAGCGGGTGTCATTGATTTTTCTCTGCACCCAGGCCCCTGTCATTTGTGAGAGCGAGCGTTTTTGTGAGTGACCGTGTGCCAGCCAGGGTCTTGGGTATTGTTGTTGTCTTTGAAGCGTAAGGTAGCAGCCTGTTCAGGGATTATACCCCATGATTCCAATAGAGCTACGCCTTTGGCCACTGAGTCCATTATGTATTCTTTGCAGTCTTTAGTGACAATTAGCTTTGTGGGGAAGCCCTATTTGTAGCTTAGTTTGTTGTTTCTAAGCGCTTTGGTGATGGTATTTAAATTCTTACGCTTCTGGAGAGTATACTGGGATAAGTCAGCATAAAACTGCAGGTCAGCATAAGGTGACGGTAGTTGCTCCCTCTGACGAGAGATTAGCGTCAGCTTTTCTTTTGTATGGTAGACGTGGAGCCGCATAATGACATCCCTAGGCACACTAGCTGGAAGATGCGTAGGTTTGGGGAGACGGTGGATTCTATCCACAGTGAAGTCTAGTGTGGACATCTCTGGTAGTACTGTGGTAAAGAGCTGGCCCACATAGTTGGGCAGGTCTTGCTGCAGGACCGATTCTTGTATGCCTCATATTTTTATATTATTTCTCCTGGTTCTATCCTCCATGTCCGCCATTTTTGCTTTAATGTTGTCAATATAATTCTCATTATTTTCATTTGCATCCACCAAGGCATTGATAGCGGAGGCAAAATCCCCCATCTTATTCTCCGCATGAGACACTCTATCTGAGACTGCCTGTAAATCTTTGCTAAATGTGTGCTTACAGGATACCATGTCTGAATGTAAAGAACTCCTCAGGGACACTAGCATTTCTTTAAGCAATGTATCTATAACCAGCTGGTTGTTAGTGGAGAAATGGTCAATGGAGTCTGGTAACTCCCTGGTGTCCTCCCCTGAGTCCTGTGCAGAGCTCACCTCAGGGTCTTCATCCACAGCATCCATCCTCACTTGTGTCTTCTCTGGGCTTCTGGATGATGGTGTGGCTGGTGGGGTTTGCGAGCCTTTAGGTGGGCTTTGTCTTTTGTGTGTTTTTCCCTTCTGTGTGAGGCTCTGTGTATGCCCTGAAGCTGGTGCCATTTTTCCTGGGTCCCGGCGGGAAGTATTCCGACAGTTTCTGGGGACGGATCCCCTCCGTCTTCCGACTTGGCATTACAGCTGTATGATGTAGCTGTATATGCAAGCTGGATCGCCGCTATTTCGTGCCTGGTTAGGGCCCTGGTTGTCCGGTATGTGCCGCTTCTTACCCGCTGTGGCCGGAGCTTCTCTATTCTGCGGCCACCTTGGCTTCTGGCAAACTCCGCCCCTGTTTTTTTTATTTTTATTTGCATTGATACATGTCCCCCAGGGCAGTACCTGGACCTCCAATACCCCTTTTATGGCCAATTACTTGCATATAAGCCCTCACAATGGGCACTTTTGATTTTTCCTGTTCAGCTCCCATTGACTCCAATGGGGTTTACCCTTCGGGTTAGAACTTTTAGCCTGTTTGGGAGTTCTGCTGTGAACCGAACAGGGGGGTGTTTGGCCTAGCTCTAGTTTCCATTATAACAATTTGGCATTTAATGGATAATGTGCAGGGAGGGACGGAGTGCCTTACCTGGTAACTCAGATGTCCTAGGCCATGAGCTATGGAGCTTATACAAAAAAAAAATGCTCATCGAGCCTACTGCCCTATTAGTAACAATGCCTTCTGTCATCTTAAAACCTATCATTGTACCACACTTAGCTGTCACAAATAAAATCCTAGCCTAAATAGTCATCCAGAGGTTCATTTAAATGTTGACCACACTGGAATTTTCTTGTAGAAGGCATTATATTTATCTACCTTAGCCTTTTTCCTTCTTTAATCATCAGGGATTACCATCAGGACTTGAGTCCCACTACCAAATAACATCATGAAAGTGTTCAGTCGTGACATTTTAAAAGATTTACACTATTTCACCTAACATCTGCTGAAAAAAATGAAACAAACATTTTCTTTTTAATTTAAAGAATTTTTCTGCTCTGATACTCTAACCAAAGCCTAACCAGGTGTATTTATATCACTAAGATATATTCAGATGTGTTATATTATAAACAGTTCTAGGGTAAAAAAAAAAAAAAAAACCCTACCTAAATTCAATATATATTTGTTTATAATTAAATGTATATTTATTTCTTTAGGTGGTGTTTTTGAACTTAGTGCTGTATATTATATAGAACATTCCATTTGCAGTATTTAGAACAGGCATTGTTCTGCATAAACTAACTCCCTAGCACTGTCTATAGGAAAATTGGACGGTCCTTGTGAACAGTGTACACACAAAATATTGCTGCATCTTTGATCACAGCCCTGAAAGCTTTGACATCTGGCAAAAAATAAGCTCCTAGTGGTCCTTGATATTCAGTTTGGTAAGCATGGCTCTATATCTTGAGTTTATCAATTGAATTTAGCTTAGTGCGCGCTTTCAAAGATAACTACTTGGCATGCTGTAAGAAAACAGCTTGTGCTAATTGTTGACTCTTCAAATACAAAATTATCCATTCACAGGAAAAGAAAACGCAAAAGAAATACCCTAAGAAATAGCAGCTGCTGAAAACAACTCTAATAAGGTTCAGCTATTCAGATAAGATTCATAGTTAGCTGTCTACTGCCTATACATTTTGTAATGTTAATAGACCTCTTATTTTTCTCATCTTTTAAAGTAATAGAAAGTAAGAAACAAATAAGGCAACAAATAAAACACTTGAAGATGAAAATAGAAATGTTTAGTTCCCAACGATCCTCTAGCTTCTGGGGGTTTTTATGAATACATGAATATAAAGTTTTCCTTTTTTTTCCTTTTGTAGAGGATGAGATTGAGCACTCTTAATCTTCATGCAGGGATACCCTTATTCATTTGCTATAACTGTGTAATTTATAACTGAAAGTCTAATGAAAACCCTCTCTTTTTTTGGAGTTAATCACCCTATTTCTTACAAGGTGATGAAAACACAATTCAGTTATTCTCTACTCTATGCACTAATTTCAATAAGAAATGCATATCTTTAGAACACTGATTATAAACAAGAGTGATATTTATAAAAAGGTGCACAGTCAATTTACACCCTCAATGAACAAACTAATGAAGGATTAAAGAACTGAAGGCAGTTTTTTTTTTTTTGCTTCCAATAATTGCCCTGCTATGCAGAAGGCAGCACGCATTAATGAGGAAAAGATATGGATCAGAGTTTATCCACATATTAAGAGCAGCAAATTTTATCCCAGGTTATCGTAGATTGGGTGTGCAGTGAAAGATGAAATTATGAGAACAAATTAGAAAAAATTTTGACAAAAATAGGTTTTTTTAGTTGCAAATGCACAATGCAAGTAGCATTTCTCTCAAATAGTAAAAAGCTGAACATACCCATATCTTTTCAGTGGAAAGACCCCATTTTAGAGTGCCTCAAAAGGCAATTTTAAATTTGTTTTTCCTTTGAATAACATGCTTGGCGAATACCTTACGTTGTAGATTTAATTATAGAACCTTATGATGCTTGGGGGCAGCGTTAGTGGCACCATATTCTGGCAACACATAAACTGCATGTCTAGTTATTTACATACAGCAGCATCAACCCAATATGATTCCCACCCCTAAAGAGATTTGTAGTATTCACTTTTTGCCCAACAAAAATTATTTTCTTTTTTGTACATCACCACCTGTGTTATGTGTGGTGGTCATGAAGCTGCAGCTCTCAGCACAAATTCCTACAGTGCCTTGCAAAAGTATTCACCCCTTGGCTTTTTACCTATTTTGTAACATTACAGCCTTTAGCTCAATGTTTTTTTTTTTTTTTTATCTGAATTATATGTGATGGATCAGAACACAATAGTCTAAGTTGGTGAAGTAAAATTATAAAAATATATACATAAAACTATTTTTCAGAAATAAACTGATAATTGGCATGTGCGTATGTATTCACCCCCTTTGTTATGAAGCCATAAAAAGCTCTGGTGCAACCAATTAACCTTCAGAAGTCACACAATTTGTGAAATGATGTCCACCTGTGTGCAATCTGATGCTCCATACACACGATCGGAAATTCTGCCAGCAAAAGACTGATGAGAGCTTTTGGCCTGCAAAATGTGACTGTGTGTATGCTCCATCGGACTTTTACTGGCAGAATTCCCACCAGCAAAAGATTGAGAGCAGGTTCTATATTTTTCGGTCGGAAAATGTTCCTATCCGAAAATGCGTTTGTCTGTAGCAATTCCGAAGCGCAACATTCCTACGCATTCTCGGAAACAATTCAAAGCATGCTCGGAAGTATTGAACTTAATTTTCTCTGCTCGTCATAGTGTTGTACGTCACCATGTTCTTGACGGTCGAAAGTTCAAAGAACTTTTGTGTGACCATGTGTATGCAAGCCAAGCTTGAGCGTAATTCCGTTGGAAAAAACATCCAAGATTTTTCGGACGGAAAATCCGCTTGTGTGTAAGGGGCATAAGTGTCACATGATCTGTCATTACATATACACACCTTTTTGAAAGGCCCCAGAGGCTGCAACACCTAAGCAAGAGGCACAACTAACCAAACACTGCCATGAAGACGAAGGAACTCTCCAAACAAGTAAGGGACAATGTTGTTGAGAAGTACAAGTCAGGGTTAGGGTATAAAAAAAATCCAAATCTTTGATGATCCTAGGAGCACCATCAAATCTATCATAACCAAATGGTAAGAACATGGCACAACAGCAAACCTGCCAAGAGGCGGCCGCACATCAAAACTCATGGACCGGGCAAGGAGGGCATTAATCAGAGAGGAAGCACAGAGACCTAAGGTAACCCTGGAGGACCGGCAGAGTTCCACAGCAGAGATTGGAGTATCTGTACATAGGAGGACAATAAGCCGTACACTCCATAGAGTTGGGATTTATGGCAGAGTGACCAGAAGAAAGCCATTACTATCAGCAAAAAACAAAATGGCACGTTTTGAGTTTGCGAAAAGGCATGTGGGAGACTCCCAAAATGTATGGAGGAAGGTGCTCTAGTCTGATGAGACTAAAATTTAACTTTTTGGCCATAAAAGAAAGGCTATGTCTGGTGCAAACCCAACACATCACATCACCCAAAGAACACCATCCCCAGCATCATGCTGTGGGGATGTTTTCCAACAGTCGGGACTGGGAAACTGGTCATAGTTGAGGGAAAGATGGATGGTGCTAAATACAGGGATATTCTTGAGCAAAACCTGTACCACTCTGTGTGTGATTTGAAGTTAGGACGGAGGTTCACCTTCCAGCAGGACAATGACCCCAAACACACTGCTAAAGCAACACTTGAGTGGCTTAAGGGGAAACATGTAAAGTAAAGATTGCTGTTCACAAACGCAAAGCATTCAACTTGAAGGCCCTGGAGCAGTTTTCCAAGGAGGAATGGGCAAAAATCCCAGTGATGTGGCAAGCTCATAGAGACTTATCCAAAGCGACTTGGAGCTGTGATAGCTGCAAAAGGTGACTCTACAAAGTATTGACTTTAGGGGGGTGAATAGTTATGTACACTGACTTTTTCTGTTACTTTGTTCTATTTGTTGTTTGCTTCACAAAATAAAAAAAAACATCTTCAAAGTTGTGGGCATGTTATGTAAATTAAATTATGCAAATCCTCAAACAATCCATGTTAATTCCAGGTTGTGAGGCAACAAAACATGAAAAATGCCAAGGGGGTGAATACTTTGGGCCAATGGGAATAGAAAAAAAGGGGGGCTGTAGGTGGGTGTGAAACCCTAAAAAGGAAAGAAAATGGTAATGATATTAGATGATATTAGATGTGCCTATGAGAGAAGGATGGATTCCATGGCAGAAGTAATTACCAATAAAGAGTTAGATATGATTTAAAGTAGCAATTGTATGAAATTTAGGAGGCCAGGAATCCATGCCTATTCCCAGTAAGGCCAGTTTAGGGTCTGGTTTTAATATTACTCCAGCAAAGGATGAAGCCAGGGAGAAGCCAAAAGTTATTAACAATAGGGCAATGCCACCAAATATGTAAGATTGATCCTCTGGCTCCACAGAGTCTCCAGCATAGAGGGGACTGGCTAGAAAAAATGGTAGCTAGTCTATCCGGTGTTAGGTACCACTTGTGGAGGAGTTTGAGATAGGCACTTGGAATGTTTAAGTGTGAGTTAGTTGAGTAGCATAGCACCATTGGGATGGAGAAGCTGTGAATTGAAAGGAAAGTTTCCAGGATGCCATGGAGGCAGTTTTCTGTTAAGAGGAAGGGTGGGAAAGGAGGTGGTAGATAGGGGATATTACCAGGTGGTGATGTGGTGGAGTGTTTGAGCAGTTCTTCTGGTAGTGAAGTGTTTTCTATCCATGGTAAATGGTGCAGGGCATGTAGCACTTTAAGGTATTTGTAGAATGAGGAGGCCATTATTGAATAGTTGTTGCATAATTCCTGGAAGGACAGCAGAACAGAGCTAGAGTATAGATGTGCCAAGGAGGTTATTTCAGCATGATTCCAATCTGTCAGGAAAAGATTGGGAATGATCGGCTCCAAAGACCTTAATGACAAGAGTCGTAATGTTACAGGAGAGTGTCCATAATGGAGTTTGATACTTTAAAGGCAGCTGTGATAGTGTCCAAGAAGTGTTTTTGTGGTGCTTTTTGAAGCCATGCTGCCCCTAGAAGGAGTTTAGGATCAAAGTCGAAGGCATCACTTTCAATTTAAGTCCAAGAAAGGTGCAATTGTGGGTTCCACCAAGCTCTAAATTGGGACAATATTGTGGCCTTCGAGTATCAGGCAAAGTTAGGTGCACCCATTCCAGTGTATTTTGTGGGTAGGTGAAGAGTACAGTAGTTCTTATCCTAGGTTTTCTGCAATTCCAGATAAAGGTTTGAATAATGCTCTGTAGTGTTTTGAGGTGAGCTGGCAGGAGTGGAAGAGCTAGCGTAAGGAAAGCATATAGGACATGTGGTAGTAGGAACATTTTAGCCAATGATAGCCATCCAGTACAGAGTTTTGTACATAGAGAGGTGAGCTTAGCAAAGAGTGTGGAGTAGTTGATATGTAGAATCCTGGAGCTGGGGGAAGTAAGTTGTATACCTAGATATTGCAAGGAGGAAAATGGAGCCCATAAGAAAAGAGAGATGCATGAGACCTGGTGTTTAGTGGGAGCATCTAGGTCAATGGATAACATATGAGATTTGGAATGGATTTGGATTATGTTTGTACAGAGAGATTAGTGCAAAATGATCAAGCAAGTTGCATAATGGAGGTAGAGATTGTTCCGGATTGGTTAGGAAGAGTAGGACATCATCCGCTTATAAACCTATCTTGTGTTTAACTGAACTTATAGTTAGGCCAAATATTGAAGGATGTGCTCTAATATGTTCCGTAAGAGGCTCCATAAATAGCAAAAAAATGATTGGGGAGAGGGGACACCCTTGTCAGGTACCGTTGGTTATAGTAAAGGAGGAAGATAAAAATCCTGGGGTCCATAACCTTGCACTAGGCTGTGTGTAGAGCGCATGGATAGCTGATAGGATATGTCCGGAAAAGCCGAACTTGGACAAAACTGCATTCATATCAGTGGCGTCCGGTCCCTTAGGGGCACCCAGGCACCTCCCCCTTTCTCCATGCCACCAGCTATATGCAATAGATAAATTCATGCATAGCATGAATCTATCGATGGCCGCAGGGGCCACCCCCTATTCATGCATCCGGCCCCTTTCAGGACATCAGGCGCATAAATTACAGCTGCCGTTTTTTTTTTTCAAGCACCTGATTAGAGCCAGAGGCTCTAAAAGGGCTTCAAAAGCCACATACTTTGGCCAATCACAGTGTGGAAAAAACGGAGAGCCGTAATTGGCCAAAGCGAGGGTGGCTTTGGCCAATTATGGCTCAGGGAGTTTAGTTCACGCTCCACACTATATAAGGCCACCTGCATGGCGGCCTTGTGTAGTGTGTTGCGACGGCGGAGAGAGATACACAGACACAGTGTGATTTCATTTCATTTGAAGCTGTTGCAAATACAGTCGTTGTATTGTGCCATCTGCACAGTGTACACCTAAAGCTACCCCAATTGCTGGTGTTCTGGTGATCCTATCCGCAGGCAGCTGTAGCAATTACAGTGGGTGTATTGTGCCATCTGCACAGTGTACGCCTAAAGCTACCCCAATCGCTGGTGTTCTAGTGATCCTATCCGCAGGCAGCTGTAGCAATAACAGTGGGTGTATTGTGCCATCTGCACAGTGTACGCCTAAAGCTACACCAATTGCTGGTGTTCTGCAGATCCTATCCGCAGGCAGCTGTAGCAATTACAGTCGGCAAATTGTGTCATCTGCCCAGTGTATGCCTAAAGCTACCCCACTTGCTGGTGTTCTGCTCATCCTATCCGCAGGCAGCTGTAGCAATTACAGTGGGTGTATTGTGCCATTTGCACAGTGTACGCCTAAAGCTACCCCAATTGCTGGTGTTCTGCTGATCCTATCCGCAGGCAGCTGTAGCAATTACAGTGGGTGTATTGTTCCATCTGCACAGTGTACGCCTAAAGCTACCCCAATTGCTCATGTTCTGCTGATCCTATCCGCAGGCAGCTGCAGCAATTACAGTTGGTGTACTGTGTACTCTGCACAGTGAGCACATAAAGCTACCCCAATTGCTGGTGTTCTGCTGATCCTATCCGCAGGCAGCTGTAGCAATTACAGTGGGTGTATTGTTCCATCTGCACAGTGTACGCCTAAAGCTACCCCAATTGCTCATGTTCTGCTGATCCTATCCGCAGGCAGCTGCAGTAATTACAGTTGGTGTACTGTGTACTCTGCACAGTGAGCACATAAAGCTACCCCAATTGCTGATGTTCTCATACTAATAATACTACAGGCAGGCAGTTGATTCTGCTAGCTGCAGTATATCAGTATATACGTCCCAGCTTTGTGCAGCTACATCTCCCTGCAGGCTATTACCCTGTTTCCCCGAAAATAAGACCTAGCGTGATTGTCGGTGATGGCTGCAATATAAGCCCTACCCTCCAAATAAGCCTTACCTTGTTTCCATGAAAATAAGCCCTACCCTGAAAATAAGACCTACAAGGACTTTAACTAGGGCTTATTTGGGGGGGTAGAGCTTATATTGCAGCCATCACCGACAATCACGCTAGGTCTTATTTTCGGGGAAACAGGGTAGTATGTCTGGAAGGCCAACAAGGAGAGGCAGACAGTCACAAGCCAATTAAAGAGCAGGCTCTGTGTCTAGAGGCAACAGTGCTGGTCATGGACACGGTGCATCCTCATCAGCACGTGGCCATGGGATACGCTCGTCCTTTTTTTCGGCAGACAGACGTGTTGAGCGGCAACATGCCGAAGACTTGGTAGAGTGGATGACCAAGCCGCCCTCATCCTCCTCATCTTCTCTCACCCAAACTCAGGGTACTGGCAAAGCAGCTGCCAACGCGGCCTCTTCCCTCGGCTCAATGGCATCAGTAATTCCGGCTCTCCGGCATGTGGAAGGCAATGTCTTGGCCTCGCTGGACAGGACGGTCAGCGGAAAGGTGCATATTACCGCTGACTCATGGTCCAGCAGGCATGGACAGGGGCGTTACCTATCTTTCATGACGCATTGAGTGACTCTTCTGGCAGCTGGGATGGATGCAGGACAAGGTGCAGTAGTGTTGGAGATTGTTCCGCCACCATGCCTCCAAAATGCTACTACTGGTGATTCTGACACACCTATCTCCTCCACCCCCTCCTCTTCTTCTTCCTCCATGGCCTCTTCCTGTGCTTTGTCCTTGGAACCAGCAGTGCTCCGTAGGCGTTCAAGGGGCGACGCAAGTACGCAGGCAAAAAGATGCCATGCGGTGCTTGCGCTGGTGTGCTTTGGGGACAGGAGCCACACTGGGGCATAGATTCTGTCAGCTCTGCAGGGGCAGTCTGAGAATTGGTTGACGCCACGCCAGCTTGAGCCAGGAATGGTGGTTTGCGACAATGGCACCAACCTCCTCTCCGCCCTCCGATAGGCTTTATTTTGTTACCTAGAGGCAATCAGCGAGACGCACAGGGTATACTGAGGTTTAGCGTGGCTCCGTTATGACGAGCAATTTTGCCAACGGAAGGCCGTTCGTCCAGCTATTAGATGGGACCACAAGGATATTAGCCTGTGGATGAAGTTGATGACTTCCGCCCGGGCTACAGGTCAGTTTTTTCCAGGAGGGGTCGGCGGAGCCTCCTCAGCGGGATCGCCGGCCCCAAAAAAGAAAGGGGTCTGCTGGCAGTTCAACTAAGGAACATGCAGGTTCAAGAACTCGTGTCGTTACAAACCTGAATGTTCCGAGTACAGTGCCGCACCCTTCTCACGTTGTTTCAGACAGGAAAAAGTCGCAAAGGGGACTTCGCTGGAAAAAGGGATGATGCCGGTGAGACTGGAAAGGATGCTGCCTTTCCTAAGCAGGTACTCCGACCGGGCTGCGGCCAGGTTGCTGGAAGCAGGTTTTCGGGAGGGGTTTAGGATTCTGAGTACGTTGAGGGAGGTTCTTCCGGTATCGGATAACCTGCGGTTGGCGTTGCTCCATCAGGAGGTGGTGTCAGGCAAATTGGCTAAGGAAGTGGCTCTCGGCCAGATGACGGGTCCATTTTCACTCCCACTGGTGTCCGACTTGGTGGTTTCTCTGTTGGGAGTAGTTCCCAAGAAGGAACCAGGGCAATATCGGATGATTCACCACCTGTCATACCCGAAAGGCAGCTCCATGAACGATGGTATTGACCCGCAAGCTTGTGCGGTTACTTATACGTCGTTTGATGCGGCCGTCTCGTGGGTGCAAAAATATGGGAAAGGGGCCCTTATGGCAAAAATGGACATGGAAGCGGCATTCAGGTTATTGCATTTGTTAGGTTGTTCTTGGCAAGGATCGTACTTTATCGGTCGATGCCTGCCTATGGGATGTTCGATCTCTTGTGCCCTGTTTGAGACATTTAGTTTGTTCTTTGAGTGGGCGGTAAGGGAAACGGCTAGGGTCAATTCCGTCATCCATTACCTGGATGACTTCCTTTGTGTGGGGCTTCCAGGATCTCGCGGCTGTGGAATCCTGCTGGGGACCATACAACACTTGACAGATAGATTTGGGATTCCGTTAGCGGGGGAAAAGACTGAAGGCCCGGCTTCAGAATTTGTGTTTTTAGGAATAACAATTGATTCTATGGCAATGGAGTGTAGGTTGCCAGAGGACAAAGTGGTGGCGCTGAGGCAGGAAGTCAGGGCGGCGCATAGCAAGCGGAAGCTGAGGTTAAAAGAACTGCAACTGCTCCTGGGCAAACTGACTTTTGCCTGCAGGATTATTCCCATGGGTGGCATATTTTGCAGGAGATTGGCGGCAGCCACCACAGGGGTGAAGGTGCCCAATCACTTCATTAGATTATCCAGGGAGTTGCGGGAGGATTTGAGAGTGTGGTACTCTTTCCTGGAAGAGTTCAATGGCCAATTGCTGTTGCTGGAGGGGCCGGTCAGCAACGCTGATTTGGTGTTATTCACCGATGCGGCAGATTCAGCAGGGTACGGTGCTTATTGCCAAGGGAACTGGAGGGCAGGGCCATGGCCTGAGTCATGGAGGGAGGCAGGGTTCCTGAGGAACCTGTCGTTACTAGAGCTCTTTCCCATAGTACTGGCAGTGGAATTGTGGGGGGACAGACTTAGGGATAGGAAGGTGAGATTCAATTGTGACAATATGGGGGTGGTGGTGGCCATCAATAGCATCTCAGCCTCATCCCCCCCAGTAGTTAGATTATTAAGGCAGTTGGTGCTTAGTGGTTTGAGGTTAAATGTGTTTATTTATGCAGTCCATATCCCTGGGGTCGAGAATAAGTTGGCGGATGCTCTGTCTCGTTTCCAGTGGGAGGACTTCCGCAGATTGGTGCCGGACGCAAGCACAGAGGGAGAACCTTGCCCGCCGGAGTTGTGGAGGATTGCGCTGGAATCATCGATGGATTGATACAGCAGTCTCTCAGCGAGAGCACGAGGACAGTGTATCAGAAAGTGTGGCAGGAATGGTCAGACTAGTTGGTGGAGGTAGGAGGGTTGGACGACCCTGAGGGGCTTGTGACCTGGGTGTTGTGCTTTATTTGCACTAATTATGCCAAGGGGGTGTCAGGTATGGCGATAGGAAGATGTCGGCTTTAGCATTTTGGTTTCAGTATAGAGGTTTGGCAGATGTTTTCTGGTTCGTAAGGCTTTGTGGGGCTATAGAAGGGGTTCAGTGCGGAGGGACTTCAGATGCCCGATTTCATTTACAGTGTTTGGTATTTTATTAGAAAAGCTGTGTTCTACAGTTTTTGAGAAAAAACTTTTCCGAGCAGCCTTTCTGTTTTTGCATTTTTTGGGGCATTGAGAATAGGGGAACTGGTGTCACCATCGAAACGAGTGCCAGGTAGTTTGGGGTTTGCAGATATTGCTTGGGTACAGTCGTCGGTGGTCCTTTGGATTAGGTGGTCGAAGACGGCCAGCTCGGTAGAGGGGTACGGGTGGAGTTTGTGACAGACCTAGCCGGGACAGAGGCTGTTGGAGGGGTCTGAATGCAAGCCTCTTGCCTTGCGATTATGGGCCCTGGCATTTGGGGGAACGGTGCTTTTTGTGAGCTGTATGCCTGGGGACCCCTGGATTCAGGTCCATGCTGGCCCCCCAAGACACATAGACTCTGGATATGTATATGCCATATCAGCAATAGAATGAATCATATTGTTGGGACACAAGCTGTCAGATGCTAATGTCATGAACTCCAGCCAACTGTCTGTTGTGTAAATGAGTCTAGTCTGGCTTGAATATTCCACAATGTTGTTGTGCTAATTAACCCTGTATTGATGTTTATGGTAATATGGTAATGTGTATTGAATAGTCAGTCAGTGAGCTAGGAGACGTACCCTGAAAAGTCTTCTGTCAGTTAACTAGTCTGAGTCAATGATTAGATAATTAGCTCATGCTAATTAGGTTAGGTTTTAGTCATCCTGCTGTATATATTTGGGGGAGATCTCAAATAAAAGCTCATTCCTGATGTACTCCAAGACTGGTGTTGTCTGGTGACTGGGTGAGCTAAGGGGTCTTGGATTGTGTGGTACCGGACAGAGGAAGCATTTAAGGCGGACATCTTGAGTACGGGGTCCGTCACAGAGTTATTTCCAGGGTTAGAGCCAGGGGTATGCCCAGTGGCGGCATTGTGGCAATTTTTGGAAGTCCGCCCGGACGGGGAAGGGGCATTGTTGATCCATGAGGATGTCTCGTGCCTGTCTATATTCCAGTTCACGGCGGTGTTGAGGAGATGCTTGAAGGCAGGGGGTTTACCCCCAGGTGAATATGCAGCCCATTCTTTTCGTATTGCGGCGGCTATGGAAGCGTCTAGGTGGGGTCTGCTGGTGGAGGTAATACAGAGTATTGGGAGTCCACACGATATCAAATATATGTACGTCTACACCTTATGTGAAGTAGGGAGGTTATAGGAAATATAAGTTGTTGATAGTTATTTGGTATATTTGCTGGATTTATTTTGTTATGTCTTTCAGAGCCGGGATGTCTTATTTGGATTATGGGACATTCTTATGTGTTCTGGGGTGCTAGAAAGGCAGACTTCAGGTCGGATGGCAGGCAGCTCAGAATGGCCAGGGATAAAGGCAGGATGCTGTGGATTGCGTACCGGTTATGATGTGGCACAAAGTTTTAGTCAGGGACATGGCCGTCACGGTGCTGACAACACCGCCCAGAGCACTCATGGACACCTATGGAGGATCCCAAGTCGTGCATGGGCATACGCCGCGCTTTAGCGCATATTGGCACATGCCGGCGCGCATCAGCGCGCATTGGCGCATACGGGTTCTCCTCATCGCCCATTGTCGCATACGGGTGCGCATCGGTGCACATGCACGCACAATACTGCGCGTGCACAACGCAGCACACTGGCGTGATGCACTTTGGCGCCAGTAGCTCTATTTAAGCCAGCCTGTAGCCACAGGACAGCGCTGGGTTATCTCCTCAGCTCCCTTGTGTACCCTGACCTTGAGACCTTCTTTAAACTAATCTACTCGTTGTGACCCGGCCCGCCTTGACCTTGCTTCCTGATCTCCTAGCCCGACCCCTGGCCTGTTCCTGACCTCCCCGCTTGACCTACGGCTTGTACCTGGACCCTGCTTGTGTTTGACCTCGGCTCGCCCCTGTGTATTCTCTGGATTTATCTTCCTGTGTATGACCCCTGGCCTGGCTCCTGGTTTCTCCATTTATCTTAATACAGCAAGTTCTGCTCCGCCTGCTCCGGCCATCCCTCAGCAGACGAGCCCATCAAACTGCAAGCAAGCACCCGGCCATCCGTGCTTCTTTGGGCACCGCGCTCCTGTTCCCAACTTCAGGAACGCACTGCACTTAGCCGCAAGGGGAGCCCTCTTAGCAACTCGATCTCTATACCCGCACCTGACAGTTTTACCGGAGGTGCACCGATTTGCAGGGCTGGACCGGCCTCCAGACGTTCTGGTCCTGCATGTTGGCGGGAACGATCTGGTGATCCGGCCTATGTGTCAGGTCATTAAAGACATACTGACAGAGCTGGAATAGATATATTTTAAATAGATGGTTAAAGTATAGAACGGTTCACAAGTTTAAATTAAAGTTTATTGTTTTGGTTTATTATTAATTAAGGCCAGGCAGGCCATTTACATCCAGCCGGTGTCGCTGTCTTTATTAGTTAAGTTAAGTAAATTAAGGTTTATACATGTATGGTTCAGGCAGTAAGGTGTCTGGCTACCCTAGTCAAGACATGTACGCAGCTGCAGTGAAATGGAAGCGTAGTGCAGACATGACAGGGTGCAAGTCTTACTTAGAGGAGTAGGTAAATAGGTGTTGTATATTAATAGGGGGGCTTACCTGATTGGAGTATTGATTAAGGGGGTGGAGTATTGAAGATAGTGTTGGTGGGGGAGTGCAAGAAGGTCAGCAGTCCGGAGTCAGCAGGATAGGAGAAACGTTCCCGCCCGCCCTAATTTAGGTAGGGTTGGGGTGTTTTTTTTATGGGTGGACAGATTGCGTTTTGGTTCCTTGATGGCAGATACACAGTTACTCTAGTTTAAGATGAGGTATTGATAAATTTAGGACCCATCGCAGGTATGGAGTCCTCCTGGGTGGTCTGTCGGTTGGCCAGACTGACGGGTTAATAAGTTGGGGGTCTGTGGTCAGTTGGCAAGTCCCTGAGGCGAGTTTGCGGCTGGGGACAGGCTCAAAAAGAAAGTGGTCGTCAGGGATCAGCAACAAAATCTTCTTATGAGCTGGAATAGAGATATTTTAAATAGATGGTTAAAGTATAGAACGGTTCAGAAGTTTGAATAAAGTTTATTGTTTTGGTTTATTATTAATAAAGGCCGGACAGGCCATTTACATCCAGCAGGTGTCGGTGTCTTTATTAATTAAGATAAGTAAATCAAGGTTTATACATGTATGGTTCAGGCAGTAAGGTGTCTGGCTACCCTAGTCAAGACATGTACGCAGCTGCAGTGAAATGAAAGCGTAGTGGAGACATGACAGGGTGCAAGTCTTACTTAGAGGAGTAGGTAAATAGGTGTTGTATATTAATAGGGGGGCTTACCTGATTGGAGTATTGATTGAGGGGGTGGAGTATTGAAGATAGTGTTGGTGGGGGAGTGCAAGAAGGTCAGCAGTCCGGAGTCAGCAGGATAAGAGAAACGTTCCCGCCCGCTCTAATTTAGGTAGGGTTGATGGTTAAAGTATAAAACGGTTCAGAAGTTTGAATAAAGTTTATTGTTTTGGTTTATTATTAATAAAGGCCGGACAGGCCATTTACATCTAGCAGATGTCATTGTCTTTATTAATTAAGATAAGTAAATCAAGGTTTATACATGTATGGTTTGGGCAGTGAGGTATCTGGCTACCCTAGTCATGGCTCCTCTGGGTGAAATCCTGTACGGGTACATCCTTCCCATTTCTCCACAATCCATACCAGGCCCTTCACGTGTGGTAGGGATTTTATTCAAGCATGCATGCAGGTTAGGAAAGGGGGGGGGGAAGTGAGCAGGAGGTACCCCAAAGGACCTTGTTCCTATGTTGATGGAGAAAGGGCCTCTTCCCGACAACCCTGGTTGTGGGGGTCTGCAGGCAGGGGGCTTCTTGGAATCTAGAAGCCCCCTTTAATAATTGGGCCACCCTGTATGTAAATGAGTAGGGGTACACTTTACCCCTACTCATTCACCAAAAAAGTGTCAAATATAAATAGACAGGAGGTAGTTTTTGACAATTTCTTTATAAAAAAATAGCCTTCATCGTGGTGCAGAGCATGCTTTTTTGGGGTGCGGCAGGCATGACGATCTACAATGAGGTCATTGTTTTTTAATTTTCTTTAATAAAAGAATTGTCAAAAACTGCCTCCTGTCTTTATTTGTTTTTGACACTTTTTAAAGGGGGCTTCCAGATTCTGATAAGCCCCCTGAATGCAGACCCCCACAACCACCACCCAGGGTTGTCGGGAAGAGGCCCTTGTCCCCATCAACAAGGTGCTTTGCGGTAAAGGGGGAAGAACCCCCACCCCAAAGCACCTCCCCATTTTTTTATTTTTTTTTTCAAAATGTTTTTATTGGGAAGAAAATATAAAGACATATGTACAGAGTACTGTTAGTCATTTTTACAGAAACTACACAAGATCAAAACAGAGAGAGATCTGGTCTGTCAGCAAGACAGAACAGTTGATGAATAACAGTTTGGTAATTAGAACAAAAAAAAAACAGAGCAGCCTTTTGACATAAGAAATCTCTACCTGATGGGATTTGTGAAGCTGTGTAGACAGAAAGTGTCTGCCCAATGTATACTGACAAATATCCATTCTAGATAGAACAATAGACTGGATGGATCTGACTTCTAACCCCTGATAAGGACTAACTTAGGGGGGGGGGTATAACCAGGAAGGTACATGGGGGGGGAGAGAAACAGTTGCAGGCTTCAGAGGGTGCAACGTCACGGGGGGGGGGCTCCAAAAGTGTCCACCAAGCGTAATAATAAATTAAGAGATAGCAACAAGGAATGACTGTATGGGTTACGGATCCTCGGGGATTGGCTCATCATAGGTGAAGGAAAGCGTGTGAAGATCCAGTTGGTCATCTGGGTAGAGAGCTGAGGAGATGAACAGTTGGCATCTGTTGAGAAAACGAGATCTGGATTTGAGGTCTTTGAAATCCGTGAGGAGTCGTTCTCTGTATAGAAGACTAAAACAGTCCTTTTTGAGTTGGGTGATGGGTGGACTTTGAGGTGAAATCCAATGTCTGAGGATGAGTCTCCTTGCGATGAGTAGGCATAGCAGGATCCAATCTTTTGAGGGAAGTTTGGGGGCCGTCCCATTGAGGGATGCGGCATTAGAAGAAGAGGGTGACCAAGGTAGCAGTAAGGAGTCCCAATATCCAAAAATCAAGAGAAGAGGATCTTTGGGGAGTTTCAATAGCGTGACTTCAAATATGAAGGAGATAACTTGATCCCAAAATGAGGAGATGAAGGAGCAGGACCAAAAGTGATGTGAGAGTGAGGGTTTGGTAGCTGAGCATAGGGGGCATGAAACTCCCTCCATCTTGTATTTGGGCGAGAGGAAGGGAATATATGCTCGGTGAGCTATTTTTAGCTGAGTTTCCCTCCATGTTTCATTAGGTGTTAGACGGAGAACCCTTTGAAGGCCAGACAGAATCTTTTCGACAAGATTAGGATCAGGGAAGTCTTTGTCCCAGTTGGCAATGGAAGAAGAAGTGGGAGGCGGAGAAGAGTCAAGTAGAAGAGGCTTGTAAATGTTCGAGATAGTGAAGTGACCATTCTTTAACAACCGATCCAAGAAACTTGGTTTAAATCTTAAAGACTCTTTTTTGCAGGTACTAGATACAGTGGTGTGAAAAAGTGTTTGCCCCCTTCCTCATTTCCTGTTCCTTTGCATGTTTGTCACACTTAAGTGTTTCGGAACATCAAACCAATTTAAACAATAGTCAAGGACAACACAAGTAAACACAAAATGCAATTTGTAAATGAAGGTGTTTATTATTAAAGGTGAAAAAAAATCCAAACCATCATGGCCCTGTGTGAAAAAGTGATTGCCCCCTAAACCTAATAACTGGTTGGGCCACCCTTAGCAGCAACAACTGCAACCAAGCGTTTGCGATAACGTGCAATGAGGCTTTTACAGCGTCCTGGAGGAATTTTGGCCCACTCATCTTTGCAGAATTGTCCTAATTCAGTTACATTAGAGGGTTTTCGAGCATGAACGGCCTTTTTAAGGTCATACCACAACATCTCAATAGGATTCAGGTCAGGACTTTGGCTAGGCCACTCCAAAGTCTTCATTTTGTTTTTCTTCAGCCATTCGGTGGTGGACTTGCTGGTGTGTTTAGGATCATTGTCCTGCTGCAGAACCCAAGTTTGTTTCAGCTTGAGTACACGAACAGATGGTCGGACATTCTCCTTCAGGATCTCTTGGTAGACAGCAGAATTCATAGTTCCTTTTATCACGGCAAGTCTTCCAGGTCCTGAAGCAGCAAAACAGCCCCAGACCATCACACTACCACCACCATATTTTACTGTTGGTATAATGTTCTTTTTCTGAAATGCCGTGTTCTTTCTACGCCAGATATACTTGGACACACACCTTCCAAAGAGTTCCACTTTTGTCTCATCGGTCCACAGAATGTTGTCCCAAAAGTCTTGGGGATCATCAAGATGTGTTGTGGAGAAATTGAGACGAGCTTTGATGTTCTTTTTGCTCAGCAGTGGTTTTCTCCTTGGAACTCTGCCATGCAGGCCATTTTTGCCCAGTCTTTTGCTGATGGTGGAGGCATGAACGCTGACCTTAACTGAGGCAAGTGAGGCCTGCAGTTCCTTGGACGTTGTTGTGGGATCTTTTGTGACCTCTTGGATAAGTCGTTGCTGCGCTCTTGGGGTAATTTTGGGCGGCCGGCCACTCCTGGGAAGGTTCACCACTGTTCCATGTCTTTGCCATTTGTGGATAATGGCTCTCACTGTGGTTCGCTGGATTCCCAAAGCTTTGGAAATGGCTTTATAACCCTTTCCAGACTGATAGATCTCAATTACTTTCTTTCTTAATTGTTCCTGAATTTCTTTGGGTCTCGGCATGATGTGTAGCTTTTAAGGATCTTCTGGTGGACCTTACTGTGTCAAGCAGCTCCTATTTAAGTGATGCCTTGATTGTGAACAGGTGTGGCAATAATCAGGCCTGGGTGTGGCTAGAGAAATTGAACTCAGGTGTGGACAACCACAGTTATAGTATGTTTTAACAAGGGGGGCAATCACTTTTTCACACAGGGCCATGATGGTTTGGATTTTTTTTCACCTTTAATAATAAACACCTTAATTTACAAATTGCATTTTGTGTTTACTTGTGTTGTCCTTGACTATTGTTTAAATTGGTTTGATGTTCCGAAACACTTAAGTGTGACAAACATGCAAAGGAACAGGAAATGAGGAAGGGGGCAAACACTTTTTCACACCACTGTATAAAGCTGACACATTGATTGTAATAAAACCTATGGGAAGGAGGTAGGGAGAATTGGGTAGACACCTTTGAGAAGGGAAGAGTCTTTCCTGTCGTGGGGTCACAGAGTGCGGAGAAGTTTGACAGGCCATGCTCCCGCCATAGATCAAATGGTTTGCAGTGTGTACCGGGAAGAAAATCAGGGTTCCCTTGAATAGGTAGGTGGAAGGAAAAGTAGGATGGGAGTTTAAGGATTTTTCTGGTCTCTCTCCAGGCCAAGGCAGTATGACGTAGAAGGAGATTATGTTGAAGTGGGAGGGGAATAGATTTCCACCTGCAATGTAGGAGGGCCACCAGGGAATAGGGGTGAGCCATTTCAATCTCCAGTGCATAATTGGAGTGCCGGGATTGGTGAGCCAGCCAGTCGAGGCTAGTTCTAATTAAACAAGCAAGGTTATACATTCTTATATGTGGTAAGCTAATA
This sequence comes from Lithobates sylvaticus, assembly GCA_028564925.1. Lineage (NCBI taxonomy): Eukaryota > Metazoa > Chordata > Amphibia > Anura > Ranidae > Lithobates > Lithobates sylvaticus. The sequence goes on along the minus strand of CM053027.1, from coordinate 256,413,095 downwards.
CCCCCCTCGCTCCTGGGTAGGTGCAGTTTTCTAAAAGCTATGCGTGGTCTTTTGCCATGCCAGAGGAATTTGGAAATTTTAGAGTTGAGAGCTGAGATATCTCTGTGTTTCAGCAATAGCGGAATAGTTTGCATAGGATACAGTAGTCTGGCGAAGCTGATCATTTTGACAAGGTGGCACCTTTCCAAGAGCGATAGGGGGAGATCCATCCAGTTAGACAGTTTCTGAGAGATTTTGCTAAAAAGAGGGGGGTAGTTAAGATGGTAAAGAGAAGAGGGCAGTTTCCCAATCTTAATTCCAAGGTAGGTGATATGTGACGTGGCAACTTGAAAGAGAGAGTTTTTAGACCAAGGGGGCATAGATTGACCACTGATTGGGAGAATTTCGCTTTTAGAGTAGTTTATGCGGAGACCCGAGCATATTCTAAAATTATCAAAAATACTTCTAATTGTCAAGATGTCAGCTGGGGGGTTAGATGTGAAAATGAGGACATCATCCGTGAAGAGTGATGAACGCAGTTCTGTGGAGCCTACCGTGATGCCTCGAATGGGAGCATTGAGAGATAGGAATCTGGAGAGGGGTTCTAGAGCAATGTTAAATAATAGGGGGGGATAGAGGGCACCCCTGCCTGGTTCCTTTGTGAAGGCGGAATTCTTCTGAGAGAAGACCCGCTGCAACTAATTTAGCTGAGGGCGATGCATACATTGAGTTTATAAGGTGACAGAAAGGGCCGTTAAAACCCATCTTGGAGAGTGATAGTGCTAGCCAATCGAAATTTACATTATCAAGGGCGTTTTCATCGTCTAGGGTGATTATGGCATAGTCACCCTTGGGATCTTGTTTGGCTTGTTCGAGGGCTAATAACACCTTGCGAATATTCAGGGTGGCCGTGCGTCCTTTTACAAAACTGGATTGAGCAGGATGAATGAGGTCGGGGAGGATTACTGCTAATCTGGAGGCCACTATTTTCGATAGGATTTTGACATCTATGTTAAGTAATGAAATAGGCCTGTACGAACCTGGTTTTAATGGGTCTTTGCCCTTTTTTGCAAGAAGCTTAATAATTGCTTGATTGCTCGTAGGGAGATATGGGCCACCAGCCCAAATGCCGGAATAGACAGATTGAAGCATAGGTATCGTTATGTCTGGGAGTGTTTTATAAAACTCGCTAGTAAAGCCGTCAGGGCCAGGGGCTTTTGAGGGGCGCAGATTTCTAATGGCTTGTGTTATTTCGTCTGTCGTGATGGGGGCATTTAGGGATTCTAGCTGGACGGGAGAGATGATAGGAAGGTGCATCTTGTCTAGGAAGGAATGTGCAGCGTCTTTGTTAATAGGGTCTGGGCCATATAGGGCCGTGTAAAATTTCAGCATGGCTTTGTTAATATCAGGAGGGGTGGAGTGCACTTTCCCCCGGTGATCTCGAAGCGAGGTGATGTGGGTCGGTCGGAAAAATCCCTTGCAGAGCCTAGAAAGTAATTTCCCAGACTTATTTCCAAATTTGTGAAAGGTGGCATCTAGATGGGCCTTTTTTGTAAGTTCAAGGGTAGTTGCCCAGGCGTCGAAAGAGGATTTAGCTGCCGACAATTCATCTCTGTCGGTGGAAGTGTTAGAAGTGATTAGTTTGAGTTGTGCACCGTGTAGTCTAGTGCTGGCTAGCTTAAATTTAGACAGCGCTGTTTTTTTAAAAGTAGTGGCGTATGATATGATCCTACCCCTCAGGTAAGCTTTACCAGCATCCCAAAGGAGGTTTGGGTTGCTGGAATGGGAGGCATTGCCTGAGGAGAATTCTTCCTAGGAGCGCATCATATAATTTTTAAAGTCAGTGTTGTTGTGTAGGAATGAGGGAAAGCGCCAGAGGTTAGGTGGGAGATCTAGTTGTTCAAGGGTAAGTGATATTGGGGCATGGTCAGAAATGGCAATGTCTTCTATCCCAGTGTCAGAGACATAGGGAATAAGGTTGTCGGAACCAAATAAGTAATCAATTCTGGTCAGGGTCTTGTGGGGGTTGGAGTAGAAAGTAAATGCCCTTTCTGTTGGATGAGATAGGCGCCACAGGTCTGAAAGAGGTAGGGAGTCTATGGTTGATGCGAACAAAGTGGGGGCGGAGGGAGAGGGAGTTACTACTGAAGGTTTTGGTGTGGACCTGTCGTCTGTCAAGTGCATAATGTCATTGAAATCTCCCCCAATCAAGTGGGGTAAATGGGAGGGGGTAAGGAGTAACGAGGATAATAGGCAATAAAAGGACTTTGTCGGGCTGTTAGGGGCATAAACGTTAGATATTAGTAGCTCCTTAGAGCCGAGTTTAACTCGGATTGAGATAAAGCCCCCCTGGTCGTCTGTGTCAGTAGAGAGGATGGAGCACGGGAGGTTTCTGTGAATCAGTAGGAGGACACCAGCTTTGCGCCCCACTGCTTCTGAGCCCAGGACTGTCCCCACCCACAGTTTCTGCATACGATGGAAGTCAGATGAGTGGAGGTGGGTTTCCTGGAGTAGCGCTATGTCGGTTTTTAACCGTTTAAGGTGTCAAAGGATCTTCATTCTCTTGTGAGGAAAACGGAGACCCTTCACATTCCATGAAATTACCCTAATGCCCCATACACACGCTCGGATTATCCGAGGACCAGGTCCGTCGGATCATGTCCGTTGTACTTTGTCCGATGTTGGTTTTGCGTACACACGGTCGGACAAAGTTGTCGGAAAATCCGATAATTCTGAACGTGGTGACGTTTGTTGCCTACGACGGGACTACGTAGAGGCTAGTAGCAAATAGCTTTGGTCTAGTAATGTGATCTGAGCATGCGTAGCACTTTGTCCGGTCGGAATTCGCTACACACGATCGGAATTGGTATGATCGGACTTTGTTGTCGGAAAATCTATCCAGCAGGAGATAGGACTTTGTCCGTCGGACAATCCGATGGAAACTGTCCGATGGTGCCTACACACGGTCGGAATTTCCGACAACATTGTCCGATAGGACAGAATCCATCGGAAAATCCGACCGTGTGTATGGGGCTTAAGAGGCAATGTTAAAGAGGAGATTTTTAAGGGGATCTGAGACCAATGTACTATAGAATGAATATAGGAGACTTGGATGAGACATGGAGTATGAGCTGTTAGCTATTGGGTAGAAGATGCATGAGGTAGTGCAACAAGGGAGGAGTGGGATGGGAAAAGAGGATGGAGGGAACCAAACAGGGAACCACAACAGGAATATAGTAAACATAGTTGTGGACTTCACTTTTTTCCGCATGAATTCACTGTGCAAGCGGCTCCCCACACAGGACCCTAAATGAAGGAGGGAGATAGCGGAGGTGCCTGAGAGCCCTGGGACTAGGGGCACGAAGCTTGAGAGGTCCGGTTTGTTATAAAAGAGGGAGTGGAGAGTGATGCACATTCAAATTGAAAAAAGGGAAAATTAGGACACAGAGCCAACATAACGTTAGTGCTGATCTAATATTTAAAACCAAACACTCGGATGCAACACTAGGATAAACAGTTAAGCAAGGCATTATGACATCTGCCGATGTCCCTCGGCCAGCGGGCCTGTTAGTAGCATTGAATTGAATTAAATTGAATTTAAACTAAAATCCGAACCGAATTTAAATCTAAATTCAAATTGAACTCAAATCAAAGTCCACATTACCGTGAGGACATGAGAAATACCAAAATAGGAAGAAAAGAAAGAAAAAAATAAAGATAAACATATATATGCACAGTGGAATTTGCAGGAACAATGGAGGCTGTGATAGAGAGTCCGGGTTGGAGCAGCATAGCGGCCAAAGGGATCAATATGGGAGTATTGATTGGTTGCCGGTTCTAAGTGGCTTCGGAATAGACCCTGCAACAGGGTAGGGCAGGTCGGTTGGAGGATGTGCGGAGAGACAAGTGTCAAAAAGAGCATATGTAGAAAAAATAAAATAAAACATACGACCTGCGGTGAAGGATGAAATGACTGCGATCAGAGCCAAGAGTTCAGCGCAGAGTGTTTCTGTTGCGATGATCCAGAGCAGAAGAACTAAAGCGCTTGGGGGAATCTTTCCGTGGGCTTCTTTGTTCCAGAGAGCGGAGGCCGGTGGCAGACTTGGAAGGCGTCTGGTGGAGAGAGTCCGGGCAAAGAGCGGATGAAGGATTCTGCTTCTGAAGGATCTTGGAAGGAGAGTTGTTCCCCATTTGGCGATTTAAGACGTAGGGTTGCGGTGAATGCCAGAGTAAATTTTATTTGCTGCTTGAATAGTTCGGAACAAACCGGTTGGAAGGCCTTCCTCTTCTTGGAGACTTTGATCGAGTAGTCAGCGAAAATGAGGATTTTTACCTCATCTATTTGAAGAGCCGGAGATTGCCAGAATGTTTGGAGAAGAATGGATTTGTCTGCGTAATATAGGTACTTGGCAATGATGGGGCCTGGGGATTTGTGTTCGGGTTTGAGGGAGCCCATCCGGTGTGCGCGTTCCACTGTAAATGGGCCCGAGAGGCCCATTGCTTCGGGGATGCATTTGGAGCAGAAGTCGGCAAAGGCAGCATTGGGTAGCGACTCCGGGACGCCTACGAATCGCAGGTTGCTCCGTCTGGATCTATTTTCCAGATCTTCCAATTTCTGGATAATGTATTGGTTGGTCTTGGGGAGTGCTCAGTAGCTTGTGCTTGGTAAAGTTCATCCTCTACTTCAGATAGGCGATGTTCATCTTCATTCAGCCTATTGGTGTTCAGACAGCTGGGCCTTGATTTGTTTCATGCCAGCATTGACTGCCTTTTCCACAGAGGCTGCAATCATAGGGGTCAGGAGGGCAGCCACTGCTTGTGCTATGCGCTGCGTGTGTCCATCTTCCCCAGGGGAGGTATCAGTATTATTGTCCCCTGGAGGAATTATATTAGAGGGTGGTAAAGCTGGGCCCTGGGGTGCTGAGGGAGGTGAGGCTGAGATTGCCTGGTTAGAGCAGCCACTAACCTCCATAGCTCCTGATTGAGTGTCCGTCACGGCGGACGAGTAGGCCGAAGCCAGGGGCTCGATTTGCGGCCTGTCCGATGGGGCTGTCACGGCCGTGTACAATCGAGCGCCGGTTTTCTCCAAAAAACGGTCCATCCGTGCCCTGTGGGTGGTAGGGGACCCTCGGTGAGGCGCAGTTACCTCATGCGGCGCCGGAACCGGAAGTGCCTCCCCATTTTTAGGGCATGTGACCTGGTATGGTTCAGGAGGGGGGAGCTCACTCTTCTGTCTTCCCCTTTGCTGAACTGCCAGGCTGCATGCTATGGTCTTTGAGGGGGACCCTTTTTTTAAAAATTTTGCAGAGGGGTCCCCTTAATATCCACACCAGACCCAAAGGGCCTGTTATGGATTGGAGGGGACCCCCATGCTGATTTGCATTGCCGGCAATTTAAATGTCTTTTTTTTTCTTTATAGTTTTGCTGTAACAGGATCTATACACAGTATAGATGCCCCTGTCACGCTCACGTACCTGACAGGTGAGCCCGATATAGCAGGGGAAGGCCTCCCTTACGCGCCTGGTTCGCGGCCCCTGGTAGTATAGACAGGAGACACGGGAGCACAAGCTGGTATGAGAGCCTGGCGGGTGAGTGCAGGTGAAGAGGTCCAACGGCTCCGGTGCTGCTGAGGTGGCGTCTGCTAGGCAGCTGGTAACTGGCAGCGGATGCAGGGCAGGAGCTGAACAACAAGTCCACACACAGGCACTATACTGGGGGGCAGGCAAGTTCACAGTCCGGGTCACTAGCAGGGTAGGCAGCAGGCGGGCAACGTGGTACAAAGGGGCCGGCAGGTACAGAGTCCGGGTCACAAGCAGGGTTGGCAGCAGGCGGGCAAAGCGGTACAAAGGAGCAGGCAGGTGCAGGGTCAAAGACAAGCCGAGGTCGGGTACAGGCAGAAGACAGGATAATCTAAGGGCAAGCCGGGTAGTCAGGAGGGCAATCAGGAGACTCAGGTAAGGCAACGGGTGCGGGGGTACTGGGAGCTGAAGATCGGACAGCACTGAGCACAGTGCATGAGGATGCTAAGTAGGCCGGTTGGCGCCAAACGCCGCGCGCGCACCGACGTGATCACGCACATGAACGCGCCCACGGGCGCAGGCTCGGGTATGCGCACAGCGGCGCTCCACAGGGTGCCCATCGCTGGGTCGACTATGGGAAGATCCATGACAGTGCCCCCTCCTCAAGGGCAGCCTCCGGATGCCCATCTGGGCCAGTCTATTGGCTTGTGACCTTTTAAAAGCCTCCAACAGCTCTTTGGCATGCAAATTGCCTTCGGGTTCCCAAGAGTTATCCTCCGGTCCGTATCCCCTCCATTTAATAAGGTACTGGATCTGGTTGTGCCTTTTCCTGCAATCTAGGATTGCTTCCACTTCAAATTCTTCCACATTGTCGATGATTACTGGTTCAGGGGGGCCAGTGTTTCGGCCAGTAAAGGGGTTGGGATTAACGGGCTTCAGCAGAGATACATGGAAGACAGGGGGGATTTTCATCGCACCGGTTTGATTGAGCTCATAAGTCACCTCGTTAACTTTTCTTTTAACACAGAAGGGACCCGTGAATTTGGGACCCAATTTCTTTGAGGGGCACGCCAATTTCAGGTTAGCCGTAGACAACCAAACCTGGTTGCCAGGTTCCAGGACAAGTTCACCCCGCTTCTTTCTGTCAAACATCCTTTTGTTGTACTCCTGGGTTTTAGCCATGGTTTCCTGTAGTAGTTTATTGTTTGCAAGGAAGAAGTCCATAGTTTCAGAGACTGCAGGAATGGAACATTCAGGTAAGGAACCGGGCAAGAAGGACGGGTGGAAGCCATAGTTGGCAAAAAATGGTGTTTGCTTGATGGCAGAGTGTAAGGAGTTGTTGTAGGCAAACTCAGCAATGGGTAGTAGAGAGGCCCAGTCATCCTGTGAAAAAGTTGAAAAGCAGCGGAGGTATTGCTCCAAAGTCTGATTAGTTCTCTCCGTCTGCCCATTTGTCTGGGGGTGGTAAGCTGAGGAAAAGGCCAACTCGATCTCCAAGGAATCGCAGAGAGCCTTCCAGAACCTGGAGGTGAATTGAACACCCCGATCCGAGACTATGCTTGATGGGACCCCATGCAACCTCACTATCTCCCGGACAAAGACCTGTGCCGTTTCCTTGGCCGAAGGTGTCCCTTTCATCGGTAAGAAGTGAGCCATCTTGGACAGCCTGTCGACCACAACGAAGATGGACGAGAATCCTTCCGACTGGGGAAGCTCTACGATGAAATCCATCGATATCATCTTCCAGGGTCTATCTGGGACGGGTAAGGGTTTCAGTAGACCCCAAGCTCTCGCCCTGCTATTCTTGCTCCTGGCGCAGGTGGTGCAGGACTCCACGTACCTCTTGCAATCATTTACCAGTCGGGGCCACCAGAAGGTACGCTGAAGCAGTTCTGCCGTCTTTAGAGTGCCAAAATGTCCGGCTAGTTTGTGGTCATGGCAGAGCTCCAAAACTGTCATCCTTAGACCTTCAGGGACCACAATTCTGCCTTTGTGCCAGAATAGGCCATCTTGTGCCCTCACCTTGTTTTCAGTGGATGGAGACCATCCTACCGAAGCTTGCCTTAACTGGGATAGGAGATCCCCTTGGAGTAACAGGAAATTGCCAGCAGGGAGAATGGTGTCTGGTGGTAAGGATCTCTCAGAATAAAGAAACAAGCGGGAAAGGGCGTCCGCTTTGGTGTTTTTAGAACCAGGTCTATAGGTAATGTGGAACTGGAATCTAGAGAAAAAGAGGGCCCACCTTGCCTGCCGTGGTCTCAATCTTTTTGCCGTTCTCAGATACTCAAGATTCTTGTGGTCAGTGTAAACCAGGATGGGGTGTGCAGCCCCCTCCAGCAGATAACGCCACTCTTCTAAAGCGGCCTTGATGGGCAGAAGTTCCCGATCTCTGACATCATAATTTTTCTCCGCTGTGGAGAGTTTGCGTGAGAAGAAGGCCACCGGGAAGAGAAGGGACTTGGGGCCCTGCCGCTGGGAGAGTACGGCTCCTACCACGATTTCCGAAGCGTCCACCTCAAGGACGAAGGGCAGGGCAGGATCCGGGTGTTTTAGGATAGTGGCCGAGGTGAAAAGTCCCTTGAGTTTTTCAAAGGCGGATTGTGCCTTAGAGGTCCAGCAGAATCGGCTTCCCTGCTTGGTCAGCTCGGTGATGGGTGCAACTATAGTAGAGAAGCCCCTAATGAATTTTCGATAAAAATTGGTGAAGCCAATGAAGCGTTGGACCCCTTTCTTATCGGAGGGAGCGGGCCAATCCAGGATGGCGGACACCTTCTGGGGGTCCATTTTAATGCCGTTGACAGAGATGATTATGCCGAGGAATTGAATGCACTGAAGCTCGAATTCACATTTCTCCAATTTGGCGTAGAGCCCATGTTGCCTGAGCCGGGTTAAGATGTTCCGAACGTGCCTGCGGTGATCGCTGACTGAGGCGGAAAAGATTAAGATGTCGTCCAGGTACACTATGACGTACAGGTCCAGGAGATCACGGAAGATATCATTGACGAAGTGTTGAAATGTAGCCGGTGCGTTGCACAGTCCGAAGGGCATGACCAAATATTCAAAGTGCCCAAATCGGGTACGAAAGGCCGTCTTCCATTCGTCACCCTCTCGGATACGGATCAAGTTATAGGCCCCGCGAAGATCCAATTTGGTGAAGATGACGGCAGATCCCAACCTTTGGAAGAGTTCCGGCACAAGGGGCAAGGGGTAGCGATTCTTAATTGTTATTTTATTCAACTCCCTATAATCGATACAGGGCCGTAGGGAGTGATCCTTCTTCTCGACAAAGAAAATTCCAGCCCCGGCTGGGGAGGTTGATGGGCGGATGAAACCTTTCTGTAGATTTTCATCTATGTAGGCCTTTAGGGTTTCAAGTTCCTGCCCTGTTAATGGGAAGATCCTCCCGAAAGGTACCTCAGTTCCTGGTAGAAGCTCTATCGGGCAGTCGTAAGACCTGTGAGGAGGGAGAACCTCTGCTCCCTTCTTACTGAAGACATCCTGGAAGTCCCGGTAGGGTGCCGGAATTGCCTGCTGTGATTCCAGGTCAATGTCCAGACAGAGGAGCTGAGCCCGTTTTACAGGGATTCCATGAAGGCAATGCTGCCGGCAATATCCGGAAAGAAACTTGACTTCCCCTGTTGACCAATTGATACTGGGGTTATGGGCCTGCAGCCACGGTATTCCCAGGATAATGGGAAAAAGGGGAGAGGAAATGGCATCCAAACGTAAAAGTTCTTGGTGGTGAGTGCCCAAGGTGGCCAATAAGGGGGCGGTCTCCTGCGTGACCGGTCCGGAACTGAGAGCAGAGCCGTCAGCAAGGTGTACAGCAAGTTCCTGTGGCTTGGGTTGCAGGGAAATGCGGTGGTTGGGCAAACGTGATGTCAATAAAACAGCTGCATGCTCCGGAGTCAATTATAGCTGGGACTTGGATGTCCTTTTCGGGAAGCTGTAGGATGACAGAGAGAGCGAGATGAGAAGCAGGTTTATGTAAAAATGTTGAGCGAGACTTACGTGTCTTGTTGGGACAAGATCTCACGTAGTGACCGGGTTCACCACAGTACATACATAGGTTATTGTTTCTTCGGCGCTGCCGTTCTTCCAGGGTAAGGGATGGTCGGAGGAGACCAAGCTGCATTGGTTCAGAGGAATCAACAACCGGAGAAGGAGGTGCATGGGGGGTCTGTCCGAAAGAGCTGGTGGCACTAGGGACCTTGGGAAGCATCCAGGTGGGACGAAACTGACTGGTGGACCTCTCCGAGCGGCGTTCCCTAAGGCGCCGGTCAATTTGGATTGACAGATTGATAAGCTCCTCCAGGGATTGAGGAATTCCGACCCGTGCCAGCTCGTCCTTAAGGGAGTCAGATAGTCCCAAACGGAATTGGTGAAGCAAGGCCGCGTCATTCCACTCGGTGTTGGCACTCCACCTTCTGAACTCTGTCACATAATCCTCCACTGCTCTACGTCCCTGTTGTAGGGCATGTAAGGCGGCCTCAGCGGTCGCTTTCAGCTGGGGATCTTCATACAGCTGAGACATGGCAGTAAAGAAGGTGTCCAGATTGTCAAGGAAAGCAGATTTCTGCCTCATGAGACGGTGGACCCAGGTCTGTGGTTCGCCGGATAGGAGAGAGATCACAAAGCCCACCTTAGTTGCTTCCAAGGAAAAAGTACGGGGCTGCAGAGCAAAGTAGAGTTCGCAGGCACTGTGGAATGATCGGAATTTGCTGCGGTCTCCAGAGAATCTCTCAGGTATAGGTACCCGGGGCTCGGGTGGTAACATTACCACTGAGGGTGCAGAAGAGGATCCAGGAGCGGAGGCACCTTGAGGGTGTATAGGAGAAGACAGGATCTGAACTTGACCTTCCAACCTTGTATAGCCTTCCTGAAGGCTGTTTACAGCTTGGGTGAGACCCGCCAGGTGTCTACACAGCTCCTCCATGGGGGAGGCTCCCTGCTCGGGCTCGGACATGGCTGTCCGATACTGTCACGCTCACGTACCTGACAGGTCAGCCCGATATAGCAGGGGAAGGTCTCCCTTATGCGCCTGGTTCGCGGCCCCTGGTAGTATAGACAGGAGGCACGGGAGCACAAGCTGGTATGAGAGCCTGGCGGGTGAGTGCAGGTGAAGAGGTCCAACGGCTCCGGTGCTGCTGAGGTGGCGTCTGCTAGGCAGCTGGTAACTGGCAGCGGATGCAGGGCAGGAGCTGAACAACAAGTCCACACACAGGCACTATACTGGGGGGCAGGCAAGTTCACAGTCCGGGTCACTAGCAGGGTAGGCAGCAGGCGGGCAACGTGGTACAAAGGGGACGGCAGGTACAGAGTCCGGGTCACAAGCAGGGTTGGCAGCAGGCGGGCAACGCGGTACAAAGGAGAAGGCAGGTGCAGGGTCAAAGACAAGCCGAGGTCAGGTACAGGCAGAAGACAGGATAATCCAAGGGCAAGCCGGGTAGTCAGGAGGGCAATCAGGAGACTCAGGTAAGGCAACGGGTGCGGGGGTACTGGGAGCTGAAGATCGGACAGCACTGAGCACAGTGCATGAGGATGCTAAGTAGGCCGGTTGGCGCCAAACGCAGCGCGCGCACCGACGCGATCACGCACATGAACGCGCCCACGGGCGCAGGCTCGGGTATGCGCACAGCGGCGCTCCACAGGGTGCCCATCGCTGGGTCGACTATGGGAAGATCCATGACAGCCCCACTTTACAGTCAGACTAAGGGGACCCCCCAGGCACTATATTTAAAGGCATTTTTCATGTTTATTGTTTCACTTTAAGCATCAATAAAAACAATCTGTTTTTTAAAAAAATGCTTGCTTTGATACATGTCCCCCTGGCAGTACCCGGACCCCCATACCCTTTTTATGGCCAATAACTTGCATATAAGCCTTCAAAATGGATATTGATTTTTCAATTATGATTAGTCCCATAGACTTTAATAGAGTTTATGGTTCGGGTCCGAACTTTTGCGAAGTTCAAGACTTTTGGCGCAAACCGAGCCGGCCATGTTTGGCCCAACTCTACCTGCCAGGTATACGTTTGGTTTTCAGTGTTTCTCCAGCTGATTCCCTTCTGGGTGTGGGTAAGCCATTTCATTCCTTTCTTGGTTTTCCCAATATACATATGTATGTTTATGTTATTATATACATTTATTATGGTGTAATTATGGTGTAATTTATTATCTTTTGTAGATACTCTGCTCTCTAAAAAATACTCCTGAAGAAGTGGATAGAACAACAAAACATGTTGAGAACTGGATAAACTTTCTATTATAGACTGTATCATATAGTTTATGGTATTGATATGTATGTCAGTGTATCAAGAGTGTTTTTAGTGCTTCTTTCTGTTGGCACAGTGTTTTGTGTTTATTAATTGATGTGATAAAGCTTTTCTACTTGTAACATTCTGTTGTTATAGTGTCTATGCCAGATCCATTAAAATCCACATTGCCTCAGCTGCATCCTTCTTTGACATAACAGCCTGCATAATGTAGGTTAGTCCACTTGTAGTTTTTTTTTTTTTGGAAGCCTGTGACGCAGAGAATTAAAAATATTGAATATTTATTTTACAATAAAATTAGTTAAAGCTTATAAGAGAGATAGACATTGGCCTTATGTATACTTTAATTCTATGTGTTATAGTACCTTTTAACCACTTCAATACAGGGCACTTTCTCTCCCTACCTGCCCAGGCCATGTTTCAGCTTTCAGCGCTGTCGCACTTTGAATGACAGTTGTGCAGTTATGCAACACTGTAACCAAATAATTTTTATTCATTTTCTTCACACAAGTAGAGCTTTCTTTTGGTGGTATTTTACCACTGCTGGGTTTTTATTTTTTACAAAAAAAAAGAAAAAAGGGCAAAAAGTTTTTCTTAGTTTCTGTCAGTAAATTTTGTAAATAAGTAAATTTTGTCCTTCCCTGATGTGCGCTGATGAGGCTGCACTGATGGGCACTGATGAAGTGGCACTTATGGGCACTGATATGCAGCACTGATAAGCACTAATAGGTGGTACCGATAGGCGACACTGATGAGCATCACTGATGGTCACTGATGTGAGGCACTGATGGGCAGCACTGATGAGCAGGCACTGATGGGCACTGAAAGGCAGCAATGAGGAGCACTGATTGGTGGCACTTATAGGCACTGCTGGGGCATTACTGTAATCAGGGCACTGATGTTCAATGCCCTGATTACCTGCTCTGGTGTCCCCTGAGAGGAGATGCCGCTGATCGGCTCTCCTTGCTACACACCCTGTCTGTAAGGCAAGAAGAGCCGAATACCGGCACTTCTGCATTTACATGTGACCGCTGTAATTGGACACAGCTGATCACATTGTGGCTCTTTACAGAGATCGGGGTTGCACCGTGTCCTAGGAATGAGAGCCACACCGCTCCTCTGTCATTTGATGGTGGGCAAGTGGTTAAGGGTTTATTTAGGTTTAAGGTTGTGTTAGGCTTAGGTAATGTGATGAGCTAAATATCTAAATTAAAACGTAGTGATACGTATTTCAAACCAGAATATAACTATTGTGTACTTGTATTACAAACCACTTTGGTACCAGTCCCAGGCATAAATATTAGAACCCACAAAGGGGAAAGAAAAGGGAAAAAGGGTCTTTGTGATATCATCAAAATATGCAGAGTGTAGACAATATATAAAAGATAACATCACATATTCATTGAGATAACATTAAAAGTAACCCCGTAACTCTTGGAGAACAGTTAGCAAAATTACAAATACAAAATATTACAGGTTGATAAGGTATATCATATCATATCACTTAATCACTTGTGATAGTGAAAAAATGGAGTAAGAACATGATGAGCCCCGACCCGTTTCAACTGATTAAGTCTTTCTTAGGCGGATGGCAGTCTTAAAGGATCTCTAGAATATACATAAAGATAAGTATAGCAAACAAAACTAAACCAAAATACATTAAAAATACACATGTTAAAACATATAAAGGTTATACAATACACTTACATGATACAATTCACGATCTTAGCATACTATGCTGGAAGTTCACAGAGACAGGGGGTAACAATGCCAGGGAGGTGGAGCATGTGTCCAGAGCACAAGGCATATGTAAAGGATCAGCCAGTGTAATTGAAAATATCCTAATGTGGAAACACAGATAAATTCTGTGAGCAAAATAACCATAACAATCATGATGAAGGTTCGGTAATGGCTATAGAGAGGTAAAATTCATCAATACCTGTATCTATGGTTATTGTTCCCAGGAAAGAGGTTTGTATCTCAGACTAGGGGATTAACCCCCTTTGCTGGAGCAGAGAGATGAGCTCAAGATGACCCTTGAAAAAGCTATAAAAAACAATAAAATTCAAAACTCTGTGGTCTCTATAGACTAATGAACATATTGACAAAAAGTAAATCCCAAAGAGCCTGATCTTACCATTGAGGGAGTGAGCTCTATCAAGACAGGATGTGACGCTGTTATTTAATAACTAGAGAAGTCTTTGTGCTGCCTCTGCGATGAAAAAAAATGAATAAGCCATAAATTGAAGCAGTGTAAATGGAAAACGTGATATGGTCACATGTCTGTGAGCCATCAATCAGCAGAGTGCAGCTGGATGCCCAAATCATAGACTGCAGGTGTGGGTATAGGGTGGACTTGCAGGCGTATCATGGGAGACATGTGTCTCCAATATCCCCCACTGTCAGCTCCATACAGCAGGCCTCATCACGGATGACGTAATTTCCGGTGTGCAGTGCCGCACATCGTGGCATCATTTCTGGGACTAGTGAGGTTGCAGCTGCCATGATGGAAAAAGGTAGCACATTACAGTAGATGGAGAGCATTGCCAACAAGCAGCTAAACAGGAGGGTGGAGAAAACCAGCGCTGTCCTGTGGGAAAAGAACAGGTCCTCCTGATGGATGGAGGTGTCCGATTCCCATGTTGGCCCCCCCTAGGAAATCAGAGAGGGCTGCACATGCCGGGTGCAAAGAATACATGGAAGAAGAAGGAAAAGGAAACAAACACCATCCCTGGAAAAACAAAAGCAAAAAGTTATCCCCTGATCCGGGGGAACCTCCAGCATTTACATAAGCCATAGAAAAATAGTAATAAGATGAAAATGTTGTGTGAAAACAGACAGAACCAAGAATAGGTATAAAAAAAGGGGAATGGGGAAAACAAAGGGAAAAGAAAGAGGGGGATGGATTCAAATTAGGTGTTTTGAGCACCCAGAGGTAAAGCCATCCAAGTATGGTCTAAAGTTAATACTCTTGTTTAACCCGGGGGGCTTTGTAGCCCTGAGCTTGTGCATCCACCAGGTTTCCTTCTGGAGCAGAATTTTATTCCAGTCTCCACCCCAGGGATCCGGTGAATGCTTATCAAGAGCCCAGAAGAGGAGTGGTGAAACATGATAGTTATGTGAGTTGATCATGTGTCTCCCTATAGCAGAATGTACATCTCCTGAGGTAGCAGCTTTAATATGCTTTAACATGCTCTTTGATTCTGCGCCAGAATTCACGCTCTGTCCTTCCGATGTAAAATGCCCCACAGGGGCAGTCTAGAATATAGACTACCCCCAACGTAAGACAGGTAACATAGTGTTTTGGTCCGAATTTCTAACCATTAGGAAGAGTATGTGATCCTGATGACCTAACATATTGGCACCATTAGCACGACCCACATGCCTTGGTTCCCAGGGAAGAATAAGGTGTAACATGGGAAGATATGAACGTACTAGAGACTAATTTAACCCTGATTGATGGTGCCCTCCTATAGGTAAATAGAGGGACACAGGATATGAGTTGAACATTTTTTGAGTCTGCTGTAGAAGGTGCCAGTATTTTTGTACTTGTGTTTTTTTATTTTTTTATATTTTACTGAGAGATATAAAGACCGTACATGACAATGATAACAGCTTTTGTAGTAACATTTTTACAGAGTCATTTTAGATAAATGAAACTTTATATCCTAGGGGTCTTAGACAAACAAGTCAGAGTGGAGTGACTAGTGAGATACATCATAAAAGCATCAGGGCAATATCTAATGAGACTAATGAAGTATCTGGATGGATCTTTTTGTACAAAAACACCTAGGATTACAAGATGGAACACAAAGAGTAACAGGAAGAGGAGAGGTGGTGGATTAGAGGAGGGGGGTGGAGTGGAAAGAAACAATGTTTCATAGGTAAAGGGAGGGGGCGCCATGGTTATCGTAGCATTGATGAGAGCGGTGGTTGTTTTTTCACTGTGTTGGTAGAGAAGGTTGAAGATGATGGGTAGAGGCCTTGAGAATATATTCTTGGGACATGGTCAGTCCAGGTGTCAAATAAAATTTGCCAGTGGTGGGTTGTCCGTCAGGAGAGACTGTTTCCCCTGGGCTTGAGGGGGGAGGCCCATAGTATGAGAACGAGTACTGGCCAAAATTGTCTAGGTCTTCTGTAGAAAGTGCTGAGAGCATAAAGGGTTGCCACTTGGAGTAGAGGCGAGCTTTAGATCTTTCATGTTTGAAGTCTGTTTTGAATTGGTCTTTGAATAGTAGTTGTAGGAGCTCTCATTTGATTTGTGTGATTTTAGGGCTGTGAGATGAAGTCCAGTTTTTCAAAATGATTCACCGTGCGACTAGGAGGCAAATCAAAGACCAGTCTTTGTGAGAGGGTAGCTTATTTGAGTTTCCAGAGGTAGTTGAGTTTGTATTTTGGGACCATGGCAGAAGTTGGGGGCCCCAGTAACCAAAGACGAAAAGCAGGGGGTCCTTTGGTAGCTTTAGTAGGGTTACTTCAAAAATGTATGATAAGACCTGATACCAGAAGGTGGACATGTATGAGCATGCCCAAAAACGGTAAGTAAGGGATGGTCTTGGTTGGTGGCAAAGGGGGCATTTGGCATTGTTCGGTTCTTTTTTGGAAGAGAGGAAGGGTATGTGGGCTCGATGAACAATATTCAGTTGAGTTTCTCTCCATATTTCATTTGGGGTTAAGCGTTGTACTTTGTTGAAACCCTGTAATATTTTGTCTACAGGTCTGCATTCGGGAAGTCTTTTCCCCAGTTGGCCACAGATGAGGATGCCAGAGGGGGGGGGGGGGGATAGTCTTGCAAAGAAGAGATTTGTAGATATCTGAGATTTGTATGATCCTTCTAGGAGTAGCTGGTCTGTGAAGTTTGGTGTGAAACATTTACAAACCTCTGTGCATGCGTCCTTTAGGAAGCTGATGCATTGCCAGTAATGGAAAGCATGGGCTTGGGGGAGTGAGAAAGTTTCAGCAATGGTTGAAAAGGGTAAAGTTTGCCCTGTTTCCATGTCGCATAGAAAGGAGAATTTTGTAAGGCCTTTTTCTTGCCACATGGTGAATGGTTTATGTTCCAGTACAGGAGGGAAGCTAGGGTTCTCTTGTATTGGTAGGTGGCTTGATACGAATGGGGAGAGCTTAAGGCTTTTCCTGGTTTCTCTCCAGGCAATAGCTGTGTCTCTCAGTAGGAGGTTGTGTTGGTATAAAGGTGGGATTGATTTCCACTTGCAGTGAAAGAGGGCCACTAAGGAGAACAGGCGGGCCATTGCAGACTCCATGGAGTAGTTGGAATACCGTGAGGGTTGTGATATCCAATCCAGACTAGTTCTCAATAAGCACGACATGTTATACATTCTAACATTTGGGAGACGAATACCCCCTTCGTGTCTGGGAAGATATCGTTTCTTTAAGGCTATACGTGGTCTTTTGTTTTGTCATACACATTTTGAAATGGCTGAATTAAGGAGTTTAACATCTTTATGGTGAAGGAGTAGAGAAATAGTTAGCATTGGGTATAATAATCTGGCAAAACTGACCATTTTCACCAAGTGGCATCTTCCCAGGAGTGAGAGAGGTAGATCCATCCAGTTACCTAGTTCTTGAGAGATTTTTGTAATCAGAGGAGGGTAATTAAGGTGGTATAGAGAGGAAGGTAGTTTCCCAATTTTGATTCCAAGATAAGTGATGTGGGAGCTAGCGACTGCAAAGATGGAATGTTGGGCCCAGGGGGGGTTGGATGGAGTTCCTATGGGGAGAATTTCACTTTTGCCATAATTAATGTGGACCCCTGAGCAGGACCTAAATTCGTCAAATACCTTTTTGATAGTGGACATGTCAGAGGAGGGGTTTGCTGAGAATATAAGAACATCGTCCACAAATAGGAAGGTTCGCAGATCATGTTTGCCGATTTTAATTCCATGTAAGGGGGCTGATTGTGCTAGGTGTCTGGATAGGGGTTTTAGTGCAATGTGGAAGAGGAGCAGGGATAAGGGGCATCCTTGTCGGGTACCCTTGTGGAGGCGAAATTCATCTGAGAGTAGGCCTGCTGCCACCAGCTTAAAGCGGAGCTGCACCCACACAAAAAATATTAAAAGTCAGCAGCTACAAATAATGCAGCTGCTGACTTTAAATAAATGGACACTTACCTGTTCCTGGTTCCAGCGGTGTAGGCAGAATGTGACGAAAGGCCGCTCGTCTCTCGCTGCCCCGCCGCCACCCTCTGTCAGGGAATCAGGAAGTGGAGACGCAACGTCTTCACTGCCCGGTTCCCCACAGGGCATGCGCGAGTCGCGCTGCCCGCCTCTATTGGTCCCCGCGGTGTCCTGGGAACTGTGTTTCCCAAGACACAACGGGGGCAGCTCCGGATAGTGATGGGGCAGCTCCGGATAGGGGCGGGGCAGCTATCCGGAAGTGGGTGCAGATACCTGTATTATACAGGTATCTGCATCCCCCTCCCCCTGAAAGGTGCCAATTGTGGCACCGGAGGGGGGGAGGAATCCGATAAGCAGAAGTTCCACTTTAGGGTGTAACTCCGCTTTAACTGCAGGAACTGTGTACATGGTGTTAATGAGGAGGCAGAAAGGACCTGTGAAACTCATTTTCATCATCGCCACGGAAATCCTTTTGAAGCTGACATTATCGAAGGCTTTCTCCGCATCTAACATAATGATGGCGTAGTCTCCGTCTGGATTATTTTTGGCATGTTCCAAGGCTAGAATAACCTTTAAAATGTTCAGTGTGGCTGTTCTGCCTTTTACAAAGCCAGATTGGGCTGGATGGATCAGGGAGGGGATGATGGCAGCAAGCCTAGAGGCAATAATTTTGGATAGGATTTTGACATCTAGGTTTAATAAGGAGATGGGTCTGTAGGAGCCTGGGTCTTGGGGGTCCTTGCTTTTTTTAGAGAGTAGTTTAATAATAGCCTGATTACCCGTTGGTAGATATGGGCCGCCGGACCATATGCCATTGTATACCTTGTTTGTAGGGTTTTTGTAAAATTCACTAGTGAATCCGTCAGGGCCCGGGGCCTTAGAGGGGGTTAAGTTGCGGATGGTGTTTGAGATTTCGGATGTAGAGATAGGAGCACTGAGAGCTTCTAGTTGTGAGGCGGTGACTATGGGAATGTCTAATTTCTCAAGGAAAGAGTGTGCTGCCTGTTTCTCTATGGGGTCTGGAGCATACAATGCTGAATAATATTTTAGCATTGTTTTATTTATTGTTTGTTGTGTGGTATTCACATTGCCGTTAGTGTCTCGTAGGGAGGTAATGTGGGTTGGGCGGAAGGGTCCCTTGCAGAGCCTGGCTAGTAGTTTGCCTGCTTTGTTTCTGAACTTGTGGAGGGTGGCATCTAAGTGTGCCTTTTTAGTTAATTCAAGTGTGTCTGCCCAGATGTCGTATGCCCTCTTGGCTGCCTGCCATTCGTTTCTACTGTCAGGGGATTCCCTGGTGTATAGGGCTCTTTGAGCCTGGTGTAGTCATGTGCTGGCTAATTTGTATTGTGATAGAGTATTCCTTTTAAAGGAGGTAGCATAAGAGATGATCCATCACCTGAGGAATGCTTTGCCGGCATCCCAGAAGAGGTTTGGGTCATCAGAGTGGGGGGGGCATTGGCCAAGGAGTATTCTGTCCATGATTTTTCCATGAAATGCTGGAAGTCAGTGTTGTTATGTAGGTACGAAGGGAAGCGCCATATCTTGGGGTGGGGAGGTAGGTCAAGATTATCGAGTTGCACTGAAATTTTGGCGTGGTTGGAAATGACAATGTCAAGGATGTCTGCACTAGATAACATGGGGATTAGGTTGTCAGAGACAAAAAAAATGTTGATTCTGGTAAATACATTATGTGGATTGGAGTAGAAGGTGAATTCCCTGTCAGCAGGGTGTGTTAGACGCCAAAGGTCTTGGAGGTGGAGGGATTCCATTCCATGGTGGATGCAAAGTGCGTGGGAGTGGTGGAGTCAGAACCTGACCTGGGGCGTTTAGGGGATGTTCTGTCATCAGTCTGATGTAAAATGTCATTGAAATCCCCTCCAACTAAGTGTGGGAGGTGAGTGTTTTGAAGTAGCCATGTAGATAGTTCACTACAGAAGGGTTATTGGGGGCGTATATATTTGAGATTACTAGGTCTTTGGATCCTATTTGGACATGTGCTGAAATGAAACGTCCCTGGCTATCTGATTGTACGGATGAGACCGTAAAAGGGAGAATCTTGTGAAATAGCAGGAAAACTCCTGCTTTGCGTCCAATAGCGTCTGAGCCTATGACTGTGCCTACCCAGAGCTTTTTCATACGATGAAAGTGTGTTTCCTGGAGGAGGGCGATGTCAGTTTTTATTTGTTTGAGGTGTCGGAGGATCTTCATTCTCTTGTTAGGGGATCTAAGCCCTTTTACGTTCCAAGAAACAATTTTCATGTTGGGGGGTTGGAAAAGGGAATTGGGCTGAAGTTACAAATTTGTCAACGTGTATTTACTTACTCTGAATGGTCTAAGGTTATCAGTGGTGTACCCCAAGGTTCAGTGCTGGGACCCTTACTTTTTAATATCTTTATAAATGATATTGGGTCTGGGATCAAAAGTAACATTTCTGTCTTTGCAGATGACACCAAGCTATGCAGTGGAATAACGTCCTTAGAGGAGGTCTCCAATTTACAAGCCGAAAATGCTCTATCTAATTGGGCGGCTATGTGGCAGATGAGGTTTAATGTTGATAAATGTAAAGTTATGCACTTGGGGGCTAAGAATATGCATGCATCATACATGCTAGGGGGAGTACAACTGGGGGAATCCGTAGTGGAGAAGGACCTGGGGGTTTTGGTAGATCATAAGCTCAATAATAACATGCAATGTCAAGCTGCGGTTTCCAAAGCAAGCAAAGTCCTTTCTTGTATTAAGAGAGGTATGGACTCCAGAGAGAGAGATATCATTTTGCCCCTGTTCAAATCATTAGTAAGACCTCATCTGGAATATGCAGTTCAGTTTTGGGCACCAGTTCTCAAAAAGGATATCGGGGAACTGGAGAAAGTGCAGAGAAGGGCAACCAAACTGATAAGAGGCATGGAGGAGCTCAGCTATGAGGAAAGATTAGAAGAACTGAATTTATTCATCCTTGAGAAGAGGAGAATAAGGGGGGATATGATCAACATGTACAAATATATAAGGGGTCCATATAGTGAACTTGGTGTTGAGTTATTCACTTTACGGTCAACACAGAGGACAAGGGGGCACTCTTTACGTCTAGAGGAAAAGAGATTTCATCTTCAAATAAGGAAAGGTATCTTCACAGTAAGAGCTGTGAAAATATGGAATAGACTCCCTCCAGAGGTGGTTCTGGCTAACTCAGTAGATTGCTTTAAGAAAGGCCTGGATACTTTCCTAAATGTACATAATATAACTGGGTACTGACATTTATAGGTAAAGTTGATCCAGGGAAAATCCGATTGCCTCTAGGGGGATCAGGAAGGGATTTTTTTTCCCCTGCTGTAGCAGATTGGAGCATGCTCTTTTGGGGTTTTTTTTGCCTTCCTCTGGATCAACTGCGGGTATAATATGGGGTTTATTGGATTGTACGATATATATCTTATTTTTATTTATTATTTCTTTTTTTTTTTTTTTTATGGTTGAACTGGATGGACTTGTGTCTTTTTTCGGCCTAGCTAACTATGTAACTATGTAACTATGTAACTATATTTGGCATGAGAGGTTATAAACATACCAGAATGTAGGATACTATTCCCGCTATAGAAGTATGGCGTCAGGAGAGCTGGTGTCGTACCAGTGCCCCAGGATAGATAGCTGTGGGGAGTGGGAGGGAGTGGGGGGATCAGAAACAAAAATAACACATGCAATCAAACAAACTTCACTTTTTTCCACATGGAGTCACTGTGTAAGCCAGCTCCCAGCGCATGACCCTGGTGGTATGACATACGAGAGCCCGTATCTTAATAGAAGATTTTTAGCGGCTGTCACAGGTCTGTATACGATGAGGCCAGGGGTGATCAAATGGTATATTCAAAACAGTTTAGAAAGGAAAACAATTATTTCTAGCTGAAAAAAAAAGAAAAATTTCCGTAGAGCAACGCAATGATACATATATGGCCACCATAACGGTGGTCACATCAGCAATTAGAACAGATGGAAAAGGGAGAAACAATGAAAAGATTAAACAAGGCAAAAGCAAACCTGAGGTGATGCATTGTATGCGACCTTGAAGGAATGGTTAGCAGGGATGAGAGTTGCCCCCTCTCTCAGCACGGCATAGTGTTGGTGAGGGCCTGAAGCATTTGGGGGAATCTTTTCGTGGGCTTCTTTGGTCCAGTGAGCGGTTGATCGGAGCTGCTTTGGATGGGGTGTGGGAATGCAGGCCTAAATGCAGAGATCGTAGGAAAACTTCCGCTTCAGAGGGGTCTTGGAATGAAAGTTGTTCGCCATTAGGGGTCTTGAGGCGGAGAGTGGCCAGAAAGGCCAGTGCAAATTTTATTTGTTGTTTTTAGAGTTCCGTACAGACTTGCTGAAAAGCTTTCCTTTTCCTTGAAACCTCAATTGAGTAATCTGCAAATATCAGGACCCTTATCCCATCAATTTGAAGTGAACAGGATTGTCTAAACTTTTGTAGAATAAGGGCCTTGTCAGAATAGTTTAGGTATTTGGCGAATATTGGTCAAGGTGTTTTGCGTTCAGTGTTGAAACATGTCGTGCAGTGGGCCCTTTCCACTGTGCAGGGGCCTGGTAGGCCTAATGCTTCTGGGATGTGTATGGTGCAGAATTCAGAGAAAAAAGGTGATTGCAGCCAGTGGCATAACTAGAACCTTCAGGGCCCCGGTGCAAGAAACCATGGAGGGTCCCCCTGACCTCCAGCCAGGGCCCTTCCCACTGATCACGGGGGCAGCAGGACCTGGACAGGAGGGGGAACAAATCCCCTCCCTTTTCCTCCTGCAGCCACTTAAGGCCTATCAGAGGGAGAGGACAAGAAGCAGACTTTTAGTGGCTGCAGGAGAAAAAATTAGGGGATTTGTTCCTCCCCCCCATTCAGGTGTTCAGGGGCAACATGTGCGCCATTGCAATTGTGACCCCTGTAGTTACGCCCCTGTGATGAGTGGCAGAGGTGGTGGTGGGGGATGGGATTAGTGGCAGCAGTGGTGGTTAGGGAGAGATAGAATCAGTGGCATTGTGTGGGGGATGGGATGGGGGGCAGTGGTGAGGGAGAGATGGGATGAATGGCAGTGGTGAGGGAGAGATGGGATGAGTGGCAGCGGTGGGGGGATGGGATCAGTGGCAGCAGTGGTGGTTGGGTGGGGATGGGATCAGTGGTGGTGGTGGGGGGATGGGATCAGTGGCAAGGGTTGTGGCAGTAGTGGTGGTGGTGTGGGGGGGTATAAGTGGTGGTGGTGGTGGTGGTGGTGTGGAGGGAGGGGGATTATCAGTGGCAGTAGTGGTGGTGGTGGTGGGGGGTATCGGTGGTGGTGTGGGGGAGGGGGGGTATCAGTGGCAGTAGTGGTGGTGGTGGTGGGGGGGTATTAGTGGTGGTGGTGTGGGGGAGGGGGGTATCAGTGGCAGTAGTAGTGGTGGTGGTGGTGTGGTGGGGGTATCAGTGCATCTGTGGCAGCAGCGTGGTGGTGTGGGGGTATCAGTGGCAGTAGTGGTGGTGGTGTGGGGGGGGTGGGGGGTATCAGTGGGGGGGAGGGGATATCAGTAGCAGTAGTGGTGGTGTGGGGGGAGGGGGTATCAGTGGCAATAGTGGTGGTGGTGTGGGGGGGTATCAGTGGTGGTGGTGGTGTGGGGTATCAGTGGCAGTAGTAGTGGTGGTGGTGGTGTGGGAGCGGGGTATCAGTGGCAGCAGCGGTGGTGGTGTGGGGGGTATCAGTGGCAGTAGTGGTGGTGGTGTGGGGGGTATCAGTGGTGGTGTGGGGGGTATCAGTGGTGGTGTGGGGGGGAGGGGGTATCAGTGGCAGCAGTGGTGGTGGTGGTGGTGTGGGGGGGGGTTCAGTGGTGGTGTGGGGGGAGGGGGTATCAGTGGCAGCAGTGGTGGTGGTGTGGGGGGGGTATCAGTGGCAGTAGTGGTGGTGGTGGTGTGGGGGGGGGGTTCAGTGGTGGTGTAGGGGAAGGGGGTATCAGTGGCAGCAGTGGTGGTGGTGTGGGTGGTATCAGTGGCAGTAGTGATGGTGGTGGTGGTGGGGGGGTTCAGTGGTGGTGTGGGGGGGGGGGTATCTGTGGCAGCAGTGGTGGTGTGGGGGAGGGGGATATCTATGGCAGTAGTGGTGGTGGTGTGGGGGGAGGGGGTGCCACTCACTTGCAGATCACTTGGTTCCCTCTCCTTGCTTGGGCGAGCAGAGATGATGGGCGGGGCCTGTGAGTGAAGGCGGAGCCGGAGAAGATGGGCGGAGCGGCAGGGACTGTGCCTGTGAGTGCAGGCTGTGACTTAGAAGATGGGCAGGGACTGTGAGTGAAGGCGGAGCGGGCTGGGAAGGAGAAGATGGGCGGGGACTTTGCGGGCGGAGAGGATGGGTGGAGCGGGCGGGGACTGTGCCCGGGAGCACAGGATGGGCGGAGAGGATGGGTGGGGACTGTGCCGTGTGCCTGTGAAAGCGGGCGGGGAGGATGGGCGGAGCAGCCAGAGATAATTAGGGGGCGGAGCGTACCGGGACTCCACGCGAATGACTATCTCCCGGGCAGCGGCAGTGGGCCCCCATACAGTGGCGGAACTGAAGGGCCCAGTCGCAAATGGGACTGGTGCGACCCTGATAATTCCGCCACTGATTGCAGCGATTCTGGGATGCCCACAAATCGCAGGTTGCTCCCTAAATCGTCCAGTTTTTGGATAATATATTGATTTGTCTTGTCCTGGGTTTGTTCCATGGCTTGCGCCTGGTAGAGCTCCTCTTCCACGCTAGATAAGCGGTGCTCTAGCTCATTGAGTCTGGTGTTATGCTCTCCTAATTGGCCCTTCATCTGCTTCCTCCCTGCATTGACAGCTTTCTCACCTGATGCAGCTATCATGGGGGATAGGAGAGCAGCCACAGCCTGGGCTATGCGCTCGGTGGTATCGTCCCCAGCTTGCTGTGTGGAGGAGGCATGTTGTGTGGATGGGACATGCTGGGAGGAGGAGACCTGAGGACAGAAAGGGGGGGGTGGTGCAGCCGCTTTCCTCCATTGCCACCGCCAGTGTGTCAGGAGGAGGGCTCGGGTAGGCTGAGACCGGGGCCTCGATTTGCGGCTGGGCCGGTGGCGCCACCAGGGCCGCTTGAGTGTGATTGCTGATTTTTTCCACAAAAAGGTCCTTGTGGGGTGGGGGTGCTTAAAGTGAAACAATAAAAGTGTAATATTCCTTTAAATTTCATACCTGGGGGGTGTGTATAGTATGCCTGTAAAAGGGCGCGTGTTTCCCATGCTTAGAACTGTCCCTGCACAAGTGTCATTTTTGCAGGAAAGAAAGTCATTTAAAATCACTTGCGGCTATAATGAATTGTCCGCTCCTGTAATACAGAGAACAGTCATTGAAAGTCATTGATGAAAAAAAAAAAAAATATGCGTGGGGCTACCCCCAAATTCAATTAGCAGGCCCTTCAGGTCTGGTATGGATATTAAGGGGAACCCTGGGTCAAATTAAAAAAAAAATGACGTGGGGTTCCCCCTAAATATCCATACCAGACCCTTCAGGTCTGGTATGGATTTTAAGGGGAACTCCACGCCAAATTAAAAAAAAAAAAAAGCGTGAAGTTCCACCCATAAATCCATACCAGACCCTTTATCCGATCACACAACCTGGCAGACCGCAGGAAAAGAGGGGGGACGAGAGAGCGCCCCCCCTCCTGAACCGTACCAGGCCACATGCCCTCAACATGTTGATGGGGACAAGGGCCTCATCCCCACAACCCTGGCCGGTGGATGTGGGGGTCTGCAGGTGGGGGCTTATCAGAATCTGGAACCCCCTATTAACAAGGGGACCCCCAGATCCCCCCCCCCCATTTTAAATGGTAAGGGGGTACAAAAGTACCTCTACCATTTCACAAAGAAAGTGTAAAAAATTGTTAAAAAAGGCACAGACACCATTGGGAAAAGTCCTTTATTAAAAATAAAAAAGATTCCAGCGGTGGTAATCCACTCTTACTATCCAGCGATAGCTGATCTCTTCTCCAGGGTCCAGTCCAGCGATGGATGATCTCTACCGATGGTCCAGCGCAGCGCATCCTGTCTCCACGGAGACACTGCGGGAATCCCATCACCTGACCCCACCCCCCTCTGACACAAGGGAAAAGCTGGGCTTCCCCAGTGGTGTACGGGTGACCCCGCCCCCCTCTGATGTAACGGAAACCTCTGTTACATCAGAGGGGGGCGGGGTCACCCATACATCACTGGGGAAGTCCAGCTTTTCCCTTGCGTCAGAGGGGGGTGGGGGCAGGGGACGGGTGGCCCGGTCCTCCTCAGCTAAGACCTGGGATTCCCACACTGTCTCCGTGGAGAAACCCAGGGGAAACCCAGGCCTCCCCAGTGATGTACGGATGACCCCGCGCCCCTCTGACACAAGGGAAAAGCTGGGCTTCCCCAGTATGTACGGGTGACTCTGCCCCCCTCTGATGTAACGCAGGTTTCCGGTCCTCCTCAGCTAAGACGGGAGTCCCGCAGTGTCTCCATGTAGACAGGATGCGCTGTGCTGGACATCATCGGAAGAGATCACCCATCGCTGGATAGCAAGAGTGGATTACCACCGCTGGAATCTTTTTTTTTTTTTTAATAAAGGACTTTTCCCAACGGTGTCTGTGTGTTTTTTAACAATTTTTTTACACTTTCTTTGTGAAATGGTAGGGGTACTTTTGTACCCCCTTACCATTTCAAACAGGGGGGGATCTGGGGGTCCCCTTGTTAAAGGGGGCTTCCAGATTCTGATAAGCCCCCCGCCCGCAGACCCCCACAACCACCGACCAGGGTTGTGGGGATGAGGCCCTTGTCCCCATCAACATACATGGGGACATGGTGCTTTGAGGGGTCACAGACCCCCAAAGCATCCTTCCAATGTTGAGGGCATGTGGCCTGGTACGGTTCAGGAGGAGGGGTGCTCTCTCGTCCCCCCTCTTTTCCTGCGGCCTGCCAGGTTACGTGCTCGGATAAAGGGTCTGGTATGGATTTTTGGGTGGAACTCCACGCCATTTTTTTTTTTTAATTTGGCGTGGAGTTCCCCTTAAAATCTATACCAGACATGAAGGGTCTGGTATGGATATTTAGGGGGAATCCCACGTAATTTTTTTTTTATTTGACCCGGGGTTCCCCTTAATATCCATACCAGACCTGAAGGGCCTGCTAATTGAATTTGGGGGGAACCAAAGCCTCCCTTTTTTAGCCTCTCTCAAAAAGATGATTTTTTAGATCAGCAGCTGCTACTTTAAAATTAGTTGTGTCACTGCAGTTGCATTGCAGTCTCAGATACTGAGAATATGGAATGGAATTTAACAATGGTTGCAAATGAAAACTACAGTATTTGCTCTTAATGTATTACCAGATACAGGTCACTCACTAGAGTGCCCTCTGATGTGATTTCAATTGTGACATCCAGAAAAGTGAATTTCTGCTTATCAAAAGTCATGGTGAAGGTAAGATTGTAGCTGTTGGAATTCATATTGGAGAAGCACTTCTGGAGTAGGAAAACTGGGCCGTCCCATAGAAGAAAAATGTTGTGTATGTACCGAAGCCATAGTAAGATGTGTTTTGAAAAAGCAGAGAATTCCTCTAAAAGTAAAAAGCAACGTTCCCACTCCACCAGGTACACATTGGCATAGGATGAGGCACAGCAAGTCCTCATCACTACACCCTGTACCTGGAGGAAGTGGGAACCATTAAACATGAACATATTGTTTAACAAAATAAATCTCAACAGATCAAGGACAAAAATAAAAAAGCTCCTGAGCGTGGGAGGTGCTTTGTGCAGAGAAATTTCTTAAGACAGTAAGACCCTTTTCATCTGAAATGAAGCAATACAATGCATTCACATTTATTGTGACTAATAGAGTTTGTGGAGAGATTGCAAGACCCTCAATGAATTAAAGAAAATGGGAGGTGTCTTTAACATAGGAAGATAGACTGACAACAAAGGGTCTCAGAAAACTGTTGACCCACTTTCTGGCATTTTCATAAATGTTGGAGTTACTGGAGATGATGGGCCTTCCCGAAGGGTCCACCTAAGATTTGTGGACCTTGGGGAGGGCATAGTATACCGGAATATATGGATGTAAATTGTTAATGAACTCAAAGGTCTGGGTGGAAATAGGCCCCCTGCACAGGCTAGCATTGACAAGGGTATAAAAACGTGCATTTGAATAATCAATCCTTGCCGGAGAATTTGGCTTGCACCACTCTGAATTATGAAGGATCTTTAGGTAAATGCATTGTAGTCTTGACTATTCATCACTGCTGTGTTTCCTCTCTTGTCTGTTGGCTTGATGACTATGGACCTATCCCCAGCCAGACCTTTAGGAGCTGTATGTTGTGCAGGAGTGAGGTTGGACATAGGGTGAGAGGGTGTTTGCAAGGATTCTATGGCTTTGGTGATACATTGTAAAAAGGCAGCCAAATGATAATTAGAATAAACAGAGGGAAATTTGGGGGATTTTTTCTTTAGATTAGTGGATGCGTTAGGATTTGTATCATCTCCTGAGACCATAATATCTGCTAATAGTTGATCAAGATCAAGCCGATCAATGAGATCTCGAGTGTCTTCCTCTTCATAAAGCAGGGTTAGATCACACCCTGCAGGCCCTGCATTCTTTTAACCACTTCAGCTCCGGAAGATTTTACCCCCTTCCTGACCAAAACACTTTTTGCGATTTTTTTAGAGCTTTCTTTTGGTAGTATATGATCACCTCTGTGGTTTTTATTTTTTGTGCTATAAACAAAAAAATTGTGACAATTTTGAAAAAAAAGCAATATTTTTTTATGTTTTTCTATAATAAATATCCCCAAAAAATATATATAAAAAAAAAATGTTGTGTGAAAACAGACAAAACCAATATGAGGTATAAAAAAGGAGAATGGGGAAAACAAAGGCAGAAGAAAGAGGAGAATGGGTTCACATGAGGTGTTCTGAGCCCACAGAGGTAAAGCCCTCCAGGTATAGTCTATAGCTAATAATCTTGTTTAACCAGGGGGGCTTTGTAGTCCTGAGCTTATGTATTCCCTGGGTTTCTTTATGGAGCAAAATTTTATTCCAGTCTCCACCCCTGGAATCGGGTAAATGCTTATCAAGAGCACAGAAGAGGAGTGGTGGAACATAATAGTTGTTAGACATGTGCAATTCGTTTTGGTCCGAATACAAATTAGAATTTTTGGTTATTTGGAGATCTGGATGTATCGTTTTGTTAATTTGTTTTCTAACGAATTCCAACTTTTAAGAATAATTTGAATTCTGATCGGTCAAAAAACGATCAATCTATTTGAATTAGCCCCTTTCCGGGAATGCAGCTTGGCAGTCAGGAAAGATATATATATATCTAGATACTGTGTATATAGATATATACATATAGATATATACACAGTGCCTTGAAAAAGTTACAAACAACAACGTAAATGTATTTTATTGGGATTTCATGTAATAGACCAATACAAAGTGGCACATAATTGTAAAGTGGAAAGAAAATGATAAATGGTTTTCAATTTTTTTTACAAATAAATATCTGAAAAGTGTGGCGTGCATTTGTATTCAGCCCCCCTGAGTCAATACTTTGTAGAACCACCTTTTGCTGCAATTACAGCTGCAAGTCTTTTTGGGGATGTCTCTACCAACTTTGCACATCTAGAAAGTGACATTCTTTGCAAAATAGCTTAAAGAGGTGGTCCACCCGCACAAAAAATATTAAAAGTCAGCAGCTACAAATACTGCAGCTGCTGACTTTTAATAAATGGACACTTACCTGTTCCAACGGTGTCGGCAGAAGATGACGAGCAACCGCTCGTCTCTCGGCTGCCCCCGCCGCCATCCTCTGTCAGGGAATCAGGAAGTGAAGCCGCAATGGCTTCACTGTCCGGTTCCCTACTGCGCATGCGCGAGTCGCGCTGCAAGTCTTTATTGGTCCCCATTGTGTCCTGGGAACTGTGTGTTTCCCAAGACACAATGGGGCATCTGTGGATGGGGCGGGCAGCTGCGAATAGGGGCGGGACAGCTGCTGCTAGCTAGTCCCGGAAGTGGGTGCAGATACCTGTATTATACAGGTATCTGCACCCCCTCCCCCCTGAAAGGTGCCAATTGTGGCACCGGAGGGAGGGAGGAATCCGATAAGCGGAAGTTCCACTTTAGGGTGGAGCTCCGCTTTAAGCTCTGTCAGATTGGATGGAAAGGGTCTGCAAACAGCAATTTTCAAGTCTTGCCACAGATTCTCAATTGGATTTAGGACTGGACAATTCTAGCACATGAATATGCTTTAATCTAAACCATTCCATTGTAGCTCTTGATGTATGTTGAGGGTCTTTGTCCTGCTAGAAGGTGAACTTCAGTCTCAAGTCTTTTGCAGACTTTCACGGTGGGAATGGTGTGTTCAGGGTGATGTGCTGTGTCAGAGAAATACCATGCTTCAGCGCCGGGTCCCTAGAGTACGCACACGCGGCAGAGCTGCTCGGCAGCGCACACAGGTATGCGGGGCAGCGGGTGCGCATGCGCGGGTTCACGGAGCTCGGGTATGTGTTCTAGCTCATCCAGCGCGGCTCACGTCTATGCGCGGCTCTGTCAGAAAGCGAGTGCGCATGCGCACTCGTCCGGGTACCCCACCTGACCATTTACCTGGCCTATAAAAGGCCTTCTCCTTTCCTCCACAAATTGCTGGTTTGTTGTCTCTACTTCCTGAGTTCCTGGCTCCAGTCTCCTGTATCCTGTACCTGCCTGATTACCTGTGCTTGACCCGGACCTCTTCTGACCACCGCTGCTGTTACCTGTGTTTGACCCCTGGCTTGCCTCTTGGATATCCCTCTGCCTGATCATCTGTGCTTGACCCTCGGCCTGCCTTCTGGACATTCTCTTGTTACGTACCTGTGTTTGACCCCTGACTCGCCTCTTGGATATCCTTCTGCCTGATCATCTGTGCTTGACCCTCGGCTTGCCTTCTGGACATTCTCTTGTTGCTTACCTGTGTTTGACCCCTGGCTTGCCTTCTGGATACCCTACTGCCTGACTACCTGTGCTTGACCCTCGGCCTGGCTTTCTGGACTTCCTGTTCACGTATGCACCCCAGGATTATCCTCCAGTGTGTGTTCCGGTCCCTCTACAGCCTCTGCCTCATCTTGGTCCTGCCAGGTGTCTACTTCCTGTGCAGCTTCAGCCACATACGGTCTACACCTCCACTGCACACCACCTGCAACCCACCTGCTGGCAACCCGTCCGAGGCGGTGATAATGTATGGTGTGTTTCTTGGCCTTCAACCGATCATACCTTGGGCTAGCGTACTAAAAAATTGTCTGAAGGCATCGGTCAGTACGTCCCACCTTCCCCACCGCTTCCTTCTGCCCCACTGTGACCGAAGCCTCAGCAACTCGTCGCCCAGGACCAGGAGTTTTGTAACCTCCTACCCAGTTTTCTGGGAACGCGTTTGCACAGACCTTTTCTGCAAGGCTCCCCTGAGATGTCTCATCCTCTGCTCCCTCTGCGACGGCAAGCCGCAACCTTACCCTTGTACCGCGGATCAAGGAGAGTGGCCAGCCAGTAATGTCCCTCTCCTTGATCCGAAGAACACGAGGATCCTTCCGCAGGCTTTATGCAGGATCAGGGAGGCCAATGCAGCGTAGGTTAGGTGAGGCATTCGGTCCGGAGTCTTCTGGGTCCACTGAGGATGACATGATCGCCATCCACCTCCTCCCAGCCACGTACAAGTCCATCTGTACATCATCCCTAATAGACTGCTGCGGCTGATGCTGAGTGCCAGGCTCCACCTCCACTGCACACCACCTGCAACCCACCTGCTGGCAACCCGTAATTCTTTGTGCCCGGTGCCCTTCTTCCACATGTTTGCTGTGTCCCCCCACATGGTTTCTCGCAAACTGCAAACATGACTTCTTTTAACAATGGCTTTCTTCTTGGCACTCTTCTATAAAAGCCAGATTTGTGGAGTGCACGACTGATAGTTGTCCTGTGAACAGATTATCCCACCTGAGCTGTGGATCTCTGCAGCTCCTTCAGAGTTACCATTGGCCTCTTGGTTGCTTCTCTGATTAATGCTCTCCTTGCCCGGCCTGTCAGGTTAGGTGGACGGCCATGCCTTAGTAGGTTTGTAATTGTGCCATACTCTTTCCATTTTCGAATGATGGATTAAACAGTGCTCCGTGAGATGTTCAGAGCTTGGGATATTTTTGTATAACCTAACCCTGTTTTAAACTTCTCCACAACTTTAGAACTGATAATGTATGGTGTGTTTCTTGGCCTTCATAATTCTGTTTGTTCACTAAGGTTCTCTAACAAAACTTACGAGGGCTTCACAGAACAGCTGTATTTATACTGAGATTAAATTACATACAGGTGGACTCTATTACTTATTACTAATAAGGTGACTTCTAAAGTCAATTGGTACCACTAGCTTCTAGTTAGGGGTATCAGAGTAGAGGGGGCTGAATACAAATGCACGCCACACTTTTCAGATATTTATTTGTAAAACCATTTTAAAACCATTTATCATTTTCCTTTCACTTCACAATTATGTGCCACTTGGTGCTGGTCTATCACATAAAATCCCAATAAAGTACATTTACATTTTTGGTTGTAACATGACAAAATGTGGAAAATGTCAAGGATTATGAATACTTTTTCAAGGCACTGTGTATGTATCTATCTATCTAAATATAAATATATATATATATATATATATATATATATATATATATATATATATATATATATATATATATATACACAGTATCTCACAAAAGTGAGTACACCCCTTCACAGAGCTGGTGGATGTTAGACATCTTGCGCTCCTCCAACTTCAGTTTGAGGATGCCCCTATAGATGCTCAATAGGGTTTAGGTCTGAAGACATGCTTGGCCAGTCCATCACCTTTATCCTCAGCTTCTTAAGCAAGGCAGTGGTTGTCTTGGAGGTGTGTTTGGGGTCGTTATCATGTTGGAATACTGCCCTGAGGCCCAGTCTCCAAAGGGAGGGAATCATGCTCTGCTTCAGTATGTCACAGTATAGGTTGGCATTCCTGGTTCCCTCAGAGAAATGTAGCTCCCCAGTGCCAGCAGTAGGGATGAGCCGAACACCCCTGTGTTCGGTTCGCACCAGAACCTGCGAACGGACCTAAAGTCCGTGCGAGCATAAGAACCCTATTAGTTACAATGGATGCGAACGTTCGAAATCAAAAGTGCTAATTTTAAAGACTAATATGCATGTTATAAATGCCATATTTGGAGATGGCAGTTACCTAAAAACTAAGGGTTAAAAAAAACAAAGGACAACAAAATAGTTTTATTTTTTTCTAGTAATAAATCATGGATAATAGTGTGGGGGCAACATCAAAGAACAGTCATAAAACATGCA
This sequence comes from Lithobates sylvaticus, assembly GCA_028564925.1. NCBI lineage: Eukaryota > Metazoa > Chordata > Amphibia > Anura > Ranidae > Lithobates > Lithobates sylvaticus. The sequence goes on along the minus strand of CM053027.1, from coordinate 256,379,840 downwards.
TAATAGTGAATTAATTTAAATTACAAGAGTACACATGCCTTTTTAAGTACGTTTTGGTAAAGACGTCAGCATCACCAGCAGCACCTTCATTCTTATCCCATTCAATAAAAGATGATGATGTGGGGGGCATGGCCGCCTGCAGAGAGAGATGGAAGTGTGAGAGCTGAGCTCCTCTTCCCACAGACAGACAGCAGCACACAGCAACTTTCCAGAGGGGGTTTTCACCCCAAAAATGGAGTGATCTGCACACCATAACATCATGACCATGGCCAGGAAAATAAAAGAACTCAGGAAGCTCCATAAACTGACGGATTTCGTTACATGGCAGACACATTGAGGTAAGCAAGATGGCGCAGGCCGTACATCCACCCCGGCCCACAACACACACTCCACCCCAGCTAACTCTGCATCTATCAGCAAAAATAGTGGGTCCCCAGGCAGCCAGCAATCCTACCCTAATACCCCTTAGTCTGCAAGCCCAGCTAAAGCTAAATTCAGGATGGATGGCTCTGGATGCAGCCCCACACCTAGTCCCTGCACTGATTCTGGGGAGGACACTAGAGAGCTGCCTGACAGCATTCTGGTGTTTCCAACAAATAATCAGCCAGTTATGTACACAGTACTAAAGGACATGTTACTGTCCCTAAGGAGCTAAATCCAAACTGACATGATGTCCTGCATGCAAAAGTTCAATAAGAAGATACAGGCTGTAGAATCCAGAGTGGGGCACATTGAAAACAAGACGGGGGAGTTTGCAGTCATTGTAAATGATTTAGTAGATGCCCATGATGAAAAAGAGGAGGTAATAGAATCTAAAATGGCTGACATGGAGGACAGAAATAGAAGGAATAATTTAAAAATTTAAAATTTAAAAATCAAAGGGATCCCAGAGTCTATACAGCAAGGAGACCTGCGTGATTACACCACTACTCTGTTTAAAGAAATCCTTCCTGAACTCACAGATCTAGATGAGATCATAGACAGGATCCATCGCCTGCCTAAACCTTCATACCTCCCCGACCAGATCCCTAGGGATGAAATACTACGGTTACATTAATGTGTGTAATGCGCACCAAGTAGCATGTTCCCCCACAGTATCAAAATCTGCAATTTTCTGCAGATTTATCGCAATATACCCTCCAGAAAAGAAGGAGCCTCACCACAATCACCAAACCCTCAGGAATCATCAGATCAACTATAGATGGGACTTTCCCACAAAAATCATGATTACCAAAGAGGGTCATACCTTCACCATAGACTCCCTGGAAAAAGGTCTATCTCTGCTCAAAGAATCGCAGATACTTCCAGAGCCTGTCAGCAGGCCTGACTCCCCTAGAAGTATTCCTCATGTGGATCCTGAATGGCAAAAGGTCACGGTTATGAATGCTAAAAGACACTGACCACCTGGAAAGCAAATAAGTATTCTCTTCAGTTCTATGGGGAGAGTAGCCTCTCTCGGCTCACAAACTCACCCCCTTGAAACCACTTGAGCAGCAAACTGCTGCATTCGGGTATGAAACACCCATACTTGGATCACAATGCTCACTTGAAAAGCTTTAAAATGTTATTCAAAGTTCAAGTTTTTATGTTCATAGTCAGTTTTGTTTCTCTTTTTACTATATTTTTCCAACACAATCAGAACTTACAGATTCCTTTACAGTTCTCAGACGGAGCCACTACTGTTTCTTCCAGATCAACACCTCCAAAGAGACCTCGCCTGCATAACCAGGCTGGTAATAGAACTGGAAAGATGCCTGCACTTCAAAATGTGAGTACAACACTTCTCTGGTCTGTACTAGCACTTAGCAAAACAACCTATACCGGTTTTGACCACTTGAGGGAGCTCTCCACTAACAAAAGAACTTATATGTACACAGAATGTCAAACAACTAAACCTGCTTTGTCCACATGGGGGTGACATTGCTTTCTATAAATACCAAAAGGACTTAAACACCCTGTCAAGCGTAAGTCATTATGGAAGGAAGCCCAACAATCCAAAAGTGATGTCCTATGTGCACAGGGAATGCACTTTAATAGTTCATCCCCCCCAAAATGCACAAATAAGCAGTTCCCCCATATTTTTACTGCAAACGCAGACTCAAAAAAAAGAGGAGTTCTTATTGCAATAAGGGACACTGTTTCATTCCATCAACATGAAGTGATTGCAGACCCACAAGGACGATTCATAATACTAATTTGTGATATTAACTCCTCAACGTACACTATTGTGAATCTTTACGCCCCAAACTCTAACCAAATACACTTTATTAACAAAACCTTTTGAAGGATACGGGCCCACCAAAAAGGAGCTCTGGTGATATGTGGGGACTTCAACCTTATCCCAGACTCACACCTTGATTCCACCTCCACCCCCATCAGAACAACCCAAACGCTTCAAAATACTATACGTCAGCAAAACGTATTCAATGCCTGGAGATGCCTTCATGCAGGGGAAAAAGACTTCACCTTTTTTTCTTCACCACACAGTTTATACTCACAAATTGATCTCTTCCTAGTAGATCAATGGACCTTGACCAGAACTGTATCAGCATCCATAAATGATATTACGTGGTCAGACCACGCGTCTGTAGTGCTGACAATAACTGACTCATTCTCCTCGAACTCTGTTCCAATCTGGAGAGCTAACCCGCTTCTTTTACAGGAAAAGCCTGCTAAAACTATATGGGAACAACATTTATTGCAATATTCTAGCAAAAATGTAGATTCTGTGGATGATAAGTTTACACTGTGGAATGCCCATAAGGCGTACATAAGGGGTATTTTTATTAAACTGGGGGCAAGGAGGAAGAGGCAGCACCAACAGCAATTACAGGATCTCACAAACAAAATTCAATTCAATTCACTTAGAAATCAGTAATAAACAAAAACCCACACCCTCAATCTCCAAACAATTATCCCAACTTTGATATGATCTTCGAATACTATTATTAGGACATTTTGAAAAGTCTACTAGGTGTCTAAACATGAATTACTATGTAAATGGTAACAGGGCGGGGAAACTCCTAGCACAATGCTTACGGGGCTGCAGGTACAAAACCAAGATAGCGTACAACTTACCTGCTCACTAAAGATAAACATCATCACCCACAAAACATAGCCGACACATTTAGCCATTATTATGGATCTCTGTACAACTTGGCAGATGATCCACATACCAATCAACCAACCCCCGAGGCAATAAATGGCTTTCTGAAGAAAGTGTCTCTTCCCCAACTAACCCCAACACAACTAATGCACCTTAACTCTCCCTTCACAATCCAGGAAGTGTCTCAAGCTATTGATACGCTACCACTAAACAAGTCCCCAGGTCCTGATGGATATATAGGAGAATACTATAAAACATTCAAGTACATCTTCTCACCCCACCTAACCACTATTTTCAATGCTGCAGCTGCCTCTTCTTCCTTCCCATCAGAAATGTTGAAAGCACTTGTAATCACCCTGCCCAAGCCAGGGAAGGAACCATCTCTTCCACAGAATTTCAGGCCGATATCATTACTTAACCACTTAAGGACCAAGCCTGTTTTTCAGATTCTGTGTTTTCATGTTTAAAACATTTTTTTTTGCTAGAAAATTACTTAGAACCCCTAAACATTATATATTGTTTTTTTTCGAACACCTTAGAGAATAAAATGGTGGTCATTGCAATACTTTTTTTCACACCGTATTTGCACAGTGGTCTTACAAGCGCACTTTTTTTGGAAAAAAAATCACTTTTTTGAATAAAAAAATAAGACAACAGTAAAATTAGCCCAAATTTTTTATATTGTGAAAGATAATGTTACGCCGAGTAAATTTATACCCAACATGTCATGCTTCAAAATGTGCCCGCTCGTGGAATGGCATCAAACTTTTACCCTCAAAAATCTCCATAAGCGACATTTAAAAAATGATACAGGTTGCATATTTTGAGTTACAGAGGAGGTCTAGGGCTAGAATTATTGTTCTCGCTCTAACGATCGTGGTTATAACTCACATGTGTGGTTTGACTACAGTTTATATATGCGGGTGCTACTCACGTATGCGTTTGCTTTTGCGTGTGAGCTCGTCGGGACGGGGTGTTTTACATTTTTTTTTCTTATTTATTTTACTTGAATTTATTAATTTTTACACTGTTTAAAAAAAAATGGATCACTTTTATCCCTATTACAAGGAATGTAAACATCCCTTGTAATAGAAAAAAGCATGACAGGTCCTCTTAAATATGAGATCTGGGGTCAAAAAGTCCTCAGATCTCATATTTGGACTTAAATGGAATAAAAAAAAAAAAAAGTCATTTAAAAAAATGACATTGAAAAAATGTTCCTTTAAGACGTATGGGCGGAAGTGACTTTTTGACGTCGCTTCCTCCTTCCTATGGTATAGAGACGAGTGGGGTCATCTTAGCCACACTCGTCTCCATAACCATCATGCAGCAGGACCCGATCGCCTCCGCCGATGCCGACGGCTCCGGTAAGCAACGGAAGGCGCGGGAGTGCGGCTGGAGGGGGGGTGGCACCTCTCCCGCTGCCGATAACGGTGATCTTGCAGCGAACCTACCACAGAGACCACCATTATCGTAAACAGAACCGCTCACTGTAAAGATGGATATCTCGGTTGTGGCAGCAGCTGCTGCCGTTACCGAGATATCCCTCTTCAAAAAAATGACGTGTATACAGTGAGCGGTCGGCAAGTGTTAACGGCCTGAAACTATATGCCAAACTAATTGCACTAAGGCTAAAAGACATACTTCCACAGCTTATACATAAGGACCAATCCGGATTTACAAAAGGACGTCAAACTACTGACGCCACTAGGCGCCTAATTAATATAATCCACTAAGAAAATCTGAGCCCCAATACTAGATGGAAAGAAATGGAAAATATACAACTTAAAGGAGGCGATCTATATCACTTTCTTCTTACCAGCCAACAATACACCCCTAGATACGCATCACTTTCTCCCACCATCACAGCATCACTTCATGCATGGAGAGCCATGTTAAACACTCCATCTCTATAAAATACTGAAGAATAAGGATATACTTTTGAAAACGACTCATATGACTGCCTGGTAGAAGGACTCTTACTCCCTGGAACAATGGCGAAAGGCACTACACATCACGTACGCTGCAACAAAGAGTGTAAATCTATGGGGATTATTTCAGAAAATCCTCTTCAGATGGTATCTGACACTCTATAGAATAGCTAAATTTTCCCCACAAAGTTCCAATACCTGTTGGGGAAATTGTGATGCTGTGGGAACATTGCATCATATACTCTGATCTTGCCCTAATATAATCCCCTTTTGGAAGGGAGTTTATGGTACAATTTCACAGGTACTGAATATTAAAGTACCTGTGTCACCGGGAAATGCAATTTTATCCTTAGACATAGAGTTAATTCCACCAGAGTACAGGGCCATAGCAGTACACATGCTTTTGAGTGCACGACTAACGATAATGCACCATTGGAGAGATCAACTAACCCCGTTTTTCATGAAGTAATAGCTACGACTAACACTCATGCAGCGTACGAGATGTTATATGCATCAACCCAAAACAATCATGGTAAAGCCAAAAAATATGGGAAAATGGGTAGATTGGTACACAATAAAACATAAAACCTAAATATATCACTTATAAACCATATCCAAAGGGAAATAACAATCTGACTGTGTTGTTTCCTAATTGTATTTTATATTATTGTATCCTTTTATATATTTTTTCTTTTTCTTTTTTGATCATCACTTCTTTTCATATATTACTTAGACTAACACTAGACATTATCTAACAATGAAACTAACAGTGCGATAACCCCCAAAAGAGGGATGGAGACGCCTCTCACCTCCTGAGCGCAGCATGTTCCCGGTTGGGGTGCTTGGGCAGGGGGGCGGTATTCCTTTCTCTTGATCAAGCAAGTTATATATTATACATCACACTTTTTACCTTGGTTAACATGTCTATTGTATACAGACTTTGTTATGGAATAATTCTCAAGACTGTATCATAAACTGAGGAAATGCATGTCTAAGCGAATATTTTTCTACATGTTTTTTCACTTATGATCTGTGAAATATTCAATAAAAACTTATTGATTTAATTTTAAAAAAAAGATGATAATGTGCTTGATTTTATAATTTCATTTGCCGCGAGACAAATGTTCTTTCTTGATTCTGATTGCTAGTTTACACGCCAGAATTCTTCCGGATCATTCTTTGGTTCCGATCCTGCGTGTTTGTATTTTCGACTTTGGTGTGACAATTTCTGTACTGACTATCCGAAAATCAGATGTTCTGTTGACATATGACAAAAATTATATCGTCTGCACATCAGGATTTGTTCGGACGAAAAGTCTGAATTGACTGTCGAAAGAACCATACTAATGGTAAGAATTTTGGATGATCCGTCATCGTACCACAGTTTATGTCCGAAATTTGCATTGTGTGTACGGGCCTTTAAGCTGGATACACACTATACAACTTTTGTTGTCCGATTTCCTTTAGATTTACCTTCAACTATTGTGACATTGGGGGATGTCTAGCTCAGTGGTAGATGCCTTTTCAGTAAGTTCACAGCGAACAGGAACTTTAGTTTAAGGGCATGGTAGCCCACTTTTATTAAAAAGGAACAAAATAAAGGAAAGTTCATACATGCACTTGGATGCCCACACAGGGGTTCCTCTCCCAAAAACAATAACAAATTTAAAAAATGCAAAGCCACCTGGCTCTCTTCAATAGTACTGCCACTTAGGCTTTATGCTTCAGCCCTCTTGGCCATATAACAGGGTTCCCGTACAACTACTGTACCTCTTTTCAGCTTCCTTGCTGCTCAGGCCTTCCACTTCAGGCTCTCATCTGTCTCCTTAGATGCACACAGCTTCAACGCACACAGCATCTATCTATAAACCAGCCCCTTACTGCTCTGATCCTCAGACTTGGGTCTCTGGCACACCTGCACTCTCTGGACTCCTGGAGACCTCCTGTCTCTCTGGGTGGAGCCCAGAACCCTAATCCTGACTCTGCTATAAGCCCAGGTACCACCTGCTCAATCAACCAGCCAGACTCCTGGCTGTTCCCAAAACCCGGTCCCAGGATTGGAGATTCCGTCCCACCCATAAGGCTATGGAATCTCCAGGCTCCAGGTCCCCAACTGGATTTTACAAACTTTGGAGGAAACTGATAAAACAGATTCCTCCACATTAAATATCCCTGGAGCCCCTCGACCTGCCTATTTGAGAACCCTGGGTGACAATTGCTAGGACAGGGAACAGTACTGTCACACTATGTAGTACAAGGGCCTGCCTGATTGCAAATACAAATTGAAAGTGTTTAGGTTTTACCTCCTTTTATATGGTTTTGGTAAATCTAAAGGAAAAAATCCAAAGAAACGTGTATAGTGTGTATCCAGCTTAAGACTGGGATGCCATCAAAGTTCAAGTGCGTTTTAACGGCAAGCATCCCAATACATTTGGCAATATAGTGTATATACTGTGTGTGTATATATATATATATATATATATATATATAATATATATACTGTATATACACGCATGCACACATATATACATAATTTTATTGTAACTGCACTGTCCCTCTTCGTTTTGTAAAGCGCTGCTCAAATTCATGAGATACACATTTATGAGACGTGTAGAATCCTTTAAATATAGTTTCATCTTTGTAATTCACAGTTTTCATATTCTTCTGATCTTGCCATTCACAAAGTTCTTGAGATTCTTTCAAATTTTCCTTCTAATGACTTATTTTTCTTTCAAAAGCGCACTTGTATATACATTGATTTCTTATCTGAAGACGTACTTTTTTCAGTTGCAGAAATAAAATATACAAGGAAGCTCTTGTCCTCTTTATCTTGAGAGCAGATTTATTTTATTTTTTTGCTGAGAGAAGTTGCAGAGAAATCACTTTTCTTTAATGAAGTGCATTTGCTGCTAATCTCTACATGGCTCTAAAAAATAACATTGTTAATCTCATCATTCTTTTCATTGTAGCTATATTTGCTATATTCAGATAAAGATCTTAACATTCTCTGCAGAAATGGGATGGCATTTTTTTTTGCACAGCGAATAATAAGATGCGCTGCCTCTGCATTAACTTAGCTAATGATGTCTTCAAGAAAAGCTTAAGTTCTAATTAGCATTGTCTCTTGTAAATAACTGAACTATACTTATTTAGATGCTAATCATGTTGAAACAAGAAGCAAAATTCATAGTCTAAATAGGATATTGGCCTATTTAAAATAGAAGTATTCTGTCCCCCACAGTGCATGAATTTCATATTCCAGGCATATGTATACACTGAGCAAAATTATAAACACAATACTTTTGTGTTTGCCCCTATTATCATGAGCTGAATGCAAAGATCTATGATTTTTTCAATGTACACAAAAGGCCTATTTCTCTTATGTATTGTTCACAAATCTGTCTAAATCTTTGTTAGTGAGCACTTCTCCTTTGCTGAGATAATTCATCTACTTCACAGGTGTGGCATATCCAGATGCTGATTAGACAGTATGCTTATTGCACAGGTGTGCCTTAGGCTTGCCACAATAAAATGCCACTCTAAAATGTGCAGTTTGGGGGGGGGGGGTGGCTGATCCGAGCAGCATGAATGTTCTCCACTGAGCTCTGTGGAAAGCCCGGGATTCAGCGACATACACCAGCTTACTGGGACCTCGTTTCAGGACCCTCCTCACCATCCTCACAAGTGGGGCATGATGTCTACCAAAAGAAAGGGTGACAGGCACCCTCAGAAAATAACGGCCTATCTGAACCAGCTGGCCGCCGGACGAATCCAAGATGACTCACCAGGACCCCTACAGCACCATTTTGAAGGGCCATCTGGACCAGTTCTTCATCACCAACAAGGGTCTCTCACCCAGCAACAGTATGGGCAGCTCACAAGGCTTACATGGGGGGTATTTTTATTCAGCAAAGCTCTAGGGCTAAGAAAAAGAGATTGCAGTGCCTTGATAACCTCATTAAAGAAATCAACAACCTTGAATCCCTAAACAAACAAAATGCAACCGATCACTTAAAAAACAAACTGGGCCAACTCCGTTTAGAACTTTTTCGTTTCAGAGTATAATTTCCTCCTTCTGCATGGGCGTGTATGAAGAGAAAAAATGTATTTATAACATAGTTGAAAAGCAATCAATAAGGATAATTGGTAGGTACACTTACATGTGTTGTTAGGTGACCGATTGAGTGTAACATTCCATTAAGTTACATTTTAAAAACAGAAAAGATATATGTTTCAGTGGGAGCTGGAGCTGCTGGTTTTCTACTTTAATAACATAGACATCAAAAAAGAGGCTTTATAGGCTATATGGAGTCACCCAAAGAGCCGTCTCATTGTTCCCTCCATACCCCACAGAGGGGAGTGGCCAGAAAGATTCACTGGGGCCAGAGGTGGAGAGGTCCTGCAACAAAAAGCATGAGTAATTCTAAAATATGGTATTGGTCAGGGACAGAGATATAGTACTGTGATTATTTATGTATTGATCCCTATAATTTTATTTAAATGTTATCTTTTACCTGAATATTGCTGATAGCAATTGACCAAGATGAAGGAGGAGATTCTATTTTAGAGATGGTGAGATTGACTAAAAAAGTATATAGAACGTTGAAAAAAAGTCAATGAATTGTTTGGGTAATGTAACAGTGCAATATTGATACAGAGTAATATATTTAATATTATATAATTTTTTATGATATCTAGAGTAATATTTCATTATATTACTTTGTTACAGATATATATTTAAAAATAATACCGCAACTATGGATGAATGGATATACGGATTGATTATAAGTAATGAGTATTATGTATTATTAACCCGTATTTAAATAAAAGCTATTTAAGTCAGACAAAATTTCATTTAAAGGAAGGAGCAAAATTAGGACTATAGTATGCTACTTTATTGACTCCAGAAATTATACAGTTGCAGTAAAATTCTAAGGGATAGAATTTAATCAGAATGTCATTACCTTAAACCAGAGCATTGAAAACAAAGCGATCGCACGTCCTGACATCCAGCAGGCTACTGATGGATATAGGGTGCACTGGTGGCTAATAAATACCCCTCTCTCTCCAATCAGCTGGCACAACAAATTTCAGCAGTCCTGGAGAGAGGGAGAAGAGGCAGGAATCTCTGTGATGCCCCCTGGGTGATGCGCGCGCAACCCTGTCCCTGACACGCATGCGCCAACATCAGCACGCCGGAACGACGTCACGCGCACATAGCTCATCGCTCACCGACACAGACAGCTTCACTGGTGGACTATGCATGTCCACCGGAATAGCAAGATGGAGGATTATGAAATCTGGGTGGCCCCATGTGCCGAGCGGTCCTAGTGGCCTGACAATGGGATGAGGAAGGAACGAACAAGGAGTACAGACACTAAGGGGAAAAAGGGGGAAAGAAAAAGAAAAGCTGCTTTAAGCACCTCTGATGCATGTGTAGCATCCAAAACATGTATATGATGCAATTATATAAAAGCATTCACATTTAAGGAGATTGAGCACAGACAGCATAAATACATAGATGCACAGCATACAGACTTCTTTTAACATAGCAGATGATATGTTGTTTAATCAAATCACGGATAACAGAATATACTGTATATACATTTACAGATGCATGTAGACACATCCGAGAGAAATTGAAAAGGAGAGAGAAGGGAAGCATAGTAGTGCCAAATTATTGTTAATTGTTTGATGGTTAAATCTATAATCCTTTTCAATAAAGTTGATCATTGCTTTATGGATACAAATTAAAGGTTGTATTTATTTTTCCATTCTTCCTGAAGAAAAACCTTCAAGGAATGGTTTAAAACAGATGCCTTCATTTAACCCTGGGGATTGAGTAGATTTCAACTGATGGATCCACCGTAGCTCCATTTGGAGGAGATTTTTATTCCAATCGCCGCCTCTGGAGCTAGTGTGTATGTGATCTAAAATTAGAAATGTCACATTTGGAAAAATACCGCCATGCACTAATTTGACATGGCGTCCCAAGGGGAGGAGATCCGGATTGCACAGCTGCATACTTCTTGTATGCCCTCCTCCAAAATTCTAGTTTTGTTTTTCCAATATAAAACAACCGCAGCTACATTTGTATGTATATTACTCCAAATGTTCTACAGTTTGCAAAATGTTTGGGATTGAAAATGTTGCCGTTTGGAAGAACAGGATTTCAACATGAATTTACAATAATTACATGTTCCACACATAAAGGTTCCTTTATATTTGCAATGTGTTTTACTTAGTTCACCTTTAACCACTTTGCATCCGTAGGCCGTCATACAGAGCTACAGACATCATTCAGATATTTCCGTTTTCATCCAGCGATTCCCTGCACCATAAGAACGATCATAGCGGCTGTTCCGCCGCTTGATCGTTCTTACGGGCGGCGGGAAGGGATGTCCCCCCTCCCACCGCCCTCCGGTGCTTCTTCCGACTCACCGCTTCCATCCGTGAGTCGGACACAGGATCCGCCGGCCCCCGAATGATGACCCTAGAGATTTCCGACGGACCAGATGGTCGGCGGAGTCTCTATGATCGTTCGGAGGCTGGGCGCGATGTTATGACGTCACGCCCGGCCTCTGCATTCAAAAAACGGCACCGCCTCGGCTGGGAAGCGGTGATCGTTTTTTTTTTTTTTTTTTTTTAGGCTTCCCAGCCTAGAGGTGAGATGTGGGGTCTTATTGACCCCATATCTCACTGTAAATAGGTCCGATCATGTAATATTCCTATTACAAGGGATGTTTACATTCCTTGTAATAGGAATAAAAGTAATCAATAATTTTTTTTTTTTTTAAAGTGTCAAACTAAAAAAATAAAAGTAAAATTAACAATAATAAAAAAAAATGATTTAAAGCGCCCCTGTCCCCGTGAGCTCGTACGCAGAAGTGAACGCATATGTAAGCCCCGCCCACATATGTAAACGGTGTTCAAACCACACATGTGAGGTATCGCCGCGGACGTTAGAGCATGAGCAATAATTCTAGCCCTAGACCTCCTCTGTAACTCACAACATGTAACCAGTAAAAAATGTTAAAGCGTCGCCTATGGGGATTTTTAAATACCAAAGTTTGGCGCCATTCCACGAGCGCATGCAATTTTGAAGCGTGACATGTTGGGTATCTATTTACTCGGCGTATCTTCATCTTTCACATTATGCAAAAAAAAATTGGGCTAACTTTACTGTTTTGTTTTTTTTTAAGCATGAAATTGTTTTTTTTCTGAAAAAAACGTGTTCGAAAAATTTCTGCGCAAATACCGTGCGAGATAAAAAGTTGCAACGACCGTCATTGTATTCTCTAGGGGTCTTTGCTAAAAAAACATATATAATGTTCGGGGGTTCTATGTAATTTTCGAGCAAAAAAATATGAATTTTACATGTAGGAGAGAAATGTCAGCATTGGCCTGGATGCGAAGTGGTTAAACTCGCTGTTCACAACCCTGTCCTTCACAGATGTAGCTCTTCTGAAAGTAAAAAGAGGGGTGGCAGGGACAAATTGTCCCAACAATGGGTCCAGTGTTAAAATATGCCAATATCTCTCTACAATTGTTTTAATCTTTTGTTGTTGATTAGTATATTTTGTAATAATTCTTAAATGGTTGGCATAGTTTTTGGGTTTCTGTACATGGAGTAATTCATTTCTGGATTGTATAGAGGCTTGTTTGTAAAATCTTTTAAGAGAAGCATGAGAGTAACCTCTTAGTAGAAGTCTATCTCGTAGTTTAGTCGCTTCCATTTTTATAAATGTTCTCGTCTGAGCAGTTGCGTCTTATCCTAAGATACTGGCTGTATGGGATTGAGTCTATTAAAGCTTTTGGATGGAAGCTAGAAGTGTGAAGTATCGTATTGCCAGTTGTGGGCTTTCTATATGGTTTACTACAGATGGTGCCATCCTCTCCTCTATACATTTTCACATCCAGAAATGTAATACATTCCCTATCATAGGACATGGTGAATCCTAAGTTAAAGTCATTCTTGTTTATTCTAGATAGACATTGCTGCAGCATATCTGGTGATCCATCCCAAATTATGAAAATGTCGTCAATCTATAGATACCATCCTAAAATGTAGTCCGTATACAATGCTAAAGTCTCATCTGCCAAGAACATTTTCTCCCACTCCCCCTGATACAGATTGGAATACAATGGGGCACAGCAAGTCCCCCTCACAACCCCCTGCATCTGGAGGAAGTGGTAGCCATTGAAAGTAAAGACATTGTGTCCAAGAATGCATTCCAAAAGTGACAGAATAAATAAATTGTAACATGGATCTGTATCATCGGACTGCTGCACAATATCTCTAATAGCTGCCAGGCCTTTTGTATGTGGAATTGAATTATATAGTGTTTCAACATCTATTGGGACTAGCAACACTTGATCAGGAATATGTACATTTCAACAATTTGTAGGAAGTGAACTGTGTCTTTTACATAGGATGGTAGTGAAACAACATATGGTCTCAAAAATGTGTCTATTAATTTGCTGGCATTTTCACTAATTGCACCTGTCCCTGAAATAATTGGTCTACCCGGCGGGTTTATTGTGTCTTTGTGAATTTTTGGAAGTGAATAAAAGGTAGGGACTCGGGGGAAGTTGTTTCTAATAAAGTTCCATGTATTTTTTGTAATTGTATTGTTAAGATAAGCAGTGTCTATTAGTGCATAGAATTCTTTATTATATTTCTCTACAATTTCTACCGGAATATGGCGATACCAGTCTTGGTTTTTGAGGATTTTTTTTACACATGTTGATTTATTGTTCATTGTCTAATAGGACAACAATACCACCCTTATCTGCAGGTTTAATGGTGATTTGATTATTGTCAGAAAGTTGTTTTAGAGCAATGGCCTCCTTATCATTCAAATTTGTTGGACATTCAGTGTGTATTTTTCTGGCCACTCCCCTCTGTGGGGTATGGAGGGAACAATGAGTCGGCTCTTTGGGTGACCTATAAAGCCTCTTTTTTGATGTCTATGTTATTAAAGTAGAAAACCAGCAGCTCCAGCTCCCACTGATACAAATATCTTTTCTGTTTTTAAAACGTAACTTAAAGGAATGTTACACTCATTCGGTCACCTAACAACACATGTAAGTGTACCTACCAAATATCCTTACAAGTGTTTTGTTCTGTTGAAATTTTGCATTATCAAATATTGGTTGCTTTTCAACTATGTTATAGATACATTTTTCCTCTTCATACACCCCTGAAGGAGGAAATTGTACTCTGAAACGCGTTGGAGACTTCATGTATATTTTGTCAAAACATGGTGACAATGTTATGAATTGTTTATGCATTCCACATTTTAGCTATTATGTGCAACTATGAATACATTACATTTTTGTACTACAATACTTTCAATACTCTTGACTTTTCTATAAATTTAGTGTGCTTTTAAAGTCCACCTTAGGGGATTTATTTTATTATGTTGGAGAGAGTGTGGCTCCCACGGCTCACTCTTACACATTCTGTGGTCTTGCAGATTCCTTTCTCAATATTGGTCTGATGTTTTCAATCTCATCCAGAGTGTCACTCACATCCAGATAAATCCCTCTCTAGAACTTGCCATTTTAAACTTATGAATTGAGAAATTCCCCTACTCACTTAGATGTATAATTATACACATACTATTAGTGGCTAAATTGATTATCACACAAAACTGGCTTTCTAAATTGAGTCCTTCTTGCTCAGAAGTCATAACTAGGGTTGAGCGAACCCGAACTGTAAAGTTCGGATTTGTACCGGACTTTTGGGTTTTTGGGTTCCGGACCTGAACCCAAACAATTTAGTGTATGTTCGGATTAGAGTTCGGTGTTCGGCACTTTTTAAAAAGTTATTGTCATAAAAAGTGTTTGGGGACCTGGGTCCTGCCCCAGGGGACATGTATCAATGCAAAAAAAAGTTTTAAATACGGCTGTTTTTTCGGGAGCAGTGATTTTAATAATGCTTAAAGTGAAACAATAAAAGTGTAATATTCCTTTAAATTTCGTACCTGGGGGGTGTGTAAAGTATGCCTGTAAAGGGGCACATGTTTCCCGTGCTTAGAACTGTCCCTGCACAAAGTGTAATTTCCAAAAGAAAAAAGTAATTTAAAAGCACTCGTGGCTATAATGAATTGTTGGCTCATGTAATACAGAGAACAGTCATTTAAATTCATTGATAAAAAAAAAATATGCGTAGGGTTCCCACCAAATTCAATTACCAGGCCCTTCAGGTCTGATATGGATTTTAAGGGGAACTCCACGCCAAATTTAAAAAAAAAAATGGTGTGGAGTTCCCCCAAAAATCCATACCAGACCCTTTATCCGAGCACGCAACCTAGCAGGCCGCAGGAAAAGAGGGGGGCGAGAGAGCGCCCCCCTCCTGAACCATACCAGGCCACATGCCCTCAACATTGGGAGGATTCTTTGGGGGTCTGTGACCCCTAAAAGCACCATGTCCCCATGTTGATAGGGACAAGGGCCTCATCCCCACAACTCTGGCCGCCTGCGGGTCTACGGGGCGGGGGGCTTATCAGAATCTGGAAGCCCCCTTTTAACAAGGGGACCCCCAGATCCCGCCCCCCTGTTGGAAATGGTTTGAAGTGTCTCCGTGGAGACAGTATGTGCTCACCCATCGCTGGATCCCAGAGAAGAGATCAGCCATCGCTGGATAGCAAGAGTGGATTACCACCGCTGGAATTTTTTTATTTTTTTTTATTTTTAATAAAGGACTTATCCCAACGGTGTCTGTGTGTTTTTTAACAATTTTTTACACTTTCTTTGTGAAATGGTAGGGGTAATTTTGCACCCCCTACCATTTCAAACAGGGGGCGGGATCTGGGGGTTCCACTTGTTAAAGGGGGCTTCCAGATTCTGATAAGCCCCCCGCCCGCAGACCAAACAACCACCAGGGTTGTGGGGATGAGGCCCTTGTCCTCGTCAACATGGGGTCAAGATGTTTTGAGGGGTCTCAGACCCCCAAAGCATCCTCCCAATGTTGAGGGCATGTGGCCTGGTATGGTTCACGATGGGGGGCTCTCTCTCGTCCCCCCCTCTTTTCCTCCGGCCTGCCAGGTTGCGTGCTCGGATAAAGGGTCTGGTATGGATTTTTGGGGGGAACTCCACGCCATTTTTTTTTTAAATTTGGTGTGAAGTTCCCCTTAAAATCCATACTAGACCTGAAGGGCCTGGTAATTGAATTTTTTATCAATGACTTTCAATGACTGTCCTCTGTATTACGGGGAGCCGACAATTCATTATAGCCGCGAGTGCTTTTAAATGACTTTTTTTCTTTCGGAAATGACACTTTGTGCAGGGACAGTTCTAAGCATGGGAAACATGCGCCCCTTTACAGGCATACTATACACACCCCCCAGGTACAAAATGTAAAGTAATATTACACTTTTATTGTTAACAACATTTTGCTGCCATTTGCATCCCTCTAGCCCTTTCCATTACTTTTTTAGAGCCATTTTAATCCTCAAAAGTTTGGGTCCCCATTGACTTCAATGGGGTTCGGGTTCGGGGTCAAGTTCGGGTCAAGTTTGGTCCCAAACTCCAACTTTTTTGCGAAGTTCGGCCAAACCCATCGAACTCGAACATCCAGGTGTCCGCTCAAATTTTATTCATAACTACTATTTAAATGCACAGTACTTATGAATGTATGTTTGCATCAAGCAAAGGCCGACTATGCTTAACATGAGCAGAAGGTCCATCTGGTACAATGAAATGTTTTCTAAGTCTAGATAATAAGGTTAATGTATGTTATATAATCGTTAATATTTGTTCTAACTACTTAATCTCTGCACCTCCATTGCATTAATTTAGTAAGCTGCACCAGTCTATGTATGTGCTTAGAACTGTCCCTGCACAAAGTGTCATTTTTGCAGGAAAAAAAGCTATTTAAAATCACTTGCGGCTGTAATACAGAGAACAGTCATTCATTGAAAGTCATTGATAAAAAAAAGTGTGGGGGTTCCCCAAATTCAATTACCAGGCCCTTTATGTCTGCTATGGATATTAAGGGGAACCCCGCGTAAATTTAAAAAAAAAATAACGTGGGGTTCCCCCTATATATCCATACCAGACCCCACATTTGGCATGTCATTTTTTTGGGGGGGGGGGGGGGGTGGGGGCTTCATTAGGAGGGGAACTTCCTGTCCCACTTCCTCCTTCTGCCCAGGAACTGCCTAGGTGACTGCTCCTTTTGTTTTAGGCGGCCCCTCCCTCTAGGCGATCTCCTGGGACACGTGACAGGTCCCAGGAGATCGCCTATCCACTCTGGGAGCGCAGCGCGACTCGCGCATTGCGCCGTGCGTGCCCGGCCGTGAAGCTGATAGCTGTCACAGCCGGGTGCCCTGAGTGGCAATGGAGGCACCGGCGAAGAGGAGGGGGAGAGGAGCGAAACCCCGTCCGGCCGCATCGCTGTACCGTGGTACAGGTAAATGTCTGTTTATTAAAAGTCAGCAACTACACTTTTTGTAGCTGCTGAATTTTAAAAGGCTTGGAACTCCCCTTTAATCTCCATGATGCTAGGCATGTTAAAATGGAAAATTAGGAGCCATTGCTCATTTATATTTTCTATATGATATGCACATTTTAATGCTACATTGCATATTGTTACTTAGAGGGGTTGATATACTAAAATTGGAGAGTGCAAAATCCGGTGCAGCTGTGCTTGGTAGCCAATCAGCTTCTAACTTCAGTTTGTTCAATTGATTCAGTTCGCAGTTGCATCGCTATACAAATCTTTCATTCATTCATTCATTCATAAAGCGTTTGTTAACCTTCCCAAAAAAATGGATCCTGCTCCTTTAAAGCATGTTATATGACACAGATGTTATAAGAAACCGTGGTCAGTTTATGTGCCTCAGTTAGGGATGGGCCCGGTGCTCGATGCGAACCCACGTTCGCATTGAGCACCGGGCGTTCGCTCGCTCGGCTATTTGGGTCGTTTGGGCTATTTGGGCAAGAACTATTTGGGCCGTTCGCATCACATTCGTGTGATGCGATCGGCCCCGCAATGCATTGCGGCCGGCGCGGCGGGCGCAGTGCATTGCTGGCTGATGATTGGCCAAGCATGCACTGTGACCCCGCATGCTTGGCCAATCACAGCGCCGGAAACTCGGAGAGCAATAATTGGCTACAGGCAGGACGCCTGTAGCCAATTAAAGCTCAGGGGCTTTAGTACACGCCCCACCATTAAAAAGGCCGCCACGCCGTCGGCGCCTGTCACATGAGTTCCGGCTTTAGGAGAGATCAGGCTGATTCTGTGTCTTTGCTTGATTCATTGCTACAGAAAGATTTGCTCTTCTTTGCTAAACCATAGGCTATTTATTTGCTAAACCATTGCTACCTGTCATTGATTGTCCATTGCTGCTGGTTAGTGTGTTATTAGCTGCTGCTGGGGATTAGTCTGGTGCGTGTTTTACTGTTAGTACAGTATTTCAGTAGTACCAACCGCAGTGCTGTTAGCACAGCATTGCACCCCAAAAGCACCCATAGGACTTCTAGTGTGTTAGTGGCAGCAAACAGAGCTCCTATATTTTCTTCCCAGAAGCACCCATAGGACTTCTAGTGTGTTAGTGGCATCACACAGAGCTCCCATATTTTCTTCCCAGAAGCACCCATAGGACTTCTAGTGTGTTAGTGGCATCACACAGAGCTCCCATATTTTCTTCCCAGAAGCACCCATAGGACTTCTAGTGTGTTAGTGGCATCACACAGAGCTCCCATATTTTCTTCCCAGAAGCACCCATAGGACTTCTTGTGTGTTAGTGGCATCACACAGAGCTCCCATATTTTCTTCCCAGAAGCACCCATAGGACGTCAATTGTGTGTTAGTGGCATCACACAGAGCTCCCATATTTTCTTCCCAGAAGCACCCATAGGACGTCAATTGTGTGTTAGTGGCATCACACAGAGCTCCCATATTTTCTTCCCAGAAGCACCCATAGGACTTCTAGTGTGTTTAGTGGCATCACACAGAGCTCCCATATTTTCTTCCCAGAAGCACCCATAGGACTTCTAGTGTGTTAGTGGCATCACACAGAGCTCCCATATTTTCTTCCCAGAAGCACCCATAGGACTTCAATTGTGTGTTAGTGGCATCACACAGAGCTCCTATATTTTCTTCCCAGAAGCACCCATAGGACTTCAATTGTGTGTTAGTGGCATCACACAGAGCTCCTATATTTTCTTGCCAGAAGCACCCATAGGACTTCAATTGTGTGTTAGTGGCATCACACAGAGCTCCTATATTTTCTTCCCAGAAGCACCCATAGGACTTCAATTGTGTGTTAGTGGCATCACACAGAGCTCCTATATTTTCTTCCCAGAAGCACCCATAGGACTTCAATTGTGTGTTAGTGGCATCACACAGAGCTCCTATATTTTCTTCCCAGAAGCACCCATAGGACTTCAATTGTGTGTTAGTGGCATCACACAGAGCTCCTATATTTTCTTCCCAGAAGCACCATAGGACTTCTAGTGTGTTAGTGGCATCACACAGAGCTCCCATATTTTCTTCCCAGAAGCACCCACAGGACTTCTAGTGTGTTAGTGGCATCACACAGAGCTCCTATATTTTCTTTGCAGAAGCACCCATAGGACTTCTAGTGTGTTAGTGGCATCACACAGAGCTCCTATATTTTCTTCTCAGCAGCACCCACAGGACTTCTAGTGTGTTAGTGGCATCACACAGAGCTCCTATATTTTCTTCGCAGAAGCACCCATAGGACTTCTAGTGTGTTAGTGGCATCACACAGAGCTCCTATATTTTCTTCTCAGCAGCACCCACAGGACTTCTAGTGTGTTAGTGGCATCACACAGAGCTCCTATATTTTCTTCTCAGCAGCACCCACAGGACTTCTAGTGTGTTAGTGGCATCACACAGAGCTCCTATATTTTCTTCTCAGCAGCACCCACAGGACTTCTAGTGTGTTAGTGGCATCACACAGAGCTCCTATATTTTCTTCCCAGAAGCACCCATAGGACTTCTAGTGTGTTAGTGGCATCACACAGAGCTCCTATATTTTCTTCTCAGCAGCACCCACAGGACTTCTAGTGTGTTAGTGGCATCACACAGAGCTCCTATATTTTCTTCACAGAAGCACCCATAGGACTTCTAGTGTGTTAGTGGCATCACACAGAGCTCCCATATTTTCTTCCCAGAAGCACCCACAGGACTTCTAGTGTGTTAGTGGCATCACACAGAGCTCCCATATTTTCTTCCTAGAAGCACCCATAGGACTTCTAGTGTGTTAGTGGCATCACACAGAGCTCCTATATTTTCTTCCCAGAAGCACCCATAGGACTTCAATTGTGTGTTAGTGGCATCACACAGAGCTCCTATATTTTCTTGCCAGAAGCACCCATAGGACTTCAATTGTGTGTTAGTGGCATCACACAGAGCTCCTATATTTTCTTCCCAGAAGCACCCATAGGACTTCAATTGTGTGTTAGTGGCATCACACAGAGCTCCTATATTTTCTTCCCAGAAGCACCCATAGGACTTCAATTGTGTGTTAGTGGCATCACACAGAGCTCCTATATTTTCTTCCCAGAAGCACCCATAGGACTTTAATTGTGTGTTAGTGGCATCACACAGAGCTCCTATATTTTCTTCCCAGAAGCACCCATAGGACTTCTAGGGTGTTAGTGGCATCACACAGAGCTCCCATATTTTCTTCCCAGAAGCACCCACAGGACTTCTAGTGTGTTAGTGGCATCACACAGAGCTCCTATATTTTCTTTGCAGAAGCACCCATAGGACTTCTAGTGTGTTAGTGGCATCACACAGAGCTCCTATATTTTCTTCTCAGCAGCACCCACAGGACTTCTAGTGTGTTAGTGGCATCACACAGAGCTCCTATATTTTCTTCGCAGAAGCACCCATAGGACTTCTAGTGTGTTAGTGGCATCACACAGAGCTCCTATATTTTCTTCTCAGCAGCACCCACAGGACTTCTAGTGTGTTAGTTTCATCACACAGAGCTCCTATATTTTCTTCTCAGCAGCACCCACAGGACTTCTAGTGTGTTAGTGGCATCACACAGAGCTCCTATATTTTCTTCTCAGCAGCACCCACAGGACTTCTAGTGTGTTAGTGGCATCACACAGAGCTCCTATATTTTCTTTGCAGAAGCACCCATAGGACTTCTAGTGTGTTAGTGGCATCACACAGAGCTCCTATATTTTCTTCTCAGCAGCACCCACATGACTTCTAGTGTGTTAGTGGCATCACACAGAGCTCCTATATTTTCTTCGCAGAAGCACCCATAGGACTTCTAGTGTGTTAGTGGCATCACACAGAGCTCCCATATTTTCTTCTCAGAAGCACCCACAGGACTTCTAGTGTGTTAGTGGCATCACACAGAGCTCCTATATTTTCTTTGCAGAAGCACCCATAGGACTTCTAGTGTGTTAGTGGCATCACACAGAGCTCCTATATTTTCTTCTCAGCAGCACCCACAGGACTTCTAGTGTGTTAGTGGCATCACACAGAGCTCCTATATTTTCTTCTCAGCAGCACCCACAGGACTTCTAGTGTGTTAGTGGCATCACACAGAGCTCCTATATTTTCTTCGCAGAAGCACCCATAGGACTTCTAGTGTGTTAGTGGCATCACACAGAGCTCCTATATTTTCTTGTCAGCAGCACCCATAGGACTTCTAGTGTGTTAGTGGCAGCAAACAGAGCTCCTATATTTTCTTGTCAGCAGCACACATAGTACCTATAGTGTGTTAGTGTCAGCACCCATAGGACCTACAGTGTGTTGTGAGCACACATAGGAGCTCTATTTTTTATACTATATACACTACCGACTACAATGGCTGGAAGACCGCCAAGGAGAGGCAGAGCGTGCAGAGGCAAGAACACAGGGCAGGCAGGCTCTGTTTCTAGAGACAACAGTGCTGGCCGTGGACGTGGTCGTGCATCGTCATCAGCACGTGGCCATGGGACACGCTTGTCTTTGTTTTCGGCAGCTGGACATGTGGAGCCGCATCATGCTGAAGGCTTGGTAGAATGGATGACCAAGCCCTCCTCATCCTCCTCATCCTCTCTCACCCAGGCTCAGGGTACTGGCAGAGCAGCTGCCAACGCCTACTCAATGGCATCATCAGCCACCCCTTCCCTAGACCCACCATGTCCTCCTGAGGAGGCCCCCGAACTCTTTGAGCACAGTGTTGGGTACATGCTCCAGGAGGATGCCCAACGATTCGAAGGCTCGGATGATGATACCCAGCTTGAGGAAGTCAGTAGTGTGCGCGCAGAGAGAGGGGATGCTGAAGGACAGCAATCTGGCAGTACTGTTCCACCAGCTGCAGCTTACTGCCAGGTTTGCTCTAGTGGTGAAGAGGGAGGGGATGATGAGGTCACTGACTCCACGTGGGTGCCTGAAGGGAGAGAGGATGAGGAGGAGGACGAGGAGGAGGAGGATGCGGCGTCACATGTCCAACGAGGCAGGATGCCCCCTGGAGGCCAGCTAGAGGCCAGCACAGCAACTGTACCACACCGCAGAGCTCCGCCTGTGCAGGGCGCTGCCTCTGCACGTTACCAGAAAAGTTCTTTGGTGTGGGCCTTTTTTGAGACGAGTGCATCAGATCGCACCACTGCTATTTGCAATATTTGTCTCAAGCGTATCTCGCGTGGCCAAAACATCAGCCGCTTGGGCACCACAAGCATGAGCAGACATATGTCGACCTGCCATGCAGCTCGTTGGCAAGCACACATAAAAGACCCACACCAAAGAACAAAGCGGACCTCTCCTTGCTCCTCATCAGCTGGGATCTCCATCTCCACTACATCTTCAGTCCTCTCTGAAAGCTGCTCTGAGAGGACTGAAGGTGTAGAATTAGGTGTGTCACAACCAAGTACTTGCAGTACACCGACGTCCGATTGTAGCAGGCAAATTTCCCTGCCCCAGCTGCTGGACCGTCGAAAGAAGTACACTCCCAGCCATCCACATGCCCAGCGGTTAAATGCTAGCTTGGCTAAATTGCTAGCACTTCAACTGCTGCCTTTTCAGTTGGTAGACCCGGCCCCCTTCCGTGAGTTTGTTCAATGTGCGGTTCCTCAGTGGCAGGTTCCCAAACGCCACTTTTTCTCACGGAAGGCGATTCCGTCTCTCTACCGGCATGTGGAAGGCAATGTCCATGCCTCGCTGGACAGGGCGGTCAGCGGTAAGGTGCATATTACCGCTGACTCATGGTCCAGCAGGCATGGACAGGGACGTTATCTTTCTTTCACGGCCCATTGGGTGACTCTATTGGCAGCTGGGAGGGATGCAGGACAAGGTGCAGTAGTGTTGGAGGTTGTTCCGCCACCACGCCTCCAAAATGCTACTACTGCTACTGGTTGTGACACACCTCTCTCCTCCACCCCCTCCTCTTCTTCTTCCTCCAGTGCTCTGTCCTCGGAACCAGCGGTGCTCCGTAGGCGTACAAGGGGCTACGCAAGTACGCAGGCAAAAATATGCCATGCCGTGCTTGCGCTGGTGTGTTTGGGGGACAGGAGGCACACTGGGCCAGAGGTTCTGGCAGCTCTGCAGGGGCCGGCCGAGAGGTGGTTGACGCCACACCAGCTTAAGCCAGGAATGGTCGTTTCTGACAATGGCACCAACCCCCTCTCCGCCCTGCGACAGGGGCAGCTCACCCATGTGCCCTGTATGGCTCACGTCCTCAACCTGGTGGTGCAGCGGTTCTTGGGCAGGTTCCCAGGCTTACAGGATGTCCTGAGGCAGGCCAGGAAAGTCTGTGTGCATTTCCGCCGATCTTATAATGCCAGTGCTCGGCTGACTGAGCTGCAAAAGGAGCTGAACCTGCCCAAGAACCGCCTAATATGTGACATGCCCACCAGGTGGAACTCAACGTTGGCCATGCTGCAGCGACTGCACACGCAGCAGAGGGCCATCAATGAGTACCTTTGCGACTACGGCACCAGGACAGGGTCAGGGGAGCTTGGCTTTTTTTCCCCACGCCAGTGGAGCATGATCAGGGATGCATGCACTGTCCTCTCACCATTTGAGGAGGCCACGAGGATGGTGAGCAGTGACAGTGCATGCATCAGTGACACTGTACCTCTTGTCCACCTGTTGGAGCATACGCTGCGTGGGATAATGGACAGGGCACTTGAGGCAGAACAGAGGCAGGAAGAGGAGGACTTCCTTGCCTCTCAAGGCCCCCTTTATCCGGACAGTGTTCCTTCTGTCCCACCCATCACACAGGAAGAGGATGAGGAGGAGGAGGAGGAGGATTGTGTGAGCATGGAGGTGGAGCCTGGCACTCAGCATCAGCAGCAGCAGTCTTTTAGGGATGATGTACAGTCCCAACAAACCAGTGGACTTGTACGTGGCTGGGAGGAGGTGGCTGGCGATCATGTCATCCTCAGTGACCCAGAAGACTCCGGACCGAATGCCTCAGCTAACCTACGCTGCATGGCCTCCCTGATCCTGCAAAGCCTGCGGAAGGATCCTCGTGTTCTTCGGATCAAGGAGAGGGACCATTACTGACTGGCCACTCTCCTTGATCCACGGTACAAGGGTAAGGTTGCGGACCTTATCTTGCCGTCGCAGAGGGAGCAGAGGATGAGACATCTCAGGGAGGCCTTGCAGAAAGGTCTGTGCAACGCGTTCCCAGAAACTGGGAGGTTACAAACTCCTGGTCCTGGACGACGAGTTGCTGAGGCTTCGGTCAGTAGCAGAAGGAGCGGTGGGGAAGGTGGACGTCTGACCGATGCGTTCAGACAATTTTTTAGTCCGCAGCCCCAAGGTATGATCGGTTCCAGCAACCATCGCCAGCGTCTGATATACATGGTGCAGGAATACCTAGGGGCAAGGTCAGACTTGGACACCTTTCCCACCGAAAATCCTCTGGCTTACTGGGTCCTGAGGATGGATCACTGGCCAGAGCTTGCACAGTATGCAATTGAGCTACTGGCCTGTCCTGCCTCCAGCGTTCTTTCCGAACGCACATTCAGTGCTGCTGGAGGATTTGTCACCGATCATAGGGTGCGCCTGTCCACTGACTCGGTTGATCGACTGACCTTCATAAAAATGAATCAGTCTTGGATCACCACCAGCTACCAGGCACCTGAAGCGGATATAACGGAATAATTTTAATGTCACATCCCTTCAAGACTGCCTATGCTGATGCTGAGTGACTGTCCTGTTATGTTCACTGACTATCCTCTTCCTCCTCCTCAATGATCCATGCCACCACACCAGTGCCTAAGGCACAATTTTTCAGCCCCTGTATAACAGGGGCGTGTAATTACAATTTTTTAAAAAGATGCTTCGCAACAGGTGTGACTGCTGTGCTCCAAGTACAGTATCTGTGAGGGGTTGCAGTGTTGTGGCACCAGCACCAGTGCCTAAGGCACAATTTTTCAGCCCCTGTTGGGGCGTGTAATTACAATTTTTAGGCAATGCTTTGCAACAGGTCTCATTGCTGTGCTAAAAGTACAGTATCTGTGAGGGGTTGCAGTGTTGTGGCACCAGCACCAATGCCTAAGGCCCAATTTTTCAGCCCCTGTATAACAGGGGCGTGCAATTACAATTTTTTTAAAAGATGCTTCGCAACAGGTGTGACTGCTGTGCTCCAAGTACAGTATCTGTGAGGGGTTGCAGTGTTGTGGCACCAGCACCAGTGCCTAAGGCACAATTTTTCAGCCCATGTATAACAGGGGCGTGTAATTACAATTTTTTAAAAAGATGCTTCGCAACAGGTGTGACTGCTGTGCTCCAAGTACAGTATCTGTGAGGGGTTGCAGTGTTGTGGCACCAGCACCAGTGCCTAAGGCACAATTTTTCAGCCCCTGTTGGGGCGTGTAATTACAATTTTTAGGCAATGCTTTGCAACAGGTCTCATTGCTGTGCTAAGAGTACAGTATCTGTGAGGGGTTGCAGTGTTGTGGCACCAGCACCAATGCCTAAGGCCCAATTTTTCAGCCCCTGTTTAACAGGGGCGTGTAATTACAAATCTTGATCTAATAGTTCACAGCAGGGCCCATTCCTGCGCCCACCAAGAGTAACTATGAGGGCCTACAGTCTTGTGGCAACACCGTCCACCACCACCGCCAAAGGCCCAATTGTTCTGCCCTGTTCAACAGGTGCATGCAATTACAAATCTTGATCTAATAACTCACAGCAGGGCCCATTCCTGCACCCACCAAGAGTAACTGTGAGGGCTTACAGTCTTGTGGCAACACCGTCCACTACCACCACCACCACCACCACCACCAAATGCCCAATTTTTCTGCCCTGTTCAACAGGTGCATGTAATTACAAATCTTGATCTAATAACTCACAGCAGGGCCCATTCCTGCGCCCACCAAGAGTAACTGTGAGGGCTTACAGTCTTGTGGCAACACCGTCCACCACCACCTCCACCACCACCACCAAAGGCCCAATTTTTCTGCCCTGTTCAACAGGTGCATGCAATTACAAATCTTGATCTAATAACTCACAGCAGGGCCCATTCCTGTGCCCACCAAGAGTAACTGTGAGGGCTTACAGTCTTGTGGCTACACCAACATCTAATGGGGAAAATTTCTGCAGAGTATATACGGCAGGCCCCTACTTTCAAACATCCAACTTACAAACGACTCCTACTTGCAAACGGAAAGAGAAAACAGGAAGTGAGAGGAAATCTACCCCTAGGAAGGGAAATTCGATCCTGTTAGATTTAATTTGGGAAAAAGGTATCTCCTCTCTACTGATGCTTTATCACCAATCCTTGTTTCAATTAAAACCCCACTTTTCCAAAAACATTTGTCATTGGGACGGAAAGTGAGGTGAAATGTTCTGAACAGATGTGCAAAGACAGCAAATGTTACAGGGGTGATAACCCCTCCCTATGTTCTCCAAAAAGCTTAAAAATAGATTTTTTGGGGATGGAGCTACACT
Source organism: Lithobates sylvaticus (assembly GCA_028564925.1). Taxonomy (NCBI): domain Eukaryota; kingdom Metazoa; phylum Chordata; class Amphibia; order Anura; family Ranidae; genus Lithobates; species Lithobates sylvaticus. Next base: position 256,352,920 of record CM053027.1, on the reverse strand, counting down.
TCATAATGTACCTGTTCAGATTCTACTTAAGAACAAATCTACAGTCCCTCTCTTGTTTGCACCGCCTATATACTGCTGTTCAGAGTATATAGGGTTGTAGGTATAGGGTTTTATTTTGGGTGCGGGGTCCCCCTTAATATCCATACAAGACCCAAAGGGGCTGGGGGGGGGGGGGTGATGGGGGTAACCATGCCATTTTTCTCAAGGATTTTCAGCCATATGGCCAGGACAAGACATGACATTAAAGCCGCAAGTGGTTTTAAATGGCTTATTTTTTTCCTTTACAAATTCCTTTACAAATCATTTTGTGCAGGGACAGTTCTAAACACGGGAAACACATGCCACTTCACAGGCATACTTTAGACACCCCCCAGGTACCATATTTAAAGGAAAATTTCACTTTTTTTTTTTTTTCACTTTATGCATCATTAACCACTTCCCGACCGCCCCCTGTATATATACGTCGGCAGAATGGCACGTACAGGCAGAATCACGTACCTGTACGTGACATTCTTCCGCGGTTGGGGGGTCCGATCGGACCCCCCTCCGCCGGCGGGGACGGTCGGGATCGTGTCAGGAGCGATCCGGGACGAGGGGACGGCCAGTGGTTTCTGGCCACCCCCTCGCGATCGCTCCTGGCCAATGAAAAGCTTCCCCTTCCTGTCTATTGTATAGACAGGAAGGCGGAAGTGATGTCACGCTCGGTGCGCCGGTCTATGTGACCGGAGACGCCGAGCGGCGAACATGTAAAGGTTAGTGCACAACAGTACACTGACACCAGTAAAGTTAGGCACATATTCCACCCCCCTGTCACCCCCTGATCACCCCCCAGATCACCCCCTCCCCCCAGCCCCCTACCCCCCCTAATAAAGGTTTAACCCCTTGATTGCCCCCCAGGTAACCCTTTCACCCCCTTTTGCCAGTGTCACTAAGCGATCGTTTTTCTGATCGCTGTATTAGTGTCACTGCTGTCGCTAGGTAACCATTTTTTTTTTTTAGGTAACCGCCATGTTTATATAGGTTCATAAATAGTTTTATAGGTCAGGTACCCCCATATTACAACCTAAATAAAGGTTTTAACCCCTTGATTGCCCCTAGAGTTAACCCTTTCACCAGTGATCACTGTATAACTGTCACTGGTGACGCTGGTTAGCCAGTTAGTTATTTCATTATTTAGGTTCCCCGTCAGGTTTTTATATAGCGTCAGGTACCCCCATATATTACCTAATAAAGGTTTTAACCCCCTGATTGCCCCTAGTTAACCCTTTCACCCCCTTTTGCCAGTGTCACTAAGCGATCGTTTTTCTGATCGCTGCATTAGTGTCGCTAGGTAACCATTTTTTTTTTTTTTAGGTAACCGCCATGTTTATATAGGTTCATAAATAGGTTTATAGGTCAGGTACCCCCATATTACAACCTAAATAAAGGTTTTAACCCCCTGATTGCCCCTAGAGTTAACCCTTTCACCAGTGATCACTGTATAACTGTCACTGGTGACGCTGGTTAGCCAGTTAGTTATTTCGTTATTTAGGTTCCCCGTCAGGTTTTTATATAGCGTCAGGTACCCCCATATATTACCTAATAAAGGTTTAACCCCCTGATTGCCCCTAGTTAACCCTTTCACCCCCTTTTGCCAGTGTCACTAAGCGATCGTTTTTCTGATCGCTGCATTAGTGTCGCTAGGTAACCAGTTTTTTTTTTGTATTACTGTTACGGGTGACGCTGGTTAGTTAGCTTGTTTTTTATACTGTCAGGGCACCCGCCATTTATTACCCAATAACGGTTTAACCCCCTGATCGCCCGGCGGGTGATATCAATTAGGTTTTAGGGTCAAATAAGGTCTGCGTCGCCCCAGGTTAGTGCCAGTACCGCAAACACCCACGCACAAAGCATACACCTCCCTTAGTGGCACAGTATCTGAACAGATCAATATCTGATCTGATCAGATCTATACTAGCGTCCCAGCAGTTTAGGGTTCCAAAAAAAAAACGCATTGTTAGCGGGATCAGCCCAGATACCTGCTAGCACCTGCGTTTTCCCCCTCCGCCCAGCCCAGCCCACCCAAGTGCAGTATCGATCGATCACTGTCACTTACAAAACACTAAGCACACATAACTGCAGCGTTCGCAGAGTCAGGCCTGATCCCTGCGATCGCTAACAGTTTTTTTGTGGTAGCGTTTTGATTCAGTCGCTTCAGTCAGGAGCTTTTTTACCTGTGAATCTCAAAAAAATAAAAAATAAAAAAATAGTTGTCGTTTTATTGTTCTCTCTCTCACTCTATTCTCTCTCTATTGTTGCTCTTTTTTTACTCCATTCTATTCTGCAATGTTTTATTATGTTTTATCATGCTTGCTTTTCAGGTATGTAATTTTGTTTACTGTGTTTTAGTGTTAAGCATTTTTTTGTTTTCAGGTGCGCCATTCAGTTGCAACGCGGATTTATTTATCTTGACAGCAACAGCGTTTGCTCCCACGATACATAAAGACGCGACTCCAACACTGTAGGAGGTGATTTCACCACCACAGTTAAAAAAAAGAGCATATATGCCGAAGCATGGGGGCAGCAGGGGGGGGGAGGAGCGATTGGCTCCTAATGCCACGTACATACGGTCGAAATTCCGACCGTGTGTACACGGCATAACTTTTGCGGGAGGATGCCCCCATGCATCGGCATATATAAATGGTGCATGTATGCCCATCATTAGAAGTGGGTGGATGAAGGGAGGTATTCTAATGGTGGGCATACCCACCAATCAATCTCTTTTTTTTTCGTTCAGCCAAGAGGCTGCATGAAAAAAAAAAGATTACAATATATGTCCAGTATGTTGCTGGACTTTGAATGGTTATACCAGAATGATGCCTGCAGGTTTAGGTATCATCTTGGTATCATTCTTTTCAGCCAGTGATCGGCTTTCATGTAAAAGCAATTCTAGCGGGTAATTAGCCTCTAGACTGCTTTTACAAGCAGTGGGAGGGAATGTCCCCCCTCCCGGATATAAACCGCGCCATTGGGAAATTGGGAAAGCATTTTATCACACCAATCTTGGTGTGGTCAGATGCTTTGAGGGCAGAGGAAAGATCTAGGGTCTAATAGACCCCAATTTTTTCAAAAAAAGAGTACCTGTCACTGCCTATTGCTATCATAGGGGATATTTACATTCCCTGAGATAACAATAAAAATCATAACAAAGAAAAAAAAATGGAAGGAACAGTTTAAAAATAAAATAAAAAAAGCTAAATAAATAAAAAAAAAAAAAAACAAAAAAAAAAAGCACCCCTGCCCCCCCTTCTCTTGCGCAAAGGCGTACACAAGCGTTGGTCTGGCGTCATATGTAAACAGCAATTGCACCATGCATGTGAGGTATCACCGCGAAGGTCAGATCGAGGGCAGTAATTTTAGCAGTAGACCTCCTCCGTGAATCTAATGTGGTATCATGTAAAGGCTTTTAAAGGCTTTTAAAAATGTATGTAGTTTGTCGCCACTGCGTGTTTGTGCGCAATTTTAAAGCATGTCGTGTTTGGTATCCATGTACTCGGCCTAAGATCATATTTTTTATTTCATCAAAAATTTGAGCAATATAGTGTGTTTTAGTGCATTAAAATAAAAAAAAGTGTATTTTTTCCACAAAAAATGCGTTTGAAAAATCGCTGCGCAAATACTGTGTGGAAAAAAAAAATGCAACACCCACCATTTTAATCTGTAGGGCCTTTGCTTTAACATTATATATAGTGTTTGGGGGTTCAACGTAATTTTCTTGCAAAAAAAAAATATGTTTTCATGTAAACAAAAAGTGTCAGAAAGGGCTTTGTCTACAAGTGGTTAGAAGAGTGGGTGACGTGTGACATAGGCTTCTAAATGTTGTGCATAAAATGCCAGGACAGTTCAAACCCCCCCCAAATGACCCCATTTTGGAAAGTAGACACCCCAAGCTATTTGATGAGAGCAATGTTGAGCCCATTAAATATTTTTTTTTTTTGTCCCAAGAGATTGAATAATGAAAAAAAAAATATATATATATTTTTTTTACAAAAAGTTGTCACTAAATGATATATTGCTCAAACATGTCATGGGCATATGTAGAAATACACCCCAAAATACATTCTGTTGCTTCTCCTGAGTACGGGGATACCACATGTGTGGGACTTTTTGGGAGCCTAGCTGCGTACGGAACCCAAAAACCAATCACCGCCTTCAGGCTTTCTAAGGGTGTAATTTCTTTATTTCACTTCTCACTGCCAATCACAGTTTCGGAGGCCATGGAATGCCCAGATGGCATAAAACCCCCCCAAAATGACCCCATTTTGGAAAGTAGACACCCCAAGCTATTTGCTGAGAGGTATTGTGAGTATTTTGCAGATGTCGCTTTTTGTCACAAAGTTTTGAAAATTGAAAAAAGAAAAAAAAAAAAATTTTTTTTCTTTACTTTCTTCATTTTCAAAAACAAATGAGAGCTGTAAAATACTCACCATGCCTCTCAACAAATAGCTTGGGGTGTCTACTTTCCAAAATGGGGTCATTTGGGGGGGTTTTGTGCTATTTTGGCATTTTATGGCCTTCGAAACTGTGATAGGTAGTGAGGAGTGAAATCAAAAATTTGCACCCTTAGAAATCCTGAAGGCGGTGCTTGGGTTTCGGGGCCCCGTACGCGGCTAGGCTCCCAAAAAGTCCCACACATGTGGTATCCCCATACTCAGGAGAAGCAGCAAAATGTATTTTGGGGTGCAATTCCACATATAACTATGGCATGTGTGAGCAATATATCATTTAGTGAAAACTTTTTGAAAAAAAAAAAAAATCTTTTTTATTTTTGTCTTTATTCAATCACTTGGGACTAAAAAAAAAAATATTCAATGGGCTCAACATGCCTCTCAGCAAATAGCTTGGGGTGTCTACTTTCCAAAATGGGGTCATTTGGGGGGGTTTTGTACTTCTCTGCCATTTTAGCACCTCAAGAAATGAAATAGGCAGTCATAAATTAAAAGCGGTGTAAATTCCAGAAAATGTACTCTAGTTTGTAGACGCTATAACTTTTGCGCAAACCAATAAATATACGCTTATTGGCATTTTTTTTTTTTACTAAAGACATGTGGCTGAATACATTTTGGCCCAAATGTTTGACTAAAATTGAGTTTATTAGATTTTTTTTTATAACAAAAAGTAGAAAATCTCTTTTTTTTTTTTTTCAAAATTTTCGCTCTTTTTCCATTTATATCGCAAAAAATAAAAATCACAGAGGCAATCAAATACCATCAAAAGAAAGCTCTATTTGTGGGAAGAAAAGGACGCAAATTTCGTTTGGTTACAAAATTGCATGACCGCGCAATTACCAGTTAAAGTAGTGCAGTGCGAAATTGAAAAAAGACCTCTGGTCCTTTGGCTGCCAAATGGTCCGGGGCTGAAGTGGTTAAAATGACTGCTCCCGAAAAAACTTTAGTTTTTAAAAGTTCTTTTTGCATTGATATATGTCCCCTGGGGCAGGACCCGGGCCCCCAAACCTGTTTTATGACATTAACAAGCATATTGGCCGTTGTAATTAGCAATTTTGATTTCGAACGTTCGCGTCCATTATAACGAATAGGGTTCGAAAATTCGCGCAAACTTTCGGTCCGTTCGAAGGTTCTGGTGCGAACCGAACCCAGGGGTGTTCGGCTCATCCCTAGCCTCAGTCATTAGCAGCCTGCTATATACCATCAGCACTGCCTCCTATTGCAGTGCCCCCCTCTGTGACTGGTTTATAAATTTAAATGCTGTAAATACCTAATTTAAAAGCTGAGATTGCGATCACATGACCAGCCAGCCCTCGCCTCCTCTCCTCCAGACTGACATCAGCATCTCTCAGAGGAGGAAAGGAGAAAGCTGGCCAGTCATGTGATCTTAATCTCATCAGTGAAATTAGGTATTTGCAGCATTTACTTTTTAAATCACCCACAGAGAGGGATACAACAATATGAGGCAGTGCTGATGGTGTATACAGGTTGAGTGCCTGTCAATAGAATCCATGAAATCAGGCCAAGACAGAAAGAACAGTTAAATCACACTTGTCTAATAATAAAAAGTAAAAAGAACAAATGTAGTCAAAACATAGCCAAAGTTCAGTAACCGGAACGGATAGTCAGCCAAGCCAGAAGTCAGGGATCAATGTAGAGTGGAACAATAAGCAGGATCTGGAGCCAGAAGGGATGTTAGCAAAGCAAGTATTGAACAGGATCGCAGGAGATAGCTTCTGTGATGTTGACCAAGGTGAAGGCAGAGATCCTCTGGACTGGGTGGCTTAAGTAGGCAGGATTGACAAGCAGGATATCATCAACAGCTGAGTAACTGTGGAGAGATAGGAGCTGGCAATTAGCTGACAGCTGAGCGGCCAGTTCAGAGAAGGAAAGGCTGAGCCCAGCCCTGACACAAATGGACTTAAAATTACAGGCAAATGACAGTTGTGGCTGCTTTACTTCTGTTTGGTATAGATGAAGGGAATCCCTGGACATTTACAGACTCTTACTCTAGATGAAGGTCTGATGTAGGTGGTAATGGGGGACCCTCACATATACACAAAAAAGTGTAGGGTCTCGCCTAGAAAACATACCAGACCCATATCCTTGGTCAGGGACTGGTATGATTTTCAAGGGGAAACCCCATTCAAAAGATTAGATAAAATGAGTGTGGGGCCGCCAAAATCCACCAGAGCATGCAGCCTAGCAGGTCAGGCAAGGAGGGGGGGGGGGGTGGTTGAGCATTACCCCTGAACAATTTCAGGGCACATGCCCTTGACATGGGAGGGGGAATCCCTGGCAAAGCACATTGTCCCCATGTTGATGAGAACAAGGACCTTTTCCCCACAACCCTGGTCCTATGATTGTGGGGGTCTATGGGCAGGAGACTTATCAGAATCTGTAACCCCCCAATAAGGAGAACCCATTTACTGTACCCCTACTCAGTCACACATAAAAAAAAGTCCTTAACAGCATTTTTTCTGGTTAGTTTATTGGCAGATGGGAGAGAATATATCACCTGCATAAATTCTATTTGTAACACAATGGCGTCCTGGATGCACCACTGTTATCAGCTAAGGTAATTAGTAATATTAGATACTTATGTTTTGTAGAGAGTACATAGATGGGTCTCTCTGGTAGTTCTGCCACCCTAGATCTATGTTGCTTGGCAAGAAAATGCAAACTATGCCCTAGCCACAAGGCATGATAAATAACCTTAAGAAAGTGACACTGGGCAGAAAGTTTTCAAAGGCTTAAGCATCTCTTTACCTCAAGGACCAGGATCAGTTCACCTTTAGTAACAAGAGGTGGTATTTGATATTACCTTTTTTGCTGTCCTATCAGTGGCAATTAAATCAGCCAAGAATTGGCTGTACACATTTCCTGTCATTAACTAAAAAATATACTGCCTATTTCCTTAAGCCCCCGTTCGCATTGGCACAATTTGACATGTCAGATCACAATCCAAATTGCAGCCTATTGCCGGCAATGGCATTGTCCCAATCGGTGCAACGCTGAACTACTTTTGGTGACTTCAGCAGCAATTTCAATAGACATCTGTGCATGAACCCGCACAGATGTCTTTTAAATCGCCCCTGAACTCGCATTGAAATCCGGGTTTGAAATTGTGTGAGTTCAGTTGAACCTGCCTTCAGTGTCCTTAGCGAGGACTAAAGAAAAGTTGTGATTTTATGAAATCAACGTCTACTATCCATATTTTCTAAATGTGATTAAGGGACAGATTTGCAAATTAAGCTTAAATTGATGTCCCCACTCACCAGCTATTTCCTTTGTGTGAAAATGGAAGAAAGTCCTATGGAACCTAATCCCTGTTCCTACACCAATTCATACATATTGATACTAGACCTCTTTGGTATCAGATTATGCTGACATTAATTGGTTTCTAAGAGAGTTTTTCAGAACAGAATATTAAGAGTATCAAACTAAGAGTATCTGGCAACAGTTACTGATTATACAGTATGAGTTGAAAACATTTTCTCAAAAGGGGGGTAAGCTAAAATATATATTGTATTTAATGCATTTCAGAAAGTTTCCATTAAAAAAAAAAAAATTCCACTGGTAAAATACTAAAATTACATTATATTTTCTGTTACTTTCTTTACTGTAAAACTTCAGCTTCGTGTGAAAAACGATTAAATGAAAACATGATAAAAAATATAGTTATAGCTTTTTCATAGTGGCGGAATGTTTTCTCTAACAGTCAAAGGCTTTGCCAGTAAACAGCATGATCAGGCTGAAAAAGTAACTTTATTATTTAGCAAAGTGTACAAATTTGTAGCACTGAAGGATTCACGCTACATGATTTGTTAATGCTCCTGTGGTGTGTTACTTCAACAAGATGACTGGAGGGCTAAAGTGTAAAGATACAAAGGCTTGTAGATTGTCCCACAGCACTTCAAGTTGCAATATATATTTTATACATAGAGGAGATGGCAATATAAACACTTGGGAGATGTGTCAGAACTATGCACTTTGTTTTACTTTGTACACCCAGTGCACTATACTTGAACAGGATCTGCAAATTTCTTTGGGTCAAAATATACATAATGGAATCATTAATGCTGGACAGGTCCCATACACACGAGTCGCAGATGCAAACTCTGCTGAACGCACGTTTTAAAAAGCAGAAACCAGTGTTTAAAAACGCGCGTTTTGAGGCGTTTTTTTCTCTATCAATAAAAGTCTGTGTGATAATAATTAACAGCAGTTCTGGACCAGAACCCAAAATAAACCCAGACATGTGAAGTACCTTAACCACTTGGGACCTCCCGCCGTTGACGGCGGCAGAATGGCACTCCTGCGCAAATAGCCGTAGCTGTACAGCGGGCACTTTATGGAGTATAGGGTGTGCGCACGCCTGCCGCGTGACATAGGACCAATGTGCGTGGCTCCTGAGAAGGACAGAATGGAGATCTGTCAATGTAAACAGAACGATCTCTGTACTGTCAGGGGTGAGGAGACTACTGCTTAGGAACAATGATCGGTCTCCTCCCTCAGGCAGTCCCATCACCCCAAAAAGCACTCCCTAGGACACACATTTAACTCCTTGATCGCCCCCTAGTGTTAACCCCTTCCCTGCCAGTGACATTTACACAATAATCAGGGGCTATTTTCTAGCTCTGATCGCTGTATAAATGTCAATGGTCCCAAAACAGTGCCGAAAGTGTCCGATCTGTCCGTCGCAATGTCACAGTCCCGATAAAAACCACAGATCGCCGCCATTACTAGTAAAAAAAAAACTATTAATAAAAATGCCATAAATCTACCCCCTATTTTGTAGACGCAATAACTATTGCGCAAAGCAATCAATATACGCTTATTGCAATTTTTTTACCAAAAATATGTAGAAGAATACATATCGGCCTAAACTGAGGAAGACATTTTTTTTTATATATTTTTGGGGGATATTTATTATAGCAAGAAGTAAAAAATATAGCTTTTTTTATTTATAGCGCAAAAAATAAAAATCGCTGAGGTGATCAAATACCACCAAAAGAAAGCTCTCTCTGTGGGAAAAAAAGGATGTAAATTTTTTTTTGAGTTCAGTGTGGCACGACCGCGCAATTGTCAGTTAAATCGACGCAGTGCCGTATCGCAAAAAATGGCCTGGTCAGGAAGTGAGTAAATCCTTCCGGACTAAAGTGGTTGTTAACCACTTGCCGACCAGTCGCCGCAGTTGAACTGTGGCAGAATGGCACGGCTGGACAAAACAACGTTATGTAACGTTGCTTCGCCTTGTGGCCACTAGGGGCACGCGCCCCCTGCTCACCCATTGTACCCCTACCTATTCACCAAAAAGAGTGTAAAAAAGTAAAAACCACAACACACAGTTTTTGACAATTCCTTTATTAAAAAAGAAAAAAAAGTGTCCTGCGATGTACATCCATTGTCAATCATGCTGCCTGACAGACCCGAAAAATTAGCTTGGTGCAAGGCTACAGAGCATAAATGTGGACTGGAGAAAACTGCTTTTGCAGCTTTCTCAAGGTTTTGGTATTTGGTCATGGGGCTCTGTAGTTTGGAGATTCCATAGTGTCTTGGGTGGGACGGGATCTCCAATCTTGTGTCCAGACTTTGTAGATTACCAGCAGGGTATGTGCTCAGGTGAGCACAGCACTTATTATGAGGGTATGGGAAGACCTCATGGCTCCCAGTTGGAGACTGCTCCACACCCAGAGAGACAGGAGGTCTCCAGGAGTCAGAGGTTGCAGGAGGCAGCCAGAACGTGTGACTGCAAGAGGCAGTGCAACAGCCTGAGGACTAAGGCGAGAGCGGAGCTGTGGGCGCTAAAGGGAAGCCATCCATATTGAGGAATCCTGTGGTCTGTGTGACCAGGATAAAGGGCAGAGGTACAGTTAAAGAGAGCAAGGTGGGCTAGCATTTTCTATTGTGTTTGTTGAAGAGGAACCCCTGCATGGGAAACCTTTAGGTTATGGACTTGTATTTGCCTTTTTAATAAAAATGGGCTACCATGCTCTTAAATATAGTTCCTGACTAGGGATGAGCCGAACACCCCCCCCCCCCCCCCCCGTTCGGCTTGCACCAGAACCCGCAAACGGACCTAAAGTCCGTGCGAGCTTTAGAACCCTATTAGTTATAATGGATGCGAACGTTCGAAATTAAAAGTGCTCATTTTAAAGGCTAATATGCATGTTAATGTCATAAAAAGTGTTTGGGGACCTGGGTCCTGCCCCAGGGGACATGTATCAATGCAAATTTTTTTTTTTAAAACGGCCGTTTTTTCAGGAGCAGTGATTTTAATAATGCTTAAATTGAAACAATAAAAGTGTAATATTCCTTTAAATTTCGTACCTGGGGGGTGTCTATAGTATGCCTGTGAAGGGGCGCATGTTTCCCGTGTTTAGAACTGTCTCTGCGCAAAGTGTCATTTTTGAAAGTAAAGAAGCTATTTAAAATCACTCACGGCTAATGTTAATTCACGGCTCCCGTAACACAGAGAACAGTGATTCATTGAAACTCATTCATAAAAAAAAGTCATTGATAAAAAATAAAAAAAATGTAAAAAAAAAAGCGTAGGGGTCCCCCCAAATTCAATAACCAGGCCCTTCAGGTCTGGGATGGATATTAAGGGGGATCCCAGCCAAAAAAAAAAAAATGGCGTAGGGTCCCCCTCAAAATCCATACCAGACCCTTGAGGTCTGGTATGGATTTTAAGGGGAACCCTAGCCAAAAAAATGGCGTGGGGTCCCCCTCAAAATCCATACCAGACCCTTATCCGAGCACGCAACCTGGCAGGCCGCAGGAAAAGAGGGGGGGACGAGAGCGGCCCCCCCCCTCTCGCCTGAACCGTACCAGGCCACATGCCCTCAACATTGGGAGGATGCTTTGGGGGTCTAAGACCCCTAAAGCACCTTGTCCCCATGTTGATGAGGACAAGGGCCTCTTCCCCACAACCGTGCCCGGTGGTTGTGGGGGTCTGCGGGCGGGGGGCTTATCGGAATCTGGAAGCCCCCTTTAACAAGGGGACCCCCAGATACCGCCCCCCCCAGTGTGAAATGGTAAGGGGGTACAAAAGTACCCCTACCATTTCACCAAAAAAGTGGCAAAAATTGTAAAAATGACAGGAGACAGTCTTTGACAATTCCTTTATTAAAATCTTCTTTCTTCTTTCTTCATCCTTCGGTTTCTTCATCTTCTCCTTCCTTCATCTTCTTCCATCTTCTTCTTCCATTGTCTTCTTCCTCCGATCCGCTTCTTCTTGCGCTGGTCTTCTCGTCCGGCATCTTCTTCCGTCGGCGTCGGTGTCGGTGTCTTCTTGGGCCGCTCCACGCAATGGGAGGCTCCCGCTGTGTGAGGCTCCGCTCCATCTGACAGGTCTTTTAAAACGGAGGGCACCTGGTGACCCCGCCCCCCTCTGACATCATGGGGAAAGCCATCATGGAATTCCCCATGACGTCTCTGTGCTTCAGAGGGGGCGGGGTCACCAGGTGCCCTCCACTTGATAAAAGACCTGTCAGACGGAGCGGAGCCTCACACAGCGGGAGCCTCCCATTGCGCGGAGCGGCCCAAGAAGACACCGACACCGACGCCGACGGAAGAAGATGCCGGACGAGAAGGACGAGAAGACCAGCGCAAGAAGAAGCGGATCGGAGGAAGAAGACAATGGAAGAAGAAGATGGAAGAAGATGAAGGAAGGAGAAGATGAAGAAACCGAAGGATGAAGAAAGAAGAAAGAAGATTTTAATAAAGGAATTGTCAAAGACTGTCTCCTGTCATTTTTACCATTTTTGCCACTTTTTTGGTGAAATGGTAGGGGTACTTTTGTACCCCCTTACCATTTCACACAGGGGGGGCGGGATCTGGGGGTCCCCTTGTTAAAGGGGCTTCCAGATTCCGATAAGCCCCCCGCCCGCAGACCCCCACAACCACCGGGCACGGTTGTGGGGAAGAGGCCCTTGTCCTCATCAACATGGGGACAAGGTGCTTTAGGGGTCTTAGACCCCCAAAGCATCCTCCCAATGTTGAGGGCATGTGGCCTGGTACGGTTCAGGCGAGAGGGGGGGGCGCTCTCGTCCCCCCTCTTTCCTGCGGCCTGCCAGGTTGCGTGCTCGGATAAGGGTCTGGTATGGATTTTGAGGGGGACCACACGCCATTTTTTTGGCTAGGGTTCCCCTTAAAATCCATACCAGACCTCAAGGGTCTGGTATGGATTTTGAGGGGGACCCTACGCCATTTTTTTTTTTGGCTGGGGTCCCCCTTAATATCCATCCCAGACCTGAAGGGCCTGGTTATTGAATTTGGGGGGACCCCTACGCTTTTTTTTTTTTTTTTATTAATGAATGACAGTTCTCTGTGTTACAGGAGCCATCAATTCATTAGCCGCGAGTGATTTTAAATAGCTTTTTTCCTGCAAAAATTACACTTTTTTGCAGGGAAAGTTCTAAGCACAGGAAACCTGCCCCCTTCACAGGCCACCTATAGACACCCCCCAGATGTGATACTGCAATGCTGTTCTAACAGCATGCACACACATATCCCCAGAAATAGAGCACATATTGTTGTCAGCAGTCAGCAGCACACTGACACGCTGACACTGACTGAAACATAATATGCGAGGCCGCCGGCGCGGCGGCCTCTTATGCCGTGGGGCGTGTACTAAAGCCCCTGAGCTATAATTGGCTACAGGCATCCTGCCTGTAGCCAATTATGGCTCTCCTCGCTGCCGGCGCTGTGATTGGCCAAGCATGCGGGGTCACAGTGCATGCTTGGCCAATCATCAGCCAGCATTGCACTGCGTGGGCCGCAATGCATTGCGGGGCCGCTTGCATCACACGAATTTGATGCGAGCGGCCCCAATAGTTCTGGGCTCGCCGAGCGAGCGAACACCCGGTGCTCGATTCGAACATGGGTTTGAATCGAACACCGGGCTCATCCTTATTCCTGACTGGCTTGAATCACTGACAAACGTATCTGCCACAAGAAATAATGGTCCCAGATATTAAAAGTGGTGGAGAATGCAGGCACAAGACGGTGGAATCCAGGTCCTTGCTCCACAGTGAGTTCAAGTCAGGAACTATTGGCTGTGTGTGGAAGTGCAGCCAGACAAAAAGCATTGTGTGTTGCAGGTGGTGTACCTGTGAATGAAAAGTCAAACTTTTTTTTCTGCTATGAACTGTGTTTGTATGCATGAGACAGCACAATCTGTGTGTGCACTGTGCATGTGAGGAAAGCTTACATGGAGTTTAAACCAAGTTGCTTTTAAGTGACAGTGCTTAATTTTTTGCTGGAGGGCGCAAACGTGTGATGGAGTGACTGCAAAGATGAAGCAAGAGTTTGAGCCTGCCGGAGAATATTGCAGACTGTTTTTTGCTACACCAACTCCAGTTAAAGGGGAAGTGCATGCTGTTACCCCTGGCAACGCTGATGCAGCAGGCCAGCTCTTAATGTGCAAATTTCCAAGCTTACAAGAGGATGCAATTGGGGAAGCCCTGTTAAGGCTCTAGAGCAAGAGCGCTGTTTGCGGTGCAGAGAGTGGGGACATGTTGTCTCCAAGTGCCCTTTGTCTCAGTCTCCAATACAAGGTGACACGGCCACACAAAGGTCTGCAACAATGTTTGGGAAGCCTGATTTGAGTCCCAGGAGTGTCCAACAGGCTCACCGGAAGTTTGAGAGGTATGTGGTTGCCCGCAGAAACGGCGATGATGTCAAGTCTGCAGACCACTACATGAGAAACTTATTGCAGACAAAGGATCGTGGCAAGTTGAAAGCAACAATGCTTCAAGGTGCGCAAAATCGATGCGTTTGGGAGAGTCAGCAAAGTACAGCTGGAAGAGTGCCATCTCCCTTAGCAACGAGAGATCAGGTGTTAACCGGAAGTAGGAGCTGCAGTGGAGATGTGGAGCGGTGTGCCACTAAAGATATGTGCAGAAATGTACCATGCCTGGAATGTGGTCAACTGGGGCATGGAATTTTTTTCTTGTCCCAGGTTATGGAACATGCCTGGAGATGTGGTTACTGGGCAGACGTTTTTGTCTGCAAGCCCAGATTTTTGTGCAAACATGTTTTCAGTCACCTCTGGCAGTGAGGAAGTACCTGTTGTGCCTGCAGGGGGTGCTAAGGAGTCAGAAGTGGCTGCTGCAGTTTCATCCCATGGCCACCAGGGAGAGTTGGCCAGTAAAAGTGTGATAAAGGATAGACAACGTACTCAAATGAAGCCATAGTTACCTGATACAGAATATGGTAAGACTGTTGCAGTTTGTGGGACTGATCCCAGTGAAGTGGGATTATATCCGGCTGGGAGATCGGCAGAAGGTATAAAAATGGACTTGCTGCAGTGTGCTACCCCAAGTAGTGGGGAGACACAGGTTGAAGCTCAACCTGCAGCAAGGTTAAGAACTCAAAAATACTGTCTATGTCCCTGGTGTAATGCACCAGAGTGCTGTAAGTGGTAACCTAGTGGTGACCAATACAGTTTGTGTGCCAGGTTTCCTAGTGACAAGTGCTACAGAGATGCCCAGGAAAACCTCCCAAGAGCCTGCAGTGGTGAGACCAGTGGTTTCTCAGGACAACTGTGGAGCCGCCCAAGAGGGCAAAAGAATGCCTTTGGAGAGGAAGGGTAGTGTGCTGAGTGGTACACAGGTTGCTGTGTGTTATGACCAAAAACAGCCTGTTAAAGAGGAAGTAAACCCTGATGGGTTTACTTCCTATTTTTTTCCCTGCAAAGGTAAAGAATAATGGGCTACTATGCATCACATAGTAGCCCATTATGGGTCACTTACCTGACACAGGAGCCAGCGATGTCACTGATGTCCCCTCTTCCATGGAGCGTCCATCTTCTTTCCAGGTATCGCCGCTTCGGCGCTTTGACTGTCCGGAGCCGCAATGACGTCATTCCCGAGCATGCGCACAGGAGCCGCCATTAACGCCATATCGCCGCTAGCAGCGGCAAGCTCAGTGCACCTGCGCGCCGCTGTCATGTAGTGAGAGTTTGTGTGAACAGTCCGTTTACCATATGTGCAACCCAGTTGGTAAGAGGTTAAGTCAGCTGACCAAAGCTGAAGGTACACAGCTGAGTGTGTTGGCACCCCCAGAGCAAGGTGGTGATGGTGTGTTGCAGCCTGCCTTGTTTGATGAAGCATTAGCAAAGAGTAAAAGCATGTTGTCAAAATGTGATTTATATAGAACTGACAAAGGGGACTTACTAAAACATTTAATGTGAAAATGGCTTAATGTAGCTTAACGTGTAATAAAGTGCCTAAACCTCAATCAATTGCCCTGAAACTTTGCACAGCCCAAGATCTCAACTTCCCAAACCTATCCAAGAACTTGCATGCGATTCGGTGTTCCACAAGGCAAACTAGGCACGTTAAGCTTGTTTTTTGGAGAGCTTAACGTACAAAAAAAGACCTTAAATGTTAACCAATTTCCCCCAAACTCCATACAACAGAAGACTCTATCCATGCCAACATATTCTGAAAATTTCAACTGATTTGGTTAAACACACCAAAAGTTATTCACATTAAGCTATATTTTACAATGCTAAAACATTTAATGTAAAGAGCTTAATGTACAATAATGTGCCTAAACTTCAATCAATTGCCCTGAAACTTCGCACAGCCCAAGATCTCAACTTCCCAAACCTATCCAAGAAGTTTCATGCGATTCAGTGTTCCACAAGGCAAATTAGGGACATTAAGCTTGATTTTTGGGGAGCTTAATGTGGCTTAACGTACAAAAAAGACCTTAAATTTTAACCAATTTACCCGAAACTTCACACAACAGAAGACTCTATCCATGCCAACATATTCTGAAAATTTCAGCTGATTTGGGTAATCACACCAAAAGTTATTCACATTAAGCTATATTTTACAATGCTAAAACATTTAATGTGAAAATGGCTTAATGTAGCTTAACGTGTAATAAAGTGCCTAAACCTCAATTGATTGCCCTGAAACTTTGCACAGCCCAAGATCTCAACTTACCAAACCTATCCAAGAAGTTTCATGCGATTCAGTGTTCCACAAGGAAAATTACGGACATTAAGCTTGATTTTTGGGGAGCTTAATGTGGCTTAACGTACAAAAAAGACATTAAATTTTAACCAATTTCCCCAAAACTTCACACAACACAAGACTCTATCCATGCCAACATATTCTGAAAATTTCAGCTGATTTGGTTAATCACACCAAAAGTTATTCACATTAAGCTATATTTTACAATGCTAAAACATTTAATGTGAAAATGGCTTAATGTAGCTTAACGTGTAATAAAGTGCCTAAACCTCAATCGATTGCCCTGAAACTTTGCACAGCCCAAGATCTCAACTTCCCAAACCTATCCAAGAAGTTTCATGCGATTCAGTGTTCCACAAGGCAAACTAGGCACGTTAAGCTTGTTTTTTGGAGAGCTTAACGTACAAAAAAGACCTTAAATGTTAACCAATTTCCCCCAAACTCCATACAACAGAAGACTCTATCCATGCCAACATATTCTGAAAATTTCAACTGATTTGGTTAAACACACCAAAAGTTATTCACATTAAGCTATATTTTACAATGCTAAAACATTTAATGTAAAGAGCTTAATGTACAATAATGTGCCTAAACTTCAATCAATTGCCCTGAAACTTCGCACAGCCCAAGATCTCAACTTCCCAAACCTATCCAAGAAGTTTCATGCGATTCAGTGTTCCACAAGGCAAATTAGGGACATTAAGCTTGATTTTTGGGGAGCTTAATGTGGCTTAACGTACAAAAAAGACCTTAAATTTTAACCAATTTACCCCGAAACTTCACACAACAGAAGACTCTATCCATGCCAACATATTCTGAAAATTTCAGCTGATTTGGGTAATCACACCAAAAGTTATTCACATTAAGCTATATTTTACAATGCTAAAACATTTAATGTGAAAATGGCTTAATGTAGCTTAACGTGTAATAAAGTGCCTAAACCTCAATCGATTGCCCTGAAACTTTGCACAGCCCAAGATCTCAACTTCCCAAACCTATCCAAGAAGTTTCATGCGATTCAGTGTTCCACAAGGCAAACTAGGCACGTTAAGCTTGTTTTTTGGAGAGCTTAACGTACAAAAAAGACCTTAAATGTTAACCAATTTCCCCCCAAACTCCATACAACAGAAGACTCTATCCATGCCAACATATTCTGAAAATTTCAACTGATTTGGTTAAACACACCAAAAGTTATTCACATTAAGCTATATTTTACAATGCTAAAACATTTAATGTAAAGAGCTTAATGTACAATAATGTGCCTAAACTTCAATCAATTGCCCTGAAACTTCGCACAGCCCAAGATCTCAACTTACCAAACCTATCCAAGAAGTTTCATGCGATTCAGTGTTCCACAAGGCAAATTAGGGACATTAAGCTTGATTTTTGGGGAGCTTAATGTGGCTTAACGTACAAAAAAGACATTAAATTTTAACCAATTTCCCCAAAACTTCACACAACACAAGACTCTATCCATGCCAACATATTCTGAAAATTTCAGCTGATTTGGTTAATCACACCAAAAGTTATTCACATTAAGCTATATTTTACAATGCTAAAACATTTAATGTGAAAATGGCTTAATGTAGCTTAACGTGTAATAAAGTGCCTAAACCTCAATCAATTGCCCTGAAACTTTGCACAGCCTAAGATCTCAACTTCCCAAACCCATCCGAGAAGTTTCATGCGATTCGGTGTTCCACAGGGCAAACTAGGCACGTTAAGCTTGTTTTTTGGAGAGCTTAACGTACAAAAAAGACCTTAAATGTTAACCAATTTCCCCCAAACTTCACACAATAGAAGACTCTATCCATGCCAACATATTCTGAAAGTTTCAGCTCATTTGGTTAATCACACCAAAAGTTATTCATGTTAAGCTATATTTCACAATGCTAAAACATTTAATGTGAAAATGGCTTAATGTAGCTTAACATGTAATAAAGTGCCTAAACCTCAATCAATTGCCCTGAAACTTTGCACAGCCCAAGATCTCAACTTACCAAACCTATCCAAGAAGTTTCATGCGATTCAGTGTTCCACAAGGCAAATTAGGGACATTAAGCTTGATTTTTGGGGAGCTTAATGTGGCTTAACGTACAAAAAAGACATAAAATCTTAACCAATTTCCCCAAAACGTCACACAACACAAGACTCTATCCATGCCAACATATTCTGAAAGTTTCAGCTGATTTGGTTAATCACACCAAAAGTTATTCACATTAAGCTATATTTTACAATGCTAAAACATTTAATGTGAAAATGGCTTAACCACTTGCCGACCGGCGCACGACAATGTACGTCAACAGAATAGCACGGACAGGCATAAGGGCATACAGGTACGTCCCCTTTAAGATGCCGCCGTGCCATCGGGTGCGCGTTCGCGCCGGTCGGGACCCCCGTGAGGCCGGTCGCGGGTCCCGCGGACTCGATTGCCGCGGGGATACCCGAGATCGTCTCACGGGAAGGCTGAACGGGGAGATGCGAAAAAAACAGCATCTCCCCATTCTGCCTAGCAACTAGTGACGCTGATCTCTGCTCCCTGTGATTGGAGCAGAGATCAGCATTCACTAGCTGACAGCCATGCCCCCCCCACAGTAAGAAACACACCTCTAGGCACACTTAACCCCTACACTGCCACCTAGTGGTTAACCCCTTCACTGCCAGTGTCATTTACACAGGAATCAATGCATTTAAATAGCATTGATTGCTGTATAAATGACAATGGTCCCAAAAATGTGTCAAAAATGTCCGATGTGTCCGCCATAATGTCGAGGTCACAATAAAAATCGCTGATCGCCACCATTACTAATAAAAAATAATTATTAATAAAAATGCTATAAAACTATCCCCTATCTTGTAAACGCTATAACTTCTGCGCAAACCAATCAATAATCGCTTATTGCGATTTTTTTTACCAAAAATATGTAGAAGAATACGTATCGGCCTAAACTGAGGAAAAAAATGTTTTTTATATATTTTTAGGGGATATTTATTATAGGAAAAAAAAAGAATGCGTTTTTTTCAAAATTGTCGCACTTTTTTGTTTATAGCGCAAAAAATAAAGACCGCAGGGGCGATCAAATACCACCAAAAGAAAGCTCTATTTGTGAGAAAAAAAGGATGTCAATTTTCTTTGGGAGCCACGTCGCATGACCGCGCAATTGTCAGTTAAAGCGACGCAGTGCCGAATCGCAAAAAGGGGCCTGGTCCTTTGGCTGCAAATTGGTCCGGTCTGAAAGTGGTTAATGTAGCTTAACGTGTAATAAAGTGCCTAAACCTCAATCAATTGCCCTAAAACTCTGCACAGCCCAAGATCTCAACTTCCCAAACCTATTCAAGAATTCCAGTTCATTTGGTAAATCACCCCAAAAGTTATTCACCATTTTTTTTACAATCCTTAACCAGTTGCAGACTTTGGGCGCATTAGACACGCCCAAAAACATGTCATTAATGTACACAGGTCATGTCTAGTACATCCAGTCCTGCTCTGCTGCTGGGACCCTTCCCTGTCTCTGTACCCAACAATTCAGCAGGAACTGTCTAAAAATAGAAGCAGGCTGGCAATGTTTATCAACAACCACATCACAGAAAGTTACATTGAAACATTGTATCAATTGTAACTTTCTGTGTTTTGCATTCACAGATCAAAGGGATGAACTTCGATTTGAAGGTGAAGAGAGTTAAAGCAACCTTGACATGTAAATAAAACATTTTTTTTTTCTAATTAAATGTTCCTCTGTTGAACTCCTAATTAACCCTTTAGTTTTCTTTAATCAGCACTGATTAACTCTATATTCTCCTTCTCTATTGAATTGTAGTTTTCCTGGTGATTTTTTCTTTTCTATTTTATTAACTAGTAGTTAAACTTTTTTTCATTTTTTTTGTTTGCTTTGCTTATTAAAAATGTTGACACCTTTTTACATATATATACCGAAAGAAAGAAAAAAATGCCTTTTGTTTAATTTTATTACACTTAATTGTAAAAATTATTGTTGCAGGACAATATTCACAAAAAGAAAGCCTTGTTTGTCCTTAAAAAAAAATGCATGTATTACGTTGTTAACTTAAGGGGTTAGACAAGCTCAAGCTCAACTCGAGCTGTGGTGAAACTACAAATCCCATCATGCCTCTGCCTCTAGGAGACATGCCTGTGATTGTCAGGGTCTTGCAATGTCATCGCTGGATCTAGATGGGACTCAGGGTAGTGTTAGGGGCAGGGCCGGTGCTACCACTAGGCGGACTAGGCAGCCGACTAGGGCGCACTGCCGCCTAGGGCGCAGCCACGGCCACTAGGGATGTTGTTGAAATAATTGACGGCAGAGCAGCTGAATCACAATGGTGCGCCCTTCCTCCCCTGGCATCTTACTGTCCCGCTCCTTCAGTCAGAGGCAGCCCCCCTCCCTCTCCCCCTCGTTCGCGCCGTGGCTCCCTGCCTCCCTCAGATCACTCAGTAACGCCTCAGAAGGCAATCTGCAGGGGACAGAGTCCTGTTCCGTCCGAGTTAGTAGAGAGGATGACCTCTTAAGGGCGGAGTTGTAGGACGTTGCTGAGGGGCGGGGTTGGACAGTCCGGAGTGAGGAAGCATGTATGGTCAGTAATGGAGGAGAGTGAAGTCGGTGTCCAGTGATGTGAGGAGCCGAAGCGGAGCTCCGTACTCATCACACTGCTAGTCATCTGCCCGACGGTGAGTCACCTCTCCACACACCTTGACTGCCTTGTGTGTATGTGAGAGGATTTACTGCCAGGGGGACACCGACCTCCCTACACAGCTGTCTGCATACTGTGCCCAGGGAAGTGTATTGTACCACCCCAAACCTGTATACTGAACACCCCACCCCAAACCTGTATACTGAACACCCCACCCCAAACCTGTATACTGCACACCCCACCCCACCCCAAACCTGTATACTGCACACCCCACCCCAAACCTGTATACTGCACACCCCACCCCAAACCTGTATACTGCACACCCCACCCCACCTGTATACTGCACACCCCCACCTGTATACTGCACACCCCCACCCCCCATCTGTATACTGCACACCCCCCACCCCCACCTGTATACTGCACACCCCCCACCCCCCACCTGTATACTGCACACCCCACCCCCCACCTGTATACTGCACACCCCACCCCCCACCTGTATACTGCACACCCGCACACCCCCACCTGTATACTGCACACCCCCACCCCCCCCACCTGTATACCGCACACCCCCCACCTGTATACCGCACACCCCCCACCTGTATACCGCACACCCCACCCCAAACCTGTATACCGCACACCCCACCCCAAACCTGTATACTGCACACCCCACCCCAAACCTGTATACTGCACACCCCCACCCCCCACCTGTATACTGCACACCCCCACCCCCCACCTGTATACTGCACACCCCCACCCCCCACCTGTATACTGCCCACCCCCCACCTGTATACTGCACACCCCCCCCCCACCTGTATACTGCACACCCCCACCCCCCCCCACCTGTATACTGCACACCCCCACCCCCCACCTGTATACTGCACACCCCACCCCAAACCTGTATACTGCACACCCCACCCCAAACCTGTATACTGCACACCCCCCACCTGTATACTGCACACCCCCCACCCCCACCTGTATACTGCACACCCCACCCCCCACCTGTATACTGCACACCCCCACCCCCCACCTGTATACTGCACACCCCCCACCCCCCACCTGTATACTGCACACCCCCCACCTGTATACTGCACACCCCACCCCCCCCCACCTGTATACTGCACACCCCACCCCCCACCTGTATACTGCACACCCGCACACCCCCCACCTGTATACTGCACACCCCCACCCCCCCACCTGTATACTGCACACCCCCCACCTGTATACTGCACACCCCCACCCCCCACCTGTATACTGCACACCCCCACCCCCCCACCTGTATACTGCACACCCCACACCCCCCACCTGTATACTGCACACCCCCACCCCCACCTGTATACTGCACACCCCCACCTGTATACTCCACACCCCCACCTGTATACTCCACACCCCCACCTGTGTACTCCACACCCCCACCTGTATACTGCACCCCCCACCTGTATACTGCACACCCCACCTGTATACTGCACACCCCCACACCCCACCTGTATACTCCACACCCCCATCTGTATACTCCCCACACCCCACCTGTATACTGCACACCTGCACCCCCACCTGTATACTCCACACCCCCCACCTGTATACTCCACACCCCCATCTGTATACTCCACACTCCCCACCTGTATACTTCACACCCCACCCCCCTCCTGTATACTGGAAATCCCCACCCCCCACCTGTATACTGTACATTGGGGGTATTACACTGAGGTGATTACATTTGGGGGGGAGGGTTACAAAAAATCTCCAGTCGGAGTGGAGTTGGGGGGCAGAGCCAAGCGGGCGGAGACAAGGGGGCGGCAAAATGAGGTTTCGCCGAGGGTGTCGAAAATCCTTGCACCAGCCCTGGTTAGGGGGGCTGCTGCACACAGAAGGCTTTTTATCTTAATCAGAGGCGGCTCTTTAATTAGGCAAATTAGGCGATTGCCTTAGGCCTCGCCAACAGAAGGGCCTCGCCGTCGAGCGATTGCCTAATTTGCCTCAGGTGCTGTGTTGAGACTGTCTGGCGGCGGGCGCTCTGCGCAGAGTGAGCTAATAGCTTAGCTGAGCCAGCGCCGCGATCCGCGGCGGCGGACGAGCATAGTGGAAGTGTGGTGGGCGTGGCTAAGGCTGCCTGCGTCCAATAGCCGGCTCAACCTCTAGCCCTTCCCCTAAAGTCGGCGACAGCGGCCCCAATGCATGGCGGGAGGCAGGACTCGGGAGCAGCCCTGGAAGAAATACATGCTCGGTGAGTGGAGCTTGTTTGTGATAGAGGCGAAGGCTGGGCGGGATAGCCGTGTCTGTGTGCCCCATTGTGGAGGGGAGTCTGTGGGAGTGGGACTACAATGTCCAGCATGTGTATGTGGAGGACGAGCAACTAACTTAGTGTGAGGCTGGAGGGGGAAGCATAGCGTATCAGTCCCACTCTCAGTATAACATGTCTGGATGGCTTTGCAGTGTGAGGAGGAGCCCTGAACACCCTGATATGTACACTGTTTCCACATATCCCAATTACCACATGTTAGCCCCCTCCTCCTTCTACTCCTCCTGCCCCCCCCTCTGCCCCCTCTACCCCCACTCCCTCTGCCCTCTAACCCTCCTATCTCCCCCTTCCATTCCCCTATTGTTTTCTTCACCGTCTTTCTCTTCTCTCCTCACTTGCCACATCCTCTCTCTCCATCTGTCCTCTCTACCTACATCCCTCTGTCCACTCTCTCCTCACCCCCCTCCTATTGTCCAGGCTATCCTCCCCCCTATCCACTCTCTCCTCTCCCCCTGCCTCTATCCACTCTCTCCTCACCCCCCCTATCATCCAGGCTATCCTCCCCTATCCACTCTCTCATCTCCCCCTGCCTCTGTCCACTCTCTCCTCACCCCCCTATCATCCAGGCTATCCTCCACTATCTACTCTCTCATCTCCCCCTGCCTCTGTCCACTCTCTCCTCACCCCCCTCCTATCGTCCAGGCTATCCTCCCCTATCCACTCTATCCTCTCCCCCTCCCCTGCCTCTGTCCACTCTCTCCTCACTCCCTCCTATCGTCCAGGCTATCCTCCCCTATCCACTCTTTCATCTCCTCCTGCCTCTGTCCACTCTCTCCTCACCCCCTCCTATCGTCCAGGCTATCCTCCCCTCTATCCACTCTCTCATCTCCCCCTGCCTCTGTCCACTCTCTCCTCACCCCCCTCCTATCATCCAGGCTATCCTCCCCCCTATCCACTCTCTCATCTCCCCCTGTCTCTGTCCACTCTCTCCTCACCCCCCTCCTATCGTCCATGCTATCCTCCCCTATCCACTCTCTCATCTCCCCCTGCCTCTGTCCACTCTCTCCTCACCCCCTCCTATCGTCCAGGCTATCCTCCCCCCTATCCACTCTCTCATCTCCCCCTGCCTCTGTCCACTCTCTCCTCACCCCCCTCCTATCGTCCAGGCTATCCTCCCCCCTATCCACTCTCTCATCTCCCCCTGCCTCTGTCCACTCTCTCCTCACCCCCCTCCTATCGTCCAGGCTATCCTCCCCCCTATCCACTCTCTCATCTCCCCCTGCCTCTGTCCACTCTCTTATCACCCCCTCCTATCGTCCAGGCTATCCTCCCCCCTATCCACTCTCTCATCTCCCCCTGCCTCTGTCCACTCTCTCCTCTCCCCCTCCCCCTGCCTCTGTCCACTCTCTACTCACCCCCCTCCTACTGTTCAGGCTATCCTCCCCCTATCCACTCTCTCCTCTCCCCCTGCCTCTGTCCACTCTCTCCTCTCCCCCTCCCCCTGCCTCTGTCCACTCTCTCCTCACCCCCCTCCTACCCTCCAGGCTATCCCCCTATCCACTCTCTCCTCTCCCCTGCCTCTGTCCACTCTCTACTCACCCCCTCCTACTGTCCAGGCTATCCTCCCCCTATCCACTCTCTCCTCTCCCCCCTATCCACTCTCTCCTATCCCCCTCCCCTGCCTCTGCCCACTCTCTCCTCACCCCCCTTCTACCCTCCAGGCTATCCTCCCCCTATCCACTCTCTCCTCACCCCCCCTCCTACTGTCCAGGCTATCCTCCCCTATCCACTCTCTCCTCTCCCCCCTCCCCCTGTCCACTCTCTACTCTCTTCTATCCAAACTATCCTCTCCCCCCTCCCTCTCTCTATCCTTTCTCCTCTCCCCCCTCTTATATCCTCTCCCTCTGTCCACGCTAACCTCCACCTCCCCCTATCCACTCCTTCTCCCTTTCTGAGAGTTAGTTCAGCTTTTCATTTTGTGTGAAATGGTGAACTTACTCTTTAAGCCTTCCAAACTATCTCAGGACATGAAAAAAGGCCCTATATGTGCTGCATTCCTCTTACCTACCTGGTGGAAAATTCGGGAGACCTGAGTCCCCAAGAACTCTATCATATACAGATCTAGATCAGCCAGAGGAAGTGGTAAGGCTCCATTGGTTGTTATTGGCTTATAACTTTGATGGATGGCCTCCTTTACCAGTAAGGTAGAGTGCAGGCCCAAGCATTCTACAACAGTGGCTGGTCAAGATTTGCATAATGGAGCACCTAAGGTTTAGGGGTTCAGACCATACAACTGCCAACAACAGATGGGACATGGGAAAATGTGGGTGATGTCATTGCTCCAGGCTTTACCAGTGATTGTCAAGTGCTCTCTCCTCTCCTCTGCAGCCAATACTAATTGAAACAGTGGATCATGTGACCAGACCAGAGCTAAAAGTCCACGGTTAGGGAGCTCTGATTACTTGCCTTGCCCCTAACACTGACAACCCATGCTATGCCACTGGAGGGGAGAGCCCAGCATCGGGAAGAAGGATGGCGCTGCCACCTCGAGCTGTCAATGTTATCTCTATGTACCATTCACAAATGGCAATCTGCTGACAAGACACTCCCAGGGGAGTGCAGAGCACAGCCTACGAAACAGGGGAGGGGACCGTCTGGGTGAGCTCACCGGTGTGATATGATCCAATAACATGCTAGAATCTTTGAGGACTGGCCATGGGTGGAGTGCTATCAGTTAATTGTATACTGTACATTGCAATGTAGTATTATTTTTTTTATCGGTTTAATTATTTTTCCAATTATAGGCGTGAGAGGGCCTCATGTCTAAGTTTTGCCTAAGACCTCACAAAGCCTAGAGCCGCCTCTGATCTTAATGCATAGAATGCATTAAGATAAATAAACCTTCTGACTTTAAAATCCCTTTAAACGCTTCAGCCCCGGAAGATTTTACCCCCTTCCTGACCAGAGCACTTTTTACAATTTGGAACTGCGTCGATTTAACTGACAATTGTGCGGTCGTGCGATGTTGTACCCAAACAAAATTTGCATCCTTTTTTTCCCACAAATAGAGCTTTCTTTTGGTGGTATTTGATCACCTTTGCGGTTTTTATTTTTGGCGCTATAAACAAAAAAATGTGGACAATTTTATTTTTTTACTTTTTTCTATAATAAATATCCTCCAAAAATATATAAAAAAAAACATTTTTTTCCTCAGTTTAGGCCGATACGTATTCTTCTACATATTTTTGGTAAAAAAAAAATCACAATAAGTGTTTATTGATTGGTTTGCGCAAAGGTTATAGCGTCTACAAAATCGGGGATAGTTTTATGACATTTTTATTAATAATTTTTTTTTACTAGTAATGGCAGCGATCAGCGATTTTTATCATGACTGCGACATTAAGGCGGACACATCGGACAATTTTGACAAATTTTTGTGATCAATGGCGATCAGTGCTATAAAATTGCATTGATTACTGTAAAAATGTCACTGGCAGGGAAGGGGTTAACCACTAGGGGGCGGGGAGGGGTTAGATGTATCCTGGGGGCTTGTTTCTAACTATCTGAGGGCGTGGCTGTGTGTGACACCACACTGATCGCTGCTCCAGATGACAGGGAGCAGACGATCAGTGTGCTGTCATTAGGCAGAACGGGGAGATGCTGTTTACATCGGCATCTCCCAATTCTTGAGCTCCGTAACACGATCGCGGGTATCCCCGCACTGATCGAGTCCGCGGGATCCGCGGGCACTGTCACGGGGCTTGCGGCGTACGGGTACGTTACTTTGCCCAGCCGTGCCATTCTGCCAACATATATGTGCCGACAACGGTCGGCAAGTGGTTAAGCCATTTTCACATTAAATGTTTTAGCATTGTGAAATATAGCTTAATGTGAATAACTTTTGATGTGATTAACCAAATCAGCTGAAACTTTCACTTTTGCGTGAAGTTTGGGGGAAATTGGTTGACATTTAAGGTCTTTTTTGTACGTTAAGCCACATTAAGCTCTCCAAAAATCAAGCTTAATGTCCCTAGTTTGCCTTGTGGGACACCGAATCGCATGAAACTTCTTGGATGGGGTTGAGAAGTTGAGAACTTAGGCTGTGCAAAGTTTCAAGACAATTGATTGAGGTTAAGGCACATTATGGTACGTTAAGCTCTTTACATTAAACGTTTTAGCATTGTAAAATATAGCTTAATGTGAATAACTTTTGGTGTGATTTACTAAATGAGCTGTAATTTTCAAAATATGCTGGCATGGATAGAGTCTTCTATTGTGTGAAGTTTGGAGGAAATTGGTTAACATTTAAGGTCTTTTTTGTACGTTAAGCCACATTAAGCTCCCCAAAAAACAAGCTTAATGTCCTTAATTTGCCTTGTGGAACTCCGAATCGCATGAAACTTCTTGGATAGGTTTGGGAAGTTGAGATCTTAGGCTGTGCAAAGTTTCAGGGCAATCGATTGAGGTTTAGGCACTTTATTACACGTTAAGCTACATTAAGCTACATTAAGCCATTTTCACATTAAATGTTTTAGCATTGTGAAATATAGCTTAATGTGAATAACTTTTGGTGTGATTAACCAAATCAGCTGAAACTTTCAGAATATGTTGGCATGGATAGAGTCTTCTATTGTGTGAAGTTTGGGGGAAATTGGTTAACATTTAAGGTCTTTTTTGTACGTTAAGCTCTCCAAAAAGCAAGCTTAACGTGCCTAGTTTGCCTTGTGGAACACCGAATCGCATGAAACTTCTCGGATGGGTTTGGGAAGTTGAGATCTTAGGCTGTGCAAAGTTTCAGGGCAATTGATTGAGGTTTAGGCACTTTATTACACGTTAAGCTACATTAAGCCATTTTCACATTAAATGTTTTAGTATTGTAAAATATAGCTTAACGTGAATAACTTTTGGTGTGATTAACCAAATGAGCTGAAATTTTCAGAATATGTTGGCATGGATAGAGTCTTTTATTGTGTAAAGTTTGGTGGAAATTGGATAACATTTAAGGTCTTTTTTGTACGTTAAGCCACATTAAGCTCCCCAAAAATCAAGCTTAATGTCCTTAATTTGCCTTGTGGAACTTCGAATCGCATGAAACTTCTTGGATAGGTTTGGTAAGTTGAGATCTTGGGCTGTGCAAAGTTTCAGGGCAATTGATTGAGGTTTAGGCACTTTATTACACGTTAAGCTACATTAAGCCATTTTCACATTAAATGTTTTAGTATTGTAAAATATAGCTTAACGTGAATAACTTTTGGTGTGATTAACCAAATGAGCTGAAATTTTCAGAATATGTTGGCAGGGATAGAGTCTTCTATTATGAAAAGTTTGGGGGAAATTGTTTAAAATTTAAGGTCTTTTTTCTACGTTAAGCCACATTAAGCTCCCCAAAAATCAAGCTTAATGTCCCTAATTTGCCTTGTGGAACACTGAATCGCATGAAACTTCTTGGATAGGTTTGGTAAGTTGAGATCTTGGGCTGTGCAAAGTTTCAGGGCAATTGATTGAGGTTTAGGCACTTTATTACACGTTAAGCTACATTAAGCCATTTTCACATTAAATGTTTTAGTATTGTAAAATATAGCTTAATGTGAATAACTTTTGGTGTGATTAACCAAATGAGCTAAAATTTTCAGAATATGTTGGCAGGGATAGAGTCTTCTATTGTGTGAAGTTTGGGAGAAATTGGTTAACATTTAAGGTCTTTTTTGTACGTTAAGCTCTCCAAAAAACAAGCTTAACGTGCCTAGTTTGCCTTGTGGAACACCGAATCGCATGAAACTTCTGGGATGGGTTTGGGAAGTTGAGATCTTAGGCTGTGCAAAGTTTCAGGGCAATTGATTGAGGTTTAGGCACTTTATTACACGTTAAGCTACATTAAGCCATTTTCACATTAAATGTTTTAGTATTGTAAAATATAGCTTAATGTGAATAACTTTTGGTGTGATTAACCAAATCAGCTGAAATTTTCAGAATATGTCGGCATGGATAGAGTCTTGTGTTGTGTGAAGTTTTGGGGAAATTGGTTAAAATTTAATGTCTTTTTTGTACGTTAAGCCACATTAAGCTCCCCAAAAATCAAGCTTAATGTCCGTAATTTTCCTTGTGGAACACCGAATCGCATGAAACTTCTTGGATAGGTTTGGTAAGTTGAGATCTTGGGCTGTGCAAAGTTTCAGGGCAATCGATTGAGGTTTAGGCACTTTATTACACGTTAAGCTACATTAAGCCATTTTCACATTAAATGTTTTAGCATTGTGAAATATAGCTTAACGTGAATAACTTTTGGTGTGATTAACCAAATGAGCTGAAACTTTCAGAATATGTTGGCATGGATAGAGTCTTCTATTGTGTGAAGTTTGGGGAAATTGGTTAACATTTAAGGTCTTTTTTGTACGTTAAGCCACATTAAGCTCCCCAAAAATCAAGCTTAATGTCCTTAATTTGCCTTGTGGAACTCCGAATCGCATAAAACTTCTTGGATAGGTTTGGGAAGTTGAGATCTTAGGCTGTGCAAAGTTTCAGGGCAATCGATTGAGGTTTAGGCACTTTATTACACGTTAAGCTACATTAAGCTACATTAAGCCATTTTCACATTAAATGTTTTAGCATTGTGAAATATAGCTTAATGTGAATAACTTTTGGTGTGATTAACCAAATCAGCTGAAACTTTCAGAATATGTTGGCATGGATAGAGTCTTCTATTGTGTGAAGTTTGGGGAAATTGGTTAACATTTAAGGTCTTTTTTGTACGTTAAGCTCTCCAAAAAACAAGCTTAACGTGCCTAGTTTGCCTTGTGGAACACCGAATCGCATGAAACTTCTTGGATTGGTTTGGGAAGTTGAGATCTTAGGCTGTGCAAAGTTTCAGGGCAATTGATTGAGGTTTAGGCACTTTATTACACGTTAAGCTACATTAAGCCATTTTCACATTAAATGTTTTAGTATTGTAAAATATAGCTTAACGTGAATAACTTTTGGTGTGATTAACCAAATGAGCTGAAATTTTCAGAATATGTTGGCAGGGATAGAGTCTTCTATTATGAAAAGTTTGGGGGAAATTGTTTAACATTTAAGGTCTTTTTTCTACGTTAAGCCACATTAAGCTCCCCAAAAATCAAGCTTAATGTCCCTAATTTGCCTTGTGGAACACTGAATCGCATGAAACTTCTTGGATAGGTTTGGTAAGTTGAGATCTTGGGCTGTGCAAAGTTTCAGGGCAATTGATTGAGGTTTAGGCACTTTATTACACGTTAAGCTACATTAAGCCATTTTCACATTAAATGTTTTAGTATTGTAAAATATAGCTTAATGTGAATAACTTTTGGTGTGATTAACCAAATGAGCTAAAATTTTCAGAATATGTTGGCAGGGATAGAGTCTTCTATTGTGTGAAGTTTGGGAGAAATTGGTTAACATTTAAGGTCTTTTTTGTACGTTAAGCTCTCCAAAAAACAAGCTTAACGTGCCTAGTTTGCCTTGTGGAACACCGAATCGCATGAAACTTCTGGGATGGGTTTGGGAAGTTGAGATCTTAGGCTGTGCAAAGTTTCAGGGCAATTGATTGAGGTTTAGGCACTTTATTACACGTTAAGCTACATTAAGCCATTTTCACATTAAATGTTTGAGTATTGTAAAATATAGCTTAATGTGAATAACTTTTGGTGTGATTAACCAAATCAGCTGAAATTTTCAGAATATGTCGGCATGGATAGAGTCTTGTGTTGTGTGAAGTTTTGGGGAAATTGGTTAAAATTTAATGTCTTTTTTGTACGTTAAGCCACATTAAGCTCCCCAAAAATCAAGCTTAATGTCCGTAATTTTCCTTGTGGAACACCGAATCGCATGAAACTTCTTGGATAGGTTTGGTAAGTTGAGATCTTGGGCTGTGCAAAGTTTCAGGGCAATCGATTGAGGTTTAGGCACTTTATTACACGTTAAGCTACATTAAGCCATTTTCACATTAAATGTTTTAGCATTGTGAAATATAGCTTAACGTGAATAACTTTTGGTGTGATTAACCAAATGAGCTGAAACTTTCAGAATATGTTGGCATGGATAGAGTCTTCTATTGTGTGAAGTTTGGGGAAATTGGTTAACATTTAAGGTCTTTTTTGTACGTTAAGCCACATTAAGCTCCCCAAAAATCAAGCTTAATGTCCTTAATTTGCCTTGTGGAACTCCGAATCGCATAAAACTTCTTGGATAGGTTTGGGAAGTTGAGATCTTAGGCTGTGCAAAGTTTCAGGGCAATCGATTGAGGTTTAGGCACTTTATTACACGTTAAGCTACATTAAGCTACATTAAGCCATTTTCACATTAAATGTTTTAGCATTGTGAAATATAGCTTAATGTGAATAACTTTTGGTGTGATTAACCAAATCAGCTGAAACTTTCAGAATATGTTGGCATGGATAGAGTCTTCTATTGTGTGAAGTTTGGGGGAAATTGGTTAACATTTAAGGTCTTTTTTGTACGTTAAGCTCTCCAAAAAACAAGCTTAACGTGCCTAGTTTGCCTTGTGGAACACCGAATCGCATGAAACTTCTCGGATTGGTTTGGGAAGTTGAGATCTTAGGCTGTGCAAAGTTTCAGGGCAATTGATTGAGGTTTAGGCACTTTATTACACGTTAAGCTACATTAAGCCATTTTCACATTAAATGTTTTAGTATTGTAAAATATAGCTTAACGTAAAAAACTTTTGGTGTGATTAACCAAATGAGCTGAAATTTTCAGAATATGTTGGCATGGATAGAGTCTTCTATTGTGTAAAGTTTGGTGGAAATTGGATAACATTTAAGGTCTTTTTTGTACGTTAAGCCACATTAAGCTCCCCAAAAATCAAGCTTAATGTCCTTAATTTGCCTTGTGGAACTCCGAATCGCATGAAACTTCTTGGATAGGTTTGGGAAGTTAAGAACTTAGGCTGTGCAAAGTTTCAAGACAATTGATTGAGGTTAAGGCACATTATGGTACGTTAAGCTCTTTACATTAAACGTTTTAGCATTGTAAAATATAGCTTAATGTGAATAACTTTTGGTGTGATTTACTAAATGAGCTGCAATTTTCAAAATATGTTGGCATGGATAGAGCCTTCTATTGTGTGAAGTTTGGAGGAAATTGGTTAACATTTAAGGTCTTTTTTGTACGTTAAGCCACATTAAGCTCCCCAAAAAACAAGCTTAATTTAAGGTCTTAATTTGCCTTGTGAAACTCTGAATCGCATGAAACTTCTTGGATAGGTATTGGGAAGTTGAGATCTTAGGCTGTTAAGCAAAAAAAAGTTTGCCAGTTTGCCTTGTGGAACACCGAATCGCATGAAACTTCTGGGATGGGTTTGGGAAGTTGAGATCTTAGGCTGTGCAAAGTTTCAGGGCAATTGATTGAGGTTTAGGCACTTTATTACACGTTAAGCTACATTAAGCCATTAAGCCATTTTCACATTAAATGTTTTAGTATTGTAAAATATAGCTTAACGTGAATAACTTTTGGTGTGATTAACCAAATGAGCTGAAATTTTCAGAATATGTTGGCATGGATAGAGTCTTCTATTGTGTAAAGTTTGGGGAAATTGGTTAACATTTAAGGTCTTTTTTGTACGTTAAGCCACATTAAGCTCCCCAAAAATCAAGCTTAATGTCCTTAATTTGCCTTGTGGAACTCCGAATCGCATGAAACTTCTTGGATAGGTTTGGGAAGTTAAGATCTTAGGCTGTGCAAAGTTTCAGGGCAATCGATTGAGGTTTAGGCACTTTATTACACGTTAAGCTACATTAAGCCATTTCACATTAAATGTTTTAGCATTGTGAAATATAGCTTAACGTGAATAACTTTTGGTGTGATTAACCAAATGAGCTGAAATTTTCAGAATATGTTGGCATGGATAGAGTCTTCTATTGTGTGAAGTTTGGGGAAATTGGTTAACATTTAAGGTCTTTTTTGTACGTTAAGCCACATTAAGCTCCCCAAAAATCAAGCTTAATGTCCTTAATTTGCCTTGTGGAACTCTGAATCGCATGAAACTTCTTGGATAGGTTTGGGAAGTTGAGATCTTAGGCTGTGCAAAGTTTCAGGGCAATCGATTGAGGTTTAGGCACTTTATTACACGTTAAGCTACATTAAGCTACATTAAGCCATTTTCACATTAAATGTTTTAGCATTGTGAAATATAGCTTAATGTGAATAACTTTTGGTGTGATTAACCAAATCAGCTAAAATTTTCAGAATATGTTGGCAGGGATAGAGTCTTCTATTGTGTGAAGTTTGGGGGAAATTGGTTAACATTTAAGGTCTTTTTTGTACGTTAAGCTCTCCAAAAAACAAGCTTAACGTGCCTAGTTTGCCTTGTGGAACACCGAATCGCATGAAACTTCTGGGATTGGTTTGGGAAGTTGAGATCTTAGGCTGTGCAAAGTTTCAGGGCAATTGATTGAGGTTTAGGCACTTTATTACACGTTAAGCTACATTAAGCCATTTTCACATTAAATGTTTTAGTATTGTAAAATATAGCTTAACGTTAATAACTTTTGGTGTGATTAACCAAATGAGCTGAAATTTTCAGAATATGTTGGCATGGATAGAGTCTTCTATTGTGTAAAGTTTGGTGGAAATTGGATAACATTTAAGGTCTTTTTTGTACGTTAAGCCACATTAAGCTCCCCAAAAATCAAGCTTAATGTCCTTAATTTGCCTTGTGGAACTCCGAATCGCATGAAACTTCTTGGATAGGTTTGGGAAGTTAAGAACTTAGGCTGTGCAAAGTTTCAAGACAATTGATTGAGGTTAAGGCACATTATGGTACGTTAAGCTCTTTACATTAAACGTTTTAGCATTGTAAAATATAGCTTAATGTGAATAACTTTTGGTGTGATTTACTAAATGAGCTGCAATTTTCAAAATATGTTGGCATGGATAGAGCCTTCTATTGTGTGAAGTTTGGAGGAAATTGGTTAACATTTAAGGTCTTTTTTGTACGTTAAGCCACATTAAGCTCCCCAAAAAACAAGCTTAATGTCCTTAATTTGCCTTGTGGAACTCTGAATCGCATGAAACTTCTTGGATAGGTTTGGGAAGTTGAGATCTTAGGCTGTGCAAAGTTTGAAAAAATAGTTTATTGCACTGCTCCGGGGGTCTTCTTCCGTCTTGGGGGTCTTCTCGCCGGACTCCCCCGCCATTTACCAAGCTCTTTTACCGAGCGGGGAAGTCCGGCTACCTTCTTCGTCGTCCCGCCGTCATCTGGGGATCTCGATCCGCCTTCGGGGGTCTTCCGGGGGTCTCTTCTGTTCTTGCGGCGGTCGTCGTCTTCCGCGCCGCCAGCGCCGCCTTCTTCTTCTTCTTGTCCTTCTTCTTGTTCTTCTTCTTCCGATGTTGACCCGACGCTCTCTCTGCCCGGAATGCCTGTGCCGCGCTGCGCTGGGACTTATATAGGGGCATGGGGACAGGGTCACATGTTCATGTCACATGGTGACCCCCCCTTGCGATGTCACAGTCCCAGCATCCTCCGGGACTGTGACAACACAAGGGGGCGGGGTCACCATGTGACATGAGCATGTGACCCTGTCCCCATCTCCCTATATAAGTCCCAGCGCAGCGCGGCTCTGGCATTCCGGGCAGAGAGAGCGTCGGGTCAACATCGGAAGAAGAAGAACAAGAAGAAGGACAAGAAGAAGAAGAAGGCGGCGCGGAAGACGACGACCGCCGCAAGAACAGAAGAGACCCCCGAAGGCGGATCGAGACCCCCAGACGACGACGACGGCGGCGGCGACGACGAAGAAGGTAGCCGGACTTCCCCCGCTCGGTAAAAGAGCTTGGTAAATGGCGGGGGAGTCCGGCGAGAAGACCCCCAAGACGGAAGAAGACCCCCGGAGCAGTGCAATAAACTATTTTTGTGTGTGTGTTTTTTTACTTTACATTTTACACCTTAGGTGAATGGGTAGGGGTACATCGTACCCCATACTCATTCACATAGGGTGGGGGGCCGGGATCTGAGGCCCCCCTTATAAAAGGGGGCTCTCAGATTCCGATAAGCCCCCGCCCGCAGACCCCGACAACCAACGGCCAGGGTTGTCGGGAAGAGGCCCTTGTCCTCATCAACATGGGGACAAGGGTGCTTTGGGGTGGGGGGGCCGCACGGCCCCCCTTTCCCCAGGGCACCCCCCATGTTGAGGGCACGCGGCCTGGTACGGCTCAGGAGGGGGGGCGCTCGTTCGTCCCCACCCCTTTTCTGGCCTGCCAGGCTGCGTGCTCGGATAAGGTCTGACATGGATTTGGGGGGACCCCCACGCCGTTTTTCGGCGTGGGGATTCCCTTTAAATCCATGACAGGTGACGGAGCTAGCGCGCTGGCATTTACTGCCTACGCTAGCTACGTACCTGAAGTTACATTCGAAATGAACGGACTGCTCCGTGTGTGGGCAAGTCCGTTCATTTTCAAAAGTCCCGCGGACTTTTGGCCGGCGGATTATCCGCCCGAGAAGTCCGTGCGTGTGTGGGCACGTCCACACGCTCGGAAAGTCCAGCGGACCCAGCTGGAAAGTCCGGCGGGATTGTCCGCTGGACTAAGTCCGCCGGCAAAAGTCCGCACGTGTGTACGCGGCATTAGAGTTTTCTGGTTCGTAAGGCTTTGTGGGGCTATAGAAGGGGTTCAGTGCGGAGGGACTTCAGATGCCCGATTTCATTTACAGTGTTTGGTATTTTATTAGAAAAGGTGTGTTCTACAGTTTTTGAGAAAAAACTTTTCCGAGCAGCCTTTCTGTTTTTGCATTTTTTGGGGCATTGAGAATAGGGGAACTGGTGTCACCATCAAAACGAGTGCCAGGTAGTTTAGGGTTTGCAGATATTGCTTGGGTACAGTCGTCGGTGGTCCTTTGGATTAGGTGGTCGAAGACGGCCAGCTCGGTAGAGGGGTACGGGTGGAGTTTGTGACAGACCTAGCCGGGACAGAGGCTGTTGGAGGGGTCTGAATGCAAGCCTCTTGCCTTGCGATTATGGGCCCTGGCATTTGGGGGAACGGTGCTTTTTGTGAGCTGTATGCCTGGGGACCCCTGGATTCAGGTCCATGCTGGCCCCCCAAGACACATAGACTCTGGATATGTATATGCCATATCAGCAATAGACTGAATCATATTGTTGGGACACAAGCTGTCAGATGCTAATGTCATGAACTCCAGCCAACTGTCTGTTGTGTAAATCTAGTCTAGTCTAGTCTGGCTTGAATATTCCACAATGTTCCACAATGTTGTTGTGCTAATTAACCCTGTATTGATGTTTATGGTAATATGGTAATGTGTATTGAATAGTCAGTCAGTGAGCTAGGAGACGTACCCTGAAAAGTCTTCTCTCAGTTAACTAGTCTGGGTCAATGATTAGATAATTAGCTCATGCTAATTAGGTTAGGTTTTAGTCATCCTGCTGTATATATTTGGGGGAGATCTCAAATAAAAGCTCATTCCTGATGTACTCCAAGACTGATGTTGTCTGGTGACTGGGTGAGCTAAGGGGTCTTGGATTGTGTGGTACCGGACAGAGGAAGCATTTAAGGCGGACATCTTGAGTACGGGGTCTGTCACAGAGTTATTTCCAGGGTCAGAGCCAGGGGTATGCCCAGTGGCGGCATTGTGGCAATTTTTGGAAGTCCGCCCGGACGGGGAAGGGGCATTGTTGATCCATGAGGATGTCTCGTGCCTGTCTAGATTCCAGTTCACGGCGGTGTTGAGGAGATGCTTGAAGGCAGGGGGTTTACCCCCAGGTGAATATGCAGCCCATTCTTTTCGTATTGGGGCGGCTATGGAAGCGTCTAGGTGGGGTCCGCTGGTGGAGGTAATACAGAGTATTGGGAGTCCACACGATATCAAATATATGTACGTCTACACCTTATGTGAAGTAGGGAAGTTATAGGAAATATAAGTTGTTGTTGATAGTTATTTGGTATATTTGCTGGATTTATTTTGTTATGTCTTTCAGAGTCGGGATGTCTTATTTGGATTATGGGACATTCTTATGTGTTCTGGGGTGCTAGAAAGGCAGACTTCAGGTCGGATAGCAGGCAGCTCAGAATGGCCAGGGATAAAGGCAGGATGCTGTGGATTGGGGTACCGGTTATGATGTGGCACAAAGTTTTAGTCAGGGACATGGCCGTCACGGTGCTGACAACACCGCCCCGAGCACTCATGGACACCTATGGAGGATCCCAAGTCGTGCATGGGCATACGCCGCGCATCAGCGCATATTGGCACATGCCGGCGCGCATCAGCGCGCATTGGCGCATACGGGTTCTCCTCATCGCCCATTGGCGCATATGGGTGCGCATCGGTGCACATGCACGCACAATACTGCGCGTGCACAACGCAGCACACTGGCGTGATGCACTTTGGCGCCAGTAGCTCTATTTAAGCCATCCTGTAGCCACAGGACAGCGCTGGGTTATCTCCTCAGCTCCCTTGTGTACCCTGACCTTGAGACCTTCTTTAAACTAATCTACTCGTTGTGACCCGGCCTGCCTTGACCTTGCTTCCTGATCTCCTAGCCCGACCCCTGGCCTGTTCCTGGACTCTGTTTCTGCTTCCTGACCTCCCCGCTTGACCTACGGCTTGTACCTGGACCCTGCTTGTGTTTGACCTCGGCTCGCCCCTGTGTATTCTCTGGATTTATCTTC
Organism: Lithobates sylvaticus; assembly: GCA_028564925.1. Classification (NCBI taxonomy): domain Eukaryota; kingdom Metazoa; phylum Chordata; class Amphibia; order Anura; family Ranidae; genus Lithobates; species Lithobates sylvaticus. The sequence goes on along the minus strand of CM053027.1, from coordinate 256,314,908 downwards.
CTGTGTATGACCCCTGGCCTGGCTCCTGGTTTCTCCATTTATCTTAATACAGCAAGTTCTGCTCCGCCTGCTCCGGCCATCCCTCAGCAGACGAGCCCATCAAACTGCAAGCAAGCACCCGGCCATCCGTGCTTCTTTGGGCACCGCGCTCCTGTTCCCAACTTCAGGAACGCACTGCACTTAGCCGCAAGGGGAGCCCTCTTAGCAACTCGATCTCTATACCCGCACCTGACAGTTTTACCGGAGGTGCACCGATTTGCAGGGCTGGACCGGCCTCCAGACGTTCTGGTCCTGCATGTTGGCGGGAACGATCTGGTGATCCGGCCTATGTGTCAGGTCATTAAAGACATACTGACAGAGCTGGAATAGATATATTTTAAATAGATGGTTAAAGTATAGAACGGTTCACAAGTTTAAATTAAAGTTTATTGTTTTGGTTTATTATTAATAAAGGCCAGGCAGGCCATTTACATCCAGCCGGTGTCGATGTCTTTATTAGTTAAGATAAGTAAATTAAGGTTTATACATGTGTGGTTCAGGCAGTAAGGTGTCTGGCTACCCTAGTCAAGACATGTACGCAGCTGCAGTGAAATGGAAGCGTAGTGCAGACATGACAGGGTGCAAGTCTTACTTAGAGGAGTAGGTAAATAGGTGTTGTATATTAATAGGGGGGCTTACCTGATTGGAGTATTGATTAAGGGGGTGGAGTATTGAAGATAGTGTTGGTGGGGGAGTGCAAGAAGGTCAGCAGTCCGGAGTCAGCAGGATAGGAGAAACGTTCCCGCCCGCCCTAATTTAGGTAGGGTTGGGGTGTTTTTTTTATGGGTGGACAGATTGCGTTTGGTTCCTTGATGGCAGATACACAGTTACTCTAGTTTAAGATGAGGTATTGATAAATTTAGGACCCATCACAGGTATGGAGTCCTCCTGGGTGGTCTGTCGGTTGGCCAGACTGACGGGTTAATAAGTTGGGGGTCTGTGGTCAGTTGGCAAGTCCCTGAGGCGAGTTTGCGGCTGGGGACAGGCTCAAAAAGAAAGTGGTCGTCAGGGATCAGCAACAAAATCTTCTTATGAGCTGGAATAGAGATATTTTAAATAGATGGTTAAAGTATAGAACGGTTCAGAAGTTTGAATAAAGTTTATTGTTTTGGTTTATCATTAATAAAGGCCGGACAGGCCATTTACATCCAGCAGGTGTCGGTGTCTTTATTAATTAAGATAAGTAAATCAAGGTTTATACATGTATGGTTCAGGCAGTAAGGTGTCTGGCTACCCTAGTCAAGACATGTATGCAGCTGCAGTGAAATGGAAGCGTAGTGCAGACATGACAGGGTGCAAGTCTTACTTAGAGGAGTAGGTAAATAGGTGTTGTATATTAATAGGGGGGCTTACCTGATTGGAGTATTGATTGAGGGGGTGGAGTATTGAAGATAGTGTTGGTGGGGGAGTGCAAGAAGGTCAGCAGTCCGGAGTCAGCAGGATAGGAGAAACGTTCCCGCCCGCTCTAATTTAGGTAGGGTTGATGGTTAAAGTATAAAACGGTTCAGAAGTTTGAATAAAGTTTATTGTTTTGGTTTATTATTAATAAAGGTCAGACAGGCCATTTACATCTAGCAGATGTCGTTGTCTTTATTAATTAAGATAAGTAAATCAAGGTTTATACATGTATGGTTTGGGCAATAAGGTATCTGGCTACCCTAGTCATGGCTCCTCCGGGTACATCCTTCCCATTTCCGACCACCAGAGGGCACGTGGCCAGCGGGCATGATCGTCGCCGGCCACGCCTGATCATGTGCATGGGCGCCAGCACAGGGATTTGTGTGTGTAACTACACAAATCCCTGTGCTGTCAGGGAAGAGGAGCCATATCGTTTGTTCCTACTAAGTCTCCTCTCCTAGTCAATCCTATCCCCATACAGTTAGAATACACTGAGGGAACACGCAATTAACCCCTTGATGATCGCCTCATAGTGTTAACCCCTCCCCTGCCAGTGACATTTACACCGTAATCAGTGCATTTTCATAGCAGTGATTGCTGTATAAATGGCAATGATCCCAAAAAGTTTCAAAAGTCTTCGCTAAACATCGCAGATCACCGCCATTACTAGTAAAAAAAAAAAATGCCATAAAAATGCCATAAATCTTTCCCATAGTTTGTAGACACTATAACTTTTGCTCAAATCAATCAATATACGCTCATTGAATTTTTTTTTACCTAAAATATGTAGAAGAATATATATTGGCCTAAACTGATGAAGACATTTTTTTATTTTTTATTTTGGGGATATTTATTATAGCAAAAAGAAAACAATTTTTATATTTTTTTTAAATTCACACTCTTCTTTTGTTTATAGCACAAAAAATAAAAACGGCAGAGGTGGTCAAATACCACCAAAAGAAAAGCTCTATTTGTTGGGAAAAAAGGACGCAAATTTTGTTTGAGTGCAGCGTTGAAGCACTGCACAATTGTCAGTTAAAGTGACGCAGTGCCAAATTGTAAAAAGTCTTCTGGTCAGGAAGGGGGTAAAGTCTTCCGAGGCTGAAGTGGATAAAATGGCCGTTTTGTGTACTTATTTGAAGTGTCAGTAAAAAACTTGGTTTTGACAGTAAATTTCATGATTTTTGTCATTAAAAATTGATGCTCGTGTCAATTTTGGGCATCCTGTTAGTAGATTTCACTTTGGGGGGTTGGCAACACTGATTGGCCCTGTGCCATGTGATTGATGTGACCAATCACAGTGATTATGGTAGTAAACAATGGCTGTATAAATAACAGACTTTGTTTACTACTGTTAATGTGATCGCTGTGATTGGTCACAGTGATCACATGGTACAGGGCCAATCGGTGTAGCCAACCCCCCAAAGTGAAATCTACTGACACGATGCCCAAAATGTACATAGAGCATCAATTTTTTTACTGAAAAAATTCATGAAATTCCCTGTCAAAAGCCAATCACAGCTTCCCTGTATCCTGATCACAAAACACACTGCTGTGTGCACGAGGCATGAGTGGGAGCATGTACCCATATGTCCTCCCAGAATGGTGTTTGTCCTGTCTGGCTGTATATGTGCAGTGGCCTGGAGGGAAGCAGTTAACCTTTTCGCTGCTAGGCTCTGTGCTTCACTTTTAAACTTAACTGGCCAGACCATTTTTGCAATTTTTCCATTGCTTTATTATTTTTCCCTTACAGTTTTCAGAGTTTGTGCAAGACTCCCGAAACCATATATTTTCTAAAAGTACATGACCAGTAGAATAAAAAAAAATTGCTACTGATTTTTAGGAAATCTCTAATAAATGCTACTTTGCCATTGTACAAGCTTACATATATGGGTCATAATTGTCCGCAGAAATTTGACAAAGTATGGGCGGCCTGGGTTCAGGCTAGACATCTTACAATATGAGCAACTGCTAAGCCTTTCCTGTATTATGTTTTGAGCCTTGAGATTTCTGACATCATCATTCCTCCCCTGCTAGTGGTGTATAGGTGCTTTTGTAGACTTTCTTTGATCCTCCTCGGCTCTGGCTTGATCCCCCTTCTCCCCCTCCCCGCTCTGGTTTCTCTGTTACTTACCTGCTGGATCCCCCCTCCCCTCTCTTTACCTCCTGAGTTTCTAGTTCTATGTGCTCTAAGAGGAGGTCTGAGTAGCAATGGTAGCTCACCCTGCCTAATCATATGGAGGTTCTCCGGTTCTAATATTGTTTTACACTGGCAGAGTGACATGATATGAGCAGTCATCTGAGACCAATGAATATGCTAGACTATCCATTTCATTTGCATATACAGTATGTACCAACGAGACATGATGCATTTATTGAGATATGATTGTAATTATCATATGTGTGTCCTTATTTCGAAGTGTATTGTGCAGATATTTCAATAAACATTCCTTCTGTTAAATTGCACCTTTTTGCAAAAAAGTTAAAATTGATCATGCGCAAAAATGTAAATATCAAAATTTCTCTAAAAATCTGGAGGTTTTCATTTTTCACTTACAGCTTTCAGAGATTGTAAAATACCCCCCAAACCATATATTTTTCTGAAAGCACATGATCAGTAAAATAAAAAAAGGGTGCTACAGATTTTTTTTTTTTTTTTTTGTTTACAAACTTTTTTTAAGGCCCTATTATATTTGTGTAAATGTTTCTCAAAACAATATTTTCTTTAAAAATACACTAAAATCCTTAGCAGATACAAACACAGCAATTGTTACAAAATCCCTGCTCAATTCCTACTAAATGTAGAAGTTTAACCTGTATTGAGTTAATAAATAACAAATATTTGTAAATTTTAAATTGCGTCTTTTTGCAAAATGGTGAAAATCGAATGTACGCAAAACTGTAAAGAAAGATATTTCTATAAAAATTTGAAGGTTTTAATTTTTCACATACAGCTTTCAGAGTTTGTAAAAGACATTTGTGAAAACACATGACCAGTAGAATTAAAATAAGGTGCGACTGTAGGGGCACAATAGTTGCGCAACCCAAATGTTTATCAATTTGCAGTTTTCACTCAAAAAACACTAAAATCCTTATTACCATACAAAACACAACATAACTTACAAAATCCCTGCTAAAATATTACTAAGTCGTTGTTCACATGGGGGTGTACTAAAGCGTACGCCCATGCAGGGCCATATGGAGAGCTGTGTTTACCTGCACATGGATGCACAGGTGCTCTGTGCATCCCTGTGCAGATAGTCCCATTGATGTCAATAGGGATGCAGAGGCTGTAAGGACAAATCTGACATCTGTTCGGGTGTAGGCGCATGGCCACAAACGCAGACAATGTCAGTTTAGGGGCAAGCACCCACACAGATGTCAAGTTGGGAGCAGCGCCTGCGTCCATACATCTGCTGTGTCCCAATTGACACGAATGGGACTGCCTACACAGGAATGCACAGAACACCAATGCATTCCCCTGCAGCCACTGTATCCTAATTGACATTGATGCGACTGCCTGCATGGGGATGCACAGAACACTTGTGCATCTCTGTGCAGCTAAACAGGGCCTTATTGTAGTATGCCCCACAAGAATGAGACCCTAGGCCTTGTTTAGACTTGTGGTTGGGGGGTGTCAAAACTGTGCTGTTCAGTTGTGTTTTTGCCATTGGCCAACCTTCCCCTTTTAAGGTGCAATAGGAAGTAGACAGGCTTGTTTATATACTGCAGCTGCAATGCGTCGCTTTGCCCCCATGGCAAAGTTGCTTTGCACCCACTTAATGCTACACATTTAAGTCAATGGGGAAGTCCCCAAAATGCCCTGCAACTGCGTGCAATACATGTGGCTGTGGCGCATTTGGGGTTAAAACAGGAGGTGAGGAAGCAGCGGATTCCTCACCGCCTGTCAGTAGCCACTGGAATGTAAACCTAATGTGGCTCAGGCTTCAGAGGCAAGGGAGACTTATGCCCCGTACACACGGTCAGATATTCTGATGGAAAAAGTCTGATCGGATTATGTTGTCGGAAAATCCGATCATGTGTGGGCTACAGCGGGCTTTTTTCGTCAGAATTTCCGACAGAAAAAAATTGAGAGTAGGATCTAAAATTTTCCGACAACAAAATCCGATCAGACTTTTTCCGATCATGTGTAGAAAATTTGTGTGTAGAGGAAATTTAGAGATGAAAGCTATTGGTTGCTCCCCTGTACCTAGTCCCGTTGTACGTTTTGTACGTCACCTCGTTCAGAATGATCGGATTTTCCGACAACTTTGTCCGACCGTGTGTGTGCAACACAAGTTTCGGGCAAAATCTGTCAGAAAAAATCCCCCGGATTTTGTGGTCGGAATGTCCTATTTATTTATAGCGCAAAAAAAAAAAAACGAAGAGGTGATCAAATACCACCAAAAGAAAGCTATATTTGTGGGGAAAAAAGGACGGCTATTTTGTTTGGGAGCCACATCGCATGACCGAGCAATTGTCAGTTAAAGCGACGCAGTGCCGAATCGCTAAAAACGCTCTGGTCTGTGGCCAGCCAAATGGTCCGGGGCTGAAGTGGTTAAACGGACATAAGTCAGTTTACATCCATCGCTCCATAAAGCATCATGGAGGGTCTGACTGGGTCCGCCTGAAAAACTGACCCAATCGGTCGGCCATTGTGAAATGTATTTACTTATTTATTTATTTTGTTTTTTTAACAGGCACAATTCATTTTTTAAAATATTTTTACATATTTTTTTGTAACCACTTCCCGACCGGCGCATGATGATGTATGTCGGCAGAATGGCACGGGCAGGCAAAAGGGCGTACAGGGGCAATCCTCTTTAAGATTGCCGCCGGCGGCACGTGCGCGTTCTGGTCGGGACCCCCATGAGTCCGGTCGCGGGTCCCGCAGACTCGATCGCCGTGGGGATACCCACGATCGTCTCACGGGTTGGCTGAACGGGGAAATGCGGAAGTAAACAGCATCTCCCCGTTCTACCTAGCAACTAGTGACACTGATCTCTGCTCCCTGTGATTGGAGCAGAGATCAGTGTTCACTAAATCACAGCCACGCCCCCCCCACAGTTAGTAACATGCCCCTAGGAACACTTAACCCTACACTGCCACCTAGTGGTTAATCCCTTCACTGCCAGTGTCATTTACACAGGAATCAGTGCATTTAAATAGCAGTCACAATAAAACATTGCTGATCGCCCTAGTTACTAGTAAAAAAAAAAAAATATTATAAAACTATCCACCATTTTGTAAATGCTATAACTTCTGCGCAAACCAATCAAAAATCACTTATTGCAATTTTTTTACCAAAAATATGTAGAAGAATACGTATCGGCCTAAACTGAGGAAAAAATATATATTTTTTATATTTTTGGGGGATATTTATTATAGCAAAAAGTAAAAAATAATGTGTTTTTTTTTCAAAATTGTCGCTCTTTTCTTGTTTATAGCGCAAAAAATAAAAACCGCAGGGGCGATCAAATACCACCAGAAGAAAGCTCTATTTGTGGGGAAAAAAAACGTAAATTTTGTTTGGGAGCCATGTCGCACGACCGCGCAATTGTCAGTTAAAGCAACGCAGGGCTGAATCGCAAAGTGGTCTGGTCTTAAGCCAGCAAAATGGTCCGGTCTGAAAGTGGTTAAGGGGGGGGGGGGGGGAGGTTGGAGAGACATTAATCAGTGGGAAGCTGACAATTACATCCAGCCACGGAGATCAATGCTGACAGAGGGGGAAAGCGGGCAATGCTGGGGGTGTGAGATGTGCTGGAGGGGGATATCAGTAGCAGAGGAAGGGGAGGCATTTTAGTTGCAGGGGCAGCAGGTTGGGCGGAGAGACAGAGAGCAGTAGGAGACAGGGAGGCAACAGCGATGGGGGGGTCACATTTTAGGTGAATAGCTCTGTTTAGTGGATTGTAATTTGCTGATCAGAGCTATAGGATTGTTCAGCAGAGTCTGCTGAACAATTCTTATATAAGTTTATGGTTTATATAAGTTTATGGTCACTGAAGTGACCATGAGCTTATAGCAGAAGGATACGTACGGGGTCCATACAAGCTAGTGTCAGTGCTGAAGGTCCATACTTCGGTACATCCTGTCATTCAATATCCCTTTTCCTTTTAAACTGCTTTAAACATTTAATGCAACATGGCAGCCTGGAGGCCTTCTGTCCATAGTTAGAATACAGAACTTTTTCAGAAATGTAATTCTCTTCTTGTGATTTGCTAATTTTTCCAAGAAATTGCACTAAGTTACAAGTCAGATTTTAGGCATCCACTGCAACAAAAAAAATTATTTTGGTGACATACTCACAAAGGAATATTACTTCTAGAACCCTACAACTTAGAACACTGCAAGTGCATTAGCTGATTAGGGTTGAAAAACAGCTGTTTCTTCAGCGCAGAAACAGGTAGGAATCTGCAACAAAGTTTTTAAAATCCATTCAATGTACTTTGATCACCAAGAGGGGATTCGTGTTAAGTCACATTTTACTGAATATTAAATGCTAAGCCCCCATTCACACCTATGCAAATTAGATTTTCCTGCGTTTCCCTAATTCGCATAGTAGGAGAATATGACTGGCTCCCTATGGAGCCGGTTCACCCATCTCTGGGTGGCTGTGGGGCGCATTGCACAAAAATGTGCGTCTTTGGCTCCATTTCAGGGCAGAATTCAGGCATAGAATCGGCCCTGAATCATCCCTGAAACAGGAAACAGGGACGCACAGTGCTCCTGTGCGATCCGCAGCGTGCTATAGTGTGAACCCGGGGCTTAGAGATCATTTTCAGTGTTCGATTAAGGTTTAAAGAGTTAGTTTACTTTTTCTAAAAACTAACACCATACACCCTCCCCACCACCCAGTCTCTGCTGTACTTACAACTGTGGGTAATGAGTTGTTAGTGCCCATGCAGCTGGTGCAGAAGTCGAGGGATTTGAAATCCCTCCTCACTCCTCTTTTATTGTAGTGTTAAGTTTCAGGGTTTAAAGTAGACGCACACCCTAATAAGACACAAAACACTTCAAGGGCCTAGAGTACTGCCATAAAGTTAAAATATAATGCAGACCAACTGCAGTATGAAAGACTCCTTTTGGTATGCTACATCAGTGCAGCCCTCCTCATATGGGGGAATCTGGTAGACAACTGCAACAAAGCACACAGGAGAGTACAAACACCAATTGTATTAACAAAGGTTTATTGAAAAAAAACAAAAAGGCAGACAAATCCATACTCACAAAAATAGGAAATAAATGAGCGTTGTCTTATACCAAATAATGATCCAGTGGGGGTTTCTTATGGCCCAACTTGATGCACCACTATGTTGGTAAGCTGACAAGTTTTGTAGTGCTGCATCAAGTTGGGCCATGTGACACCCCCACTGAATTGATATTTGGTGTATTACAATTCTCATTCATATCCTTTTTTGTGAGTGTGTATCTGGCTGTTTTAATGTTGAAAAACCTCTGGTAATGCACTAGGTTTTTGCACCCTCCTTTGTGCTTTGTTATAGATGTAAACATTAACTGAATGGCAATTAAAGTGGTAGTAAACTCTGCTTTTTTTTATCTATCCGGTATGAAATATTAAAAGTGTATACCATTTAATATAGTCATAGTTCAGAGACACCACTAGAGTAGGTATGTTAATATCTATATACTGTATAATACACTCAAAAAGAGATATTCCTAAAATTCCTAGTGGGACACTGGACAATGAAGACCCAAGACCAGATGGTCTTGGATCTTCATTGTCCAGTGTCCCACTAGGAACTTTGACTATATTAAATAATATACACTTTTAATAGGTATATAGCTTTACTCCACAACTTGTATTGCTCTTATACCTACCAGTAGAGTTGGGCAAACAGTACAAGCCGAGCAAAAGTTCGACTCAAACATCGCCAGTTCGCCCGTTCGGCGAACACCCCAATTTTGCTGTGCGCTCGTTGGGATGTTCGCCCACCGAGCACCCCACAATGCACTGTGTGCTGCATAGTCCATAGCTGGTTGTTAAGGAGCATGCCGAAAAGCTGTCTGCTGTGTCCTTAACAATGGAGTCATGAGCTGTTAATGGGCTTCCCCGCTGACAGCTGAATAAAAAAAACATTTCCGGCAATAGAAAGAAGTGAAAAAAATGGTGTATGGGTCCCCACAATCCATACCAGGCCCTTCACATTCTTTTATTAAAGAAAATTAAAAAACAATGACCTCATTGTAGATCGTCATGCCTGCCGCACCCCAAAAAAGCATGCTCTGCACCACGATGAAGGCTATTTTTTTATAAAGAAATTGTCAAAAACTAACTCCTGTCTATTTATATTTGACACTTTTTTGGTGAATGAGTAGGGGTAAAGTGTACCCCTACTCATTCACCAAAAAAGTGTCAAATATAAATAGACAGGAGGTAGTTTTTGACAATTTCTTTATAAAAAAATAGCCTTCATCGTGGTGCAGAGCATGCTTTTTTGGGGTGCGGCAGGCATGACGATCTACAATGAGGTCATTGTTTTTTAATTTTCTTTAATAAAAGAATTGTCAAAAACTGCCTCCTGTCTTTATTTGTTTTTGACACTTTTTAAAGGGGGCTTCCAGATTCTGATAAGCCCCCTGAATGCAGACCCCCACAACCACCACCCAGGGTTGTCGGGAAGAGGCCCTTGTCCCCATCAACAAGGTGCTTTGCGGCAAAGGGGGAAGAGCCCCCACCCCAAAGCACCTCCCCATTTTTTTATTTTTTTTTTTCAAAATGTTTTTATTGAGAAGAAAATATACATAAGACATATGTACAGAGTACTGTTAGTCATTTTTACAGAAACTACACAAGATCAAAACAGAGAGAGATCTGGTCTGTCAGCAAGACAGAACAGTTGATGAATAACAGTTTGGTAATTAGAACAAAAAAAAACAGAGCAGCCTTTTGACATAAGAAATCTCTACCTGATGGGATTTGTGAAGCTGTGTAGACAGAAAGTGTCTGCCCAATGTATACTGTCAAATATCCATTCTAGATAGAACAATAGACTGGATGGATCTGACTTCTAACCCCTGATAAGTACTAACTTAGGGGGGGGGGGTATAACCAGGAAGGTACATGGGGGGGAGAGAAACAGTTGCAGGCTTCAGAGGGTGCAACGTCACGGGGGGGGGGCTCCAAAAGTGTCCACCAAGCGTAATAATAAATTAAGAGCTAGTAACAAGGAATGACTGTATGGGTTACGGATCCTCCGGGATTGGCTCATCATAGGTGAAGGAAAGCGTGTGAAGATCCAGTTGGTCATCTAAGTAGAGAGCTGAGGAGATGAACAGTTGGCATCTGTTGAGAAAACGAGATCTGGATTTGAGGTCTTTGAAATCCGTGAGGAGTCGTTCTCTGTATAGAAGACTAAAACAGTCCTTTTTGAGTTGGGTGATGGGTGGACTTTGAGGTGAAATCCAATGTCTGAGGATGAGTCTCCTTGCGATGAGTAGGCATAGCAGGATCCAATCTTTTGAGGGAAGTTTGGAGGCCGTCCCATTGAGGGATGCGGCATTAGAAGAAGAGGGTGACCAAGGTAGCAGTAAGGAGTCCCAATATCCAAAAATCAAGAGAAGAGGATCTTTGGGGAGTTTCAATAGCGTGACTTCAAATATGAAGGAGATAACTTGATCCCAAAATGAGGAGATGAAGGAGCAGGACCAAAAGTGATGTGAGAGTGAGGGTTTGGTAGCTGAGCATAGGGGGCATGAAACTCCCTCCTTCTTGTATTTGGGCGAGAGGAAGGGAATATATGCTCGGTGAGCTATTTTTAGCTGAGTTTCCCTCCATGTTTCATTAGGTGTTAGACGGAGAACCCTTTGAAGGCCAGACAGAATCTTTTCGACAAGATTAGGATCAGGGAAGTCTTTGTCCCAGTTGGCAATGGAAGAAGAAGTGGGAGGCGGAGAAGAGTCAAGTAGAAGAGGCTTGTAAATGTCCGAGATAGTGAAGTGACCATTCTTTAACAACCGATCCAAGAAACTTGGTTTAAATCTTAAAGACTCTTTTTTGCAGGTACTAGATACAGTGGTGTGAAAAAGTGTTTGCCCCCTTCCTCATTTCCTGTTCCTTTGCATGTTTGTCACACTTAAGTGTTTCGGAACATCAAACCAATTTAAACAATAGTCAAGGACAACACAAGTAAACACAAAATGCAATTTGTAAATGAAGGTGTTTATTATTAAAGGTGAAAAAAAATCCAAACCATCATGGCCCTGTGTGAAAAAGTGATTGCCCCCTAAACCTAATAACTGGTTGGGCCACCCTTAGCAGCAACAACTGCAACCAAGCGTTTGCGATAACGTGCAATGAGGCTTTTACAGCGTCCTGGAGGAATTTTGGCCCACTCATCTTTGCAGAATTGTCCTAATTCAGTTACATTAGAGGGTTTTCGAGCATGAACAGCCTTTTAAGGTCATACCACAACATCTCAATAGGATTCAGGTCAGGACTTTGGCTAGGCCACTCCAAAGTCTTCATTTTGTTTTTCTTCAGCCATTCGGTGGTGGACTTGCTGGTGTGTTTAGGATCATTGTCCTGCTGCAGAACCCAAGTTTGTTTCAGCTTGAGTACACGAACAGATGGTCGGACATTCTCCTTCAGGATCTCTTGGTAGACAGCAGAATTCATAGTTCCTTTTATCACGGCAAGTCTTCCAGGTCCTGAAGCAGCAAAACAGCCCCAGACCATCACACTACCACCACCATATTTTACTGTTGGTATAATGTTCTTTTTCTGAAATGCAGTGTTCCTTCTACGCCAGATATACTTGGACACACACCTTCCAAAGAGTTCCACTTTTGTCTCATCGATCCACAGAATGTTGTCCCAAAAGTCTTGGGGATCATCAAGATGTGTTGTGGAGAAATTGAGACGAGCTTTGATGTTCTTTTTTGCTCAGCAGTGGTTTTCTCCTTGGAACTCTGCCATGCAGGCCATTTTTGCCCAGTCTTTTCCTGATGGTGGAGGCATGAACGCTGACCTTAACTGAGGCAAGTGAGGCCTGCAGTTCCTTGGACGTTGTTGTGGGATCTTTTGTGACCTCTTGGATGAGTCGTTGCTGCGCTCTTGGGGTAATTTTTGGCAGCCGGCCACTCCTGGGAAGGTTCACCACTGTTCCATGTCTTCGCCATTTGTGGATAATGGCTCTCACTGTGGTTCGCTGGATTCCCAAAGCTTTGGAAATGGCTTTATAACCCTTTCCAGACTGATAGATCTCAATTACTTTCTTTCTTAATTGTTCCTGAATTTCTTTGGGTCTCGGCATGATGTGTAGCTTTTAAGGATCTTCTGGTGGACCTTACTGTGTCAAGCAGCTCCTATTTAAGTGATGCCTTGATTGTGAACAGGTGTGGCAATAATCAGGCCTGGGTGTGGCTAGAGAAATTGAACTCAGGTGTGGACAACCACAGTTATAGTATGTTTTAACAAGGGGGCAATCACTTTTTCACACAGGGCCATGATGGTTTGGATTTTTTTTTCACCTTTAATAATAAACACCTTCATTTACAAATTGCATTTTGTGTTTACTTGTGTTGTCCTTGACTATTGTTTAAATTGGTTTGATGTTCCGAAACACTTAAGTGTGACAAACATGCAAAGGAACAGGAAATGAGGAAGGGGGCAAACACTTTTTCGCACCACTGTATAAAGCTGACACATTGATTGTAATAAAACCTATGGGAAGGAGGTAGGGAGAATTGGGTAGACACCTTTGAGAAGGGAAGAGTCTTTCCTGTTGTGGGGTCACAGAGTGCGGAGAAGTTTGACAGGCCATGCTCCCGCCATAGATCAAATGGTTTGCAGTGTGTACCGGGAAGAAAATCAGGGTTCCCTTGAATAGGTAGGTGGAAGGAAAAGTAGGATGGGAGTTTAAGGATTTTTCTGGTCTCTCTCCAGGCCAAGGCAGTATGACGTAGAAGGAGATTATGTTGAAGTGGGAGGGGAATAGATTTCCACCTGCAATGTAGGAGGGCCACCAGGGAATAGGGGTGAGCCATTTCAATCTCCAGTGCATAATTGGAGTGCCGGGATTGGTGAGCCAGCCAGTCGAGGCTAGTTCTAATTAAACAAGCAAGGTTATACATTCTTATATGTGGTAAGCTAATACCCCCCTCGCTCCTGGGTAGGTGCAGTTTTCTAAAAGCTATACGTGGTCTTTTGCCATGCCAGAGGAATTTGGAAATTTTAGAGTTGAGAGCTGAGATATCTCTGTGTTTCAGCAATAGCGGAATAGTTTGCATAGGATACAGTAGTCTGGCGAAGCTGATCATTTTGACAAGGTGGCACCTTTCCAAGAGCGATAGGGGGAGATCCATCCAGTTAGACAGTTTCTGAGAGATTTTGCTAAAAAGAGGGGGGTAGTTAAGATGGTAAAGAGAAGAGGGCAGTTTCCCAATCTTAATTCCAAGGTAGGTGATATGTGACGTGGCAACTTGAAAGAGAGAGTTTTTAGACCAAGGGGGCATAGATTGACCACCGATTGGGAGAATTTCGCTTTTAGAGTAGTTTATGCGGAGACCCGAGCATATTCTAAAATTATCAAAAATACTTCTAATTGTCAAGATGTCAGCTGGGGGGTTAGATGTGAAAATGAGGACATCATCCGTGAAGAGTGATGAACGCAGTTCCGTGGAGCCTACCGTGATGCCTCGAATGGGAGCATTGAGAGATAGGAATCTGGAGAGGGGTTCTAGAGCAATGTTAAATAATAGGGGGGGATAGAGGGCACCCCTGCCTGGTTCCTTTGTGAAGGCGGAATTCTTCTGAGAGAAGACCCGCTGCAACTAATTTAGCTGAGGGCGATGCATACATTGAGTTTATAAGGTGACAGAAAGGGCCGTTAAAACCCATCTTGGAGAGTGATAGTGCTAGCCAATCGAAATTTACATTATCAAGGGCGTTTTCATCGTCTAGGGTGATTATGGCATAGTCACCCTTGGGATCTTGTTTGGCTTGTTCGAGGGCTAATAACACCTTGCGAATATTCAGGGTGGCCGTGCGTCCTTTTACAAAACTGGATTGCGCAGGATGAATGAGGTTGGGGAGGATTACTGCTAATCTGGAGGCCACTATTTTCGATAGGATTTTGACATCTATGTTAAGTAATGAAATAGGCCTGTACGAACCTGGTTTTAATGGGTCTTTGCCCTTTGCTTAATAATTGCTTGATTGCTCGTAGGGAGATATGGGCCACCAGCCCAAATGCCGGAAAAGACAGATTGAAGCATAGGTATCGTTATGTCTGGGAGTGTTTTATAAAACTCGCTAGTAAAGCCGTCAGGGCCAGGGGCTTTTGAGGGGCGCAGATTTCTAATGGCTTGTGTTATTTCGTCTGTCGTGATGGGGGCATTTAGGGATTCTAGCTGGACGGGAGAGATGATAGGAAGGTGCATCTTGTCTAGGAAGGAATGTGCAGCGTCTTTGTTAATAGGGTCTGGGCCATATAGGGCCGTGTAAAATTTCAGCATGGCTTTGTTAATATCAGGAGGGGTGGAGTGCACTTTCCCCCGGTGATCTCGAAGCGAGGTGATGTGGGTCGGTCGGAAAAATCCCTTGCAGAGCCTAGAAAGTAATTTCCCAGACTTATTTCCAAATTTGTGAAAGGTGGCATCTAGATGGGCCTTTTTTGTAAGTTCAAGGGTAGTTGCCCAGGCGCCGAAAGAGGATTTAGCTGCCGACAATTCATCTCTGTCGGTGGAAGTGTTAGAAGTGATTAGTTTGAGTTGTGCACCGTGTAGTCTAGTGCTGGCTAGCTTAAATTTAGACAGCGCTGTTTTTTTAAAAGTAGTGGCGTATGATATGATCCTACCCCTCAGGTAAGCTTTACCAGCATCCCAAAGGAGGTTTGGGTTGCTGGAATGGGAGGCATTGGCTGAGGAGAATTCTTCCTAGGAGCGCATCATATAATTTTTAAAGTCAGTGTTGTTGTGTAGGAATGAGGGAAAGCGCCAGAGGTTAGGGTGAGGTGGGAGATCTAGTTGTTCAAGGGTAAGTGATATTGGGGCATGGTCAGAAATGGCAATGTCTTCTATCCCAGTGTCAGAGACATAGGGAATAAGGTTGTCGGAACCAAATAAGTAATCAATTCTGGTCAGGGTTTTGTGGGGGTTGGAGTAGAAAGTAAATGCCCTTTCTGTTGGATGAGATAGGCGCCACAGGTCTGAAAGACGTAGGGAGTCTATGGTTGATGCGAACAAAGTGGGGGCGGAGGGAGAGGGAGTTACTACTGAAGGTTTTGGTGTGGACCTGTCGTCTGTCAAGTGCATAATGTCATTGAAATCTCCCCCAATCAAGTGGGGTAGATGGGAGGGGGTAAGGAGTAACGAGGATAATAGGCAATAAAAGGACTTTGTCGGGCTGTTAGGGGCATAAACGTTAGATATTAGTAGCTCCTTAGAGCCGAGTTTAATTCGGATTGAGATAAAGCCCCCCTGGTCGTCTGTGTCAGTAGAGAGGACGGAGCACGGGAGGTTTCTGTGAATCAGTAGGAGGACACCAGCTTTGCGCCCCACTGCTTCTGAGCCCAGGACTGTCCCCACCCACAGTTTCTGCATACGATGGAAGTCAGATGAGTGGAGGTGGGTTTCCTGGAGTAGCGCTATGTCGGTTTTTAACCGTTTAAGGTGTCAAAGGATCTTCATTCTCTTGTGAGGAAAACGGAGACCCTTCACATTCCATGAAATTACCCTAATGCCCCATACACACGCTCGGATTATCCGAGGACCAGGTCCGTCGGATCATGTCCGTTGTACTTTGTCCGATGTTGGTTTAGCGTACACACGGTCGGACAAAGTTGTCGGAAAATCCGATAATTCTGAACGTGGTGACGTTTGTTGCCTACGACGGGACTACGTAGAGGCTAGTAGCCAATAGCTTTGGTCTAGTAATGTGATCTGAGCATGCGTAGCACTTTGTCCGGTCGGAATTCGCTACACACGATCGGAATTGGTATGATCGGACTTTGTTGTCGGAAAATCTATCCAGCAGGAGATAGGACTTTGTCCGTTGGACAATCCGATGGAAACTGTCCGATGGTGCCTACACACGGTCGGAATTTCCGACAACATTGTCCGATAGGACAGAATCCATCGGAAAATCTGACCGTGTGTATGGGGCTTAAGAGGCAATGTTAAAGAGGAGATTTTTAAGGGGATCTGAGACCAATGTACTATAGAATGAATATAGGAGACTTGGATGAGACATGGAGTATGAGCTGTTAGCTATTGGGTAGAAGATGCATGAGGTAGTGCAACAAGGGAGGAGTGGGATGGGAAAAGAGGATGGAGGGAACCAAACAGGGAACCACAACAGGAATATAGTAAACATAGTTGTGGACTTCACTTTTTTCCACATGAATTGACTGTGCAAGCGGCTCCCCACACAGGACCCTAAATGAAGGAGGGAGATAGCGGAGGTGCCTGAGAGCCCTGGGACTAGGGGCACGAAGCTTGAGAGGTCCGGTTTGTTATAAAAGAGGGAGTGGAGAGTGATGCACAGCGGATTCAAATTGAAAAAAGGGAAAATTAGGACACAGAGCCAACATAACGTTAGTGCTGATCTAATATTTAAAACCAAACACTCGGATGCAACACTAGGATAAACAGTTAAGCAAGGCATTATGACATCTGCCGATGTCCCTCGGCCAGCGGGCCTGTTAGTAGCATTGAATTGAATTAAATTGAATTTAAACAAAAATCCGAACCAAATTTAAATCTAAATTCAAATTGAACTCAAATCAAAGTCCACATTACCGTGAGGACATGAGAAATACCAAAAGAGGAAGAAAAGAAAGAAAAAAATAAAGATAAACATATATATGCACAGTGGAATTTGCAGGAACAATGGAGGCTGTGATAGAGAGTCCGGGTTGGAGCAGCATAGCGGCCAAAGGGATCAATATGGGAGTATTGATTGGTTGCCGGTTCTAAGTGGCTTCGGAATAGACCCTGCAACAGGGTAGGGCAGGTCGGTTGGAGGATGTGCGGAGAGACAAGTGTCAAAAAGAGCATATGTAGAAAAAATAAAATAAAACATACGACCTGCGGTGAAGGATGAAATGACTGCGATCAGAGCCAAGAGTTCAGCGCAGAGTGTTTCTGTTGCGATGATCCAGAGCAGAAGACCTAAAGCGCTTGGGGGAATCTTTCCGTGGGCTTCTTTGTTCCAGAGAGCGGAGGCCGGTGGCAGACTTGGAAGGCGTCTGGTGGAGAGAGTCCGGGCAAAGAGCGGATGAAGGATTCTGCTTCTGAAGGATCTTGGAAGGAGAGTTGTTCCCCATTTGGCGATTTAAGACGTAGGGTTGCGGTGAATGCCAGAGTAAATTTTATTTGCTGCTTGAATAGTTCGGAACAAACCGGTTGGAAGGCCTTCCTCTTCTTGGAGACTTTGATCGAGTAGTCAGCGAAAATGAGGATTTTTACCTCATCTATTTGAAGAGCCGGAGATTGCCGGAATGTTTGGAGAAGAATGGATTTGTCTGCGTAATATAGGTACTTGGCAATGATGGGGCCTGGGGATTTGCGTTCGGGTTTGAGGGAGCCCATTCGGTGTGCGCGTTCCACTGTAAATGGGCCCGAGAGGCCCATTGCTTCGGGGATGCGTTTGGAGCAGAAGTCGGCAAAGGCAGCATTGGGTAGCGACTCCGGGACGCCTACGAATCGCAGGTTGCTCCGTCTGGATCTATTTTCCAGATCTTCCAATTTCTGGATAATGTATTGGTTGGTCTTGGGGAGTGCTCAGTAGCTTGTGCTTGGTAAAGTTCATCCTCTACTTCAGATAGGCGATGTTCATTTTCATTCAGCCTATTGGTGTTCAGACAGCTGGGCCTTGATTTGTTTCATGCCAGCATTGACTGCCTTTTCCACAGAGGCTGCAATCATAGGGGTCAGGAGGGCAGCCACTGCTTGTGCTATGCGCTGCGTGTGTCCATCTTCCTCAGGGGAGGTATCAGTATTATTGTCCCCTGGAGGAATTATATTAGAGGGTGGTAAAGCTGGGCCCTGGGGTGCTGAGGGAGGTGAGGCTGAGATTGCCTGGTTAGAGCAGCCACTAACCTCCATAGCTCCTAATTGAGTGTCCGTCACGGCGGACGAGTAGGCCGAAGCTCGGGGGCTTTGCGGCCTGTCCGATGGGGCTGTCACGGCCGTGTACAATCGAGCGCCGGTTTTCTCCAAAAAACGGTCCATCCGTGCCCTGTGGGTGGTAGGGGACCCTCGGTGAGGCGCAGTTACCTCATGCGGCGCCGGAACCGGAAGTGCCTCCCCATTTTTAGGGCATGTGACCTGGTATGGTTCAGAAGGGGGGAGCTCACTCTTCTGTCTTCCCCTTTGCTGAACTGCCAGGCTGCATGCTATGGTCTTTGAGGGGGACCCTTTTTTTTTAAATTTTGCAGAGGGGTCCCCTTAATATCCACACCAGACCCAAAGGGCCTGTTATGGATTGGAGGGGACCCCCATGCTGATTTGCATTGCCGGCAATTTAAATGTCTTTTTTTTTCTTTATAGTTTTGCTGTAACAGGATCTATACACAGTATAGATGCCCCTGTCACGCTCACGTACCTGACAGGTGAGCCCGATACAGCAGGGGAAGGTCTCCCTTACGCGCCTGGTTCGCGGCCCCTGGTAGTATAGACAGGAGACACGGGAGCACAAGCTGGTATGAGAGCCTGGCGGGTGAGTGCAGGTGAAGAGGTCCAACGGCTCCGGTGCTGCTGAGGTGGCGTCTGCTAGGCAGCTGGTAACTGGCAGCGGATGCAGGGCAGGAGCTGAACAACAAGTCCACACACAGGCACTATACTGGGGGGCAGGCAAGTTCACAGTCCGGGTCACTAGCAGGGTAGGCAGCAGGCGGGCAACGTGGTACAAAGGGGCCGGCAGGTACAGAGTCCGGGTCACAAGCAGGGTTGGCAGCAGGCGGGCAAAGCGGTACAAAGGAGCAGGCAGGTGCAGGGTCAAAGACAAGCCGAGGTCGGGTACAGGCAGAAGACAGGATAATCCAAGGGCAAGCCGGGTAGTCAGGAGGGCAATCAGGAGACTCAGGTAAGGCAAAGGGTGCGGGGGTACTGGGAGCTGAAGATCGGACAGCACTGAGCACAGTGCATGAGGATGCTAAGTAGGCCGGTTGGCGCCCAACGCAGCGCGCGCACCGACGCGATCACGCACATGAACGCGCCCACGGGCGCAGGCTCGGGTATGCGCACAGCGGCGCTCCACAGGGTGCCCATCGCTGGGTCGACTATGGGAAGATCCATGACAGCCCCACTTTACAGTCAGACTAAGGGGACCCCCCAGGCACTATATTTAAAGGCATTTTTCATGTTTATTGTTTCACTTTAAGCATCAATAAAAACAATCTGTTTTTTAAAAAAATGCTTGCTTTGATACATGTCCCCCTGGCAGTACCCGGACCCCCATACCCTTTTTATGGCCAATAACTTGCATATAAGCCTTCAAAATGGATATTGATTTTTCAATTATGATTAGTCCCATAGACTTTAATAGAGTTTATGGTTCGGGTCCGAACTTTTGCGAAGTTCAAGACTTTTGGCGCAAACCGAGCCGGCCATGTTTGGCCCAACTCTACCTGCCAGGTATACGTTTGGTTTTCAGTGTTTCTCCAGCTGATTCCCTTCTGGGTGTGGGTAAGCCATTTCATTCCTTTCTTGGTTTTCCCAATATACATATGTATGTTTATGTTATTATATACATTTATTATGGTGTAATTATGGTGTAATTTATTATCTTTTGTAGATACTCTGCTCTCTAAAAAATACTCCTGAAGAAGTGGATAGAACCACAAAACATGTTGAGAACTGGATAAACTTTCTATTATAGACTGTATCATCTAGTTTATGGTATTGATATGTATGTCAATGTATCAAGAGTGTTTTTAGTGCTTCTTTCTGTTGGCACAGTGTTTTGTGTTTATTAATTGATGTGATAAAGCTTTTCTACTTTTAACATTCTGTTGTTATAGTGTCTATGCCAGATCCATTAAAATCCACATTGCCTCAGCTGCATCCTTCTTTGACATAACAGCCTGCATAATGTAGGTTAGTCCACTTGTAGTTTTTTTTTTTTGGAAGCCTGTGACGCAGAGAATTAAAAATATTGAATATTTATTTTACAATAAAATTAGTTAAAGCTTATAAGAGAGATAGACATTGGCCTTATGTATACTTTAATTCTATGTGTTATAGTACCTTTTAACCACTTCAATACAGGGCACTTTCTCTCCCTACCTGCCCAGGCCATGTTTCAGCTTTCAGCGCTGTCGCACTTTGAATGACAGTTGTGCAGTTATGCAACACTGTAACCAAATTTTTATTCATTTTCTTCACACAAGTAGAGCTTTCTTTTGGTGGTATTTTACCACTGCTGGGTTTTTATTTTTTACAAAAAAAAAGAAAAAAGGGCAAAAAGTTTTTCTTAGTTTCTGTCAGTAAATTTTGTAAATAAGTAAATTTTGTCCTTCCCTGATGTGCGCTGATGAGGCTGCACTGATGGGCACTGATGAAGTGGCACTTATGGGCACTGATATGCAGCACTGATAAGCACTAATAGGTGGTACCGATAGGCGACACTGATGAGCGTCACTGATGGTCACTGATGTGAGGCACTGATGGGCAGCACTGATGAGCAGGCACTGATGGGCACTGAAAGGCAGCAATGAGGAGCACTGATTGGTGGCACTGATTGGTGGCACTTATAGGCACTGCTGGGGCATTACTGTAATCAGGGCACTGATGTTCAATGCCCTGATTACCTGCTCTGGTGTCCCCTGAGAGGAGATGCCGCTGATCGGCTCTCCTTGCTACACACCCTGTCTGTAAGGCAAGAAGAGCCGAATACCGGCACTTCTGCATTTACATGTGACCGCTGTAATTGGACACAGCTGATCACATTGTGGCTCTTTACAGAGATCGGGGTTGCACCATGTCCTAGGAATGAGAGCCACACCGCTCCTCTGTCATTTGATGGTGGGCAAGTGGTTAAGGGTTTATTTAGGTTTAAGGTTGTGTTAGGCTTAGGTAATGTGATGAGCTAAATATCTAAATTAAAACTTAGTGATACGTATTTCAAACCAGAATATAACTATTGTGTACTTGTATTACAAACCACTTTGGTACCAGTCCCAGGCATAAATATTAGAACCCACAAAGGGGAAAGAAAAGGGAAAAAGGGTCTTTGTGATATCATCAAAATATGCAGAGTGTAGACAATATATAAAAGATAACATCACATATTCATTGAGATAACATTAAAAGTAACCCCGTAACTCTTGGAGAACAGTTAGCAAAATTACAAATACAAAATATTACAGGTTGATAAGGTATATCATATCATATCACTTAATCACTTGTGACAGTGAAAAAATGGAGTAAGAACATGATGAGCCCCGACCCGTTTCAACTGATTAAGTCTTTCTTAGGCGGATGGCAGTCTTAAAGGATCTCTAGAATATACATAAAGATAAGTATAGCAAACAAAACTAAACCAAAATACATTAAAAATACACATGTTAAAACATATAAAGGTTATACAATACACTTACATGATACAATTCACGATCTTAGCATACTATGCTGGAAGTTCACAGAGACAGGGGGTAACAATGCCAGGGAGGTGGAGCATGTGTCCAGAGCACAAGGCATATGTAAAGGATCAGCCAGTGTAATTGAAAATATCCTAATGTGGAAACACAGATAAATTCTGTGAGCAAAATAACCATAACAATCATGATGAAGGTTCGGTAATGGCTATAGAGAGGTAAAATTCATCAATACCTGTATCTATGGTTATTGTTCCCAGGAAAGAGGTTTGTATCTCAGACTAGGGGATTAACCCCCTTTGCTGGAGCAGAGAGATGAGCTCAAGATGACCCTTGAAAAAGCTATAAAAAACAATAAAATTCAAAACTCTGTGGTCTCTATAGACTAATGAACATATTGACAAAAAGTAAATCCCAAAGAGCCTGATCTTACCAGTGAGGGAGTGAGCTCTATCAAGACAGGATGTGACGCTGTTATTTAATAACTAGAGAAGTCTTTGTGCTGCCTCTGCGATGAAAAAAAATGAATAAGCCATAAATTGAAGCAGTGTAAATGGAAAACGTGATATGGTCACATGTCTGTGAGCCATCAATCAGCAGAGTGCAGCTGGATGCCCAAATCATAGACTGCAGGTGTGGGTATAGGGTGGACTTGCAGGCGTATCATGGGAGACATGTGTCTCCAATATCCCCCACTGTCAGCTCCATACAGCAGGCCTCATCACGGATGACGTAATTTCCGGTGTGCAGTGCCGCACATCGTGGCATCATTTCTGGGACTAGTGAGGTTGCAGCTGCCATGATGGAAAAAGGTAGCACATTACAGTAGATGGAGAGCATTGCCAACAAGCAGCTAAACAGGAGGGTGGAGAAAACCAGCGCTGTCCTGTGGGAAAAGAACAGGTCCTCCTGATGGATGGAGGTGTCCGATTCCCATGTTGGCCCCCCCCTAGGAAATCAGAGAGGGCTGCACATGCCGGGTGCAAAGAATACATGGAAGAAGAAGGAAAAGGAAACAAACACCATCCCTGGAAAAACAAAAGCAAAAAGTTATCCCCTGATCCGGGGGAACCTCCAGCATTTACATAAGCCATAGAAAAATAGTAATAAGATGAAAATGTTGTGTGAAAACAGACAGAACCAAGAATAGGTATAAAAAAAGGGGAATGGGGAAAACAAAGGGAAAAGAAAGAGGGGGATGGATTCAAATTAGGTGTTTTGAGCACCCAGAGGTAAAGCCATCCAAGTATGGTCTAAAGTTAATACTCTTGTTTAACCCGGGGGGCTTTGTAGCCCTGAGCTTGTGCATCCACCAGGTTTCCTTCTGGAGCAGAATTTTATTCCAGTCTCCACCCCAGGTATCCGGTGAATGCTTATCAAGAGCCCAGAAGAGGAGTGGTGAAACATGATAGTTATGTGAGTTGATCATGTGTCTCCCTATAGCAGAATGTACATCTCCTGAGTAAGGATGAGCCCGGTGTTCGATTCGAACCCATGTTCGAATCGAGCACCGGGTGTTCGCTCGCTCGGCGAGCCCAGAACTATTGGGGCCGCTCGCATCAAATTCGTGTGATGCGAGCGGCCCCGCAATGCATTGCGGCCCGCGCAGTGCAATGCTGGCTGATGATTGGCCAAGCATGCACTTTGACCCCGCATGCTTGGCCAATCACAGCGCCGGCAGCGAGGAGAGCCATAATTGGCTACAGGCAGGATGCCTGTAGCCAATTGTAGCTCAGGGGCTTTAGTACACGCCCCACGGTATAAGAGGCCGCCGCGCCGGCGGCCTCGCATATTATGTTTCAGTCAGTGTCAGCGTGTCAGTGTGCTGCTGACTGCTGACAACAATATGTGCTCTATTTCTGGGGATATGTGTGTGCATGCTGTTAGAACAGCATTGCAGTATCACATCTGGGGGGTGTCTATAGGTGGCCTGTGAAGGGGGCAGGTTTCCTGTGCTTAGAACTTTCCCTGCAAAAAAGTGTCATTTTTGCAGGAAAAAAGCTATTTAAAATCACTCGCGGCTAATGAATTGATGGCTCCTGTAACACAGAGAACTGTCATTCATTAATAAAAAAACAAAAAAAAAAGCGTAGGGGTCCCCCAAATTCAATAACCAGGCCCTTCAGGTCTGGGATGGATATTAAGGGGAACCCCAGCCAAAAAAAAAAATGGCGTAGGGTCCCCCTCAAAATCCATACCAGACCCTTGAGGTCTGGTATGGATTTTAAGGGGAACCCTAGCCAAAAAAAATGGTGTGGGGTCCCCCTCAAAATCCATACCAGACCCTTATCCGAGCACGCAACCTGGCAGGCCGCAGGAAAAGAGGGGGGGACGAGAGCGGCCCCCCCTCTCGCCTGAACCTTACCAGGCCACATGCCCTCAACATTGGGAGGATGCTTTGGGGGTCTAAGACCCCTAAAGCACCTTGTCCCCATGTTGATGAGGACAAGGGCCTCTTCCCCACAACCGTGCCCGGTGGTTGTGGGGGTCTGCGGGCGGGGGGCTTATCGGAATCTGGAAGCCCCCTTTAACAAGGGGACCCCCAGATCCCGGCCCCCCCCCCTGTGTGAAATGGTAAGGGGGTACAAAAGTACCCCTACCATTTCACCAAAAAAAGTGGCAAAAAATGGTAAAAATGACAGGAGACAGTCTTTGACAATTCCTTTATTAAAATCTTCTTTCTTCTTTCTTCATCCTTCGGTTTCTTCATCTTCTCCTTCCTTCATCTTCTTCCATCTTCTTCTTCCATTTTCTTCTTCCTCCGATCCGCTTCTTCTTGCGCTGGTCTTCTCGTCCTTCTCGTCCGGCATCTTCTTCCGTCGGCGTCGGTGTCGGTGTCGGTGTCTTCTTGGGCCGCTCCGCGCAATGGGAGGCTCCCGCTGTGTGAGGCTCCGCTCCATCTGACAGGTCTTTTATAATGGAGGGCACCTGGTGACCCCGCCCCCTCTGACGCACAGAGACGTCATGGGGAATTCCATGATGGCTTTCCCCATGATGTCAGAGGGGGGCGGGGTCACCAGGTGCCCTCCGTTTTAAAAGACCTGTCAGATGGAGCGGAGCCTCACACAGCGGGAGCCTCCCATTGCGCGGAGCGGCCCAAGAAGACACCGACGCCGACGGAAGAAGATGCCGGACGAGAAGGACGAGAAGACCAGCGCAAGAAGAAGCGGATCGGAGGAAGAAGAAAATGGAAGAAGAAGATGGAAGAAGATGAAGAAGGAGAAGATGAAGAAACCGAAGGATGAAGAAAGAAGAAAGAAGATTTTAATAAAGGAATTGTCAAAGACTGTCTCCTGTCATTTTTACCATTTTTGCCACTTTTTTGGTGAAATGGTAGGGGTACTTTTGTACCCCCTTACCATTTCACACAGGGGGGGGGGCCGGGATCTGGGGGTCCCCTTGTTAAAGGGGGCTTCCAGATTCCGATAAGCCCCCCGCCCGCAGACCCCCACAACCACCGGGCACGGTTGTGGGGAAGAGGCCCTTGTCCTCATCAACATGGGGACAAGGTGCTTTAGGGGTCTTAGACCCCCAAAGCATCCTCCCAATGTTGAGGGCATGTGGCCTGGTACGGTTCAGGCGAGAGGGGGGGGCGCTCTCGTCCCCCCCTCTTTTCCTGCAGCCTGCCAGGTTGCGTGCTCGGATAAGGGTCTGGTATGGATTTTGAGGGGGACCCCACGCCATTTTTTTTGGCTAGGGTTCCCCTTAAAATCCATACCAGACCTCAAGGGTCTGGTATGGATTTTGAGGGGGACCCTACGCCATTTTTTTTTTTTTTTTTTTTTGGCTGGGATCCCCCTTAATATCCATCCCAGACCTGAAGGGCCTGGTTATTGAATTTGGGGGACCCCTACGCTTTATTTTTTTTCATTTTTTTTATTTTTTATCAATGACTTTTTTTATGAATGAGTTTCAATGAATCACTGTTCTCTGTGTTACGGGAGCCGTGAATTAACATTAGCCGCGAGTGATTTTAAATAGCTTTTTTACTTTCAAAAATGACACTTTGCGCAGAGACAGTTCTAAACACGGGAAACATGCGCCCCTTCACAGGCATACTATAGACACCCCCCAGGTACGAAATTTAAAGGAATATTACACTTTTATTGTTTCAATTTAAGCATTATTAAAATCACTGCTCCTGAAAAAACGGCCGTTTAAAAAAAAAAAAATTGCATTAATACATGTCCCCTGGGGCAGGACCCAGGTCCCCAAACACTTTTTATGACATTAACATGCATATTAGCCTTTAAAATGAGCACTTTTAATTTCGAACGTTCGCATCCATTATAACTAATAGGGTTCTAAAGCTCGCACGGACTTTAGGTCCGTTCGCGGGTTCTGGTGCGTGCCGAACTCCTGAGGTAGCAGCTTTAATATGCTTTAACATGCTCTTTGATTCTGCGCCAGAATTCACGCTCTGTCCTTCCGATGTAAAATGCCCCACAGGGGCAGTCTAGAATATAGACTACCCCCAACGTAAGACAGGTAACATAGTGTTTTGGTCCGAATTTATAACCATTAGGAAGAGTATGTGATCCTGATGACCTAACATATTGGCACCATTAGCATGACCCACATGCCTTGGTTCCCAGGGAAGAATTAGGTGTAACATGGGAAGATATGAACGTACTAGAGACTAATTTAACCCTGATTGATGGTGCCCTCCTATAGGTAAATAGAGGGACACAGGATATGAGTTGAACATTTTTTGAGTCTGCTGTAGAAGGTGCCAGTATTTTTGTACTTGTGTTTTTTTATTTTTTTTTATTTTACTGAGAGATATAAAGACCGTACATGACAATGATAACAGCTTTTGTAGTAACATTTTTACAGAGTCATTTTAGATAAATGAAACCTTGTATCCTAGGGGTCTTAGACAAACAAGTCAGAGTGGAGTGACTAGTGAGATACATCATAAAAGCATCAGGGCAATATCTAATGAGACTAATGAAGTATCTGGATGGATCTTTTTGTACAAAAACACCTAGGATTACAAGATGGAACACAAAGAGTAACAGGAAGAGGAGAGGTGGTGGATTAGAGGAGGGGGGTGGAGTGGAAAGAAACAATGTTTCATAGGTAAAGGGAGGGGGCGCCATGGTTATCGTAGCGTTGATGAGAGCGGTGGTTGTTTTTTCACTGTGTTGGTAGAGAAGGTTGAAGATGATGGGTAGAGGCCTTGAGAATATATTCTTGGGACATGGTCAGTCCAGGTGTCAAATAAAATTTGCCAGTGGTGGGTTGTCCGTCAGGAAAGACTGTTTCCCCTGGGCTTGAGGGGGGAGGCCCATAGTATGAGAACGAGTACTGGCCAAAATTGTCTAGGTCTTCTGTAGAAAGTGCTGAGAGCATAAAGGGTTGCCACTTGGAGTAGAGGCGAGCTTTAGATCTTTCATGTTTGAAGTCTGTTTTGAATTGGTCTTTGAATAGTAGGAGTAGGAGCTCTCATTTGATTTGGGTGATTTTAGGGCTGTGAGATGAAGTCCAGTTTTTCAAAATGATTCTCCGTGCGACTAGGAGGCAAATCAAAGACCAGTCTTTGTGAGAGGGTAGCTTATTTGAGTTTCCAGAGGTAGTTGAGTTTGTATTTTGGGACCATGGCAGAAGTTGGGGGCCCCAGTAACCAAAGACGAAAAGCAGGGGGTCCTTTGGTAGCTTTAGTAGGGTTACTTCAAAAATGTATGATAAGACCTGATACCAGAAGGTGGACATGTATGAGCATGCCCAAAAACGGTAAGTAAGGGATGGTCTTGGTTGGTGGCAAAGGGGGCATTTGGCATTGTTCGGTTCTTTTTTGGAAGAGAGGAAGGGTATGTGGGCTCGATGAACAATATTCAGTTGAGTTTCTCTCCATATTTCATTTGGGGTTAAGCGTTGTACTTTGTTGAAACCCTGTAATATTTTGTCTTCCAGGTCTGCATTCAGGAAGTCTTTTCCCCAGTTAGCCACAGATGAGGATGCCAGAGGGGGGGGGGGGGGGGGGGGGGGGGGGGGGTAGTCTTGCAAAGAAGAGATTTGTAGATATCTGAGATTTGTATGATCCTTCTAGGAGTAGCTGGTCTGTGAAGTTTGGTGTGAAACATTTACAAACCTCTGTGCATGCGTCCTTTAGGAAGCTGATGCATTGCCAGTAATGGAAAGCATGGGCTTGGGGGAGTGAGAAAGTTTCAGCAATGGTTGAAAAGGGTAAAGTTTGCCCTGTTTCCATGTCGCATAGAAAGGAGAATTTTGTAAGGCCTTTTTCTTGCCACATGGTGAATGGTTTATGTTCCAGTACAGGAGGGAAGCTAGGGTTCTCTTGTATTGGTAGGTGGCTTGATACGAATGGGGAGAGCTTAAGGCTTTTCCTGGTTTCTCTCCAGGCAATAGCTGTGTCTCTCAGTAGGAGGTTGTGTTGGTATAAAGGTGGGATTGATTTCCACTTGCAGTGAAAGAGGGCCACTAAGGAGAACAGGCGGGCCATTGCAGACTCCATGGAGTAGTTGGAATACCGTGAGGGTTGTGATATCCAATCCAGACTAGTTCTCAATAAGCACGACATGTTATACATTCTAACATTTGGGAGACGAATACCCCCTTCGTGTCTGGGAAGATATCGTTTCTTTAAGGCTATACGTGGTCTTTTGTTTTGTCATACACATTTTGAAATGGCTGAATTAAGGAGTTTAACATCTTTATGGTGAAGGAGTAGAGAAATAGTTAGCATTGGGTATAATAATCTGGCAAAACTGACCATTTTCACCAAGTGGCATCTTCCCAGGAGTGAGAGAGGTAGATCCATCCAGTTACCTAGTTCTTGAGAGATTTTTGTAATCAGAGGAGGGTAATTAAGGTGGTATAGAGAGGAAGGTAGTTTCCCAATTTTGATTCCAAGATAAGTGATGTGGGAGCTAGCGACTGCAAAGATGGAATGTTGGGCCCAGGGGGGGGTTGGATGGAGTTCCTATGGGGAGAATTTCACTTTTGCCATAATTAATGTGGACCCCTGCGCAGGACCTAAATTCGTCAAATACCTTTTTGATAGTGGACATGTCAGAGGAGGGGTTCGCTGAGAATATAAGAACATCGTCCACAAATAGGAAGGTTCGCAGATCATGTTTGCCGATTTTAATTCCATGTAAGGGGGCTGATTGTGCTAGGTGTCTGTATAGGGGTTTTAGTGCAATGTGGAAGAGGAGCAGGGATAAGGGGCATCCTTGCCGGGTACCCTTGTGGAGGCGAAATTCATCTGAGAGTAGGCCTGCTGCCACCAGCTTAAAGCGGAGCTGCACCCACACAAAAAAATATTAAAAGTCAGCAGCTACAAATAATGCAGCTGCTGACTTTAAATAAATGGACACTTACCTGTTCCTGGTTCCAGCGGTGTAGGCAGAATGTGACGAAAGGCCGCTCGTCTCTCGCTGCCCCGCCACCATCCTCTGTCAGGGAATCAGGAAGTGAAGACGCAACGTCTTCACTGCCCGGTTCCCCACAGCGCATGCGCGAGTCGCGCTGCCCGCCTCTATTGGTCCCCGCGGTGTCCTGGGAACTGTGTTTCCCAAGACACAACGGGGGCAGCTCCGGATAGTGACGGGGCAGCTCCGGATAGGGGCGGGGCAGCTATCCGGAAGTGGGTGCAGATACCTGTATTATACAGGTATCTGCATCCCCCTCCCCCCTGAAAGGTGCCAATTGTGGCACCGGAGGGGGGGAGGAATTCGATAAGCAGAAGTTCCACTTTAGGGTGTAACTCCGCTTTAACTGCAGGAACTGTGTACATGGTGTTAATGAGGAGGCAGAAAGGACCTGTGAAACTCATTTTCATCATCGTCACGGAAATCCTTTTGAAGCTGACATTATCGAAGGCTTTCTCCGCATCTAACATAATGATGGCGTAGTCTTCGTCTGGATTATTTTTGGCATGTTCCAAGGCTAGAATAACCTTTAAAATGTTCAGTGTGGCTGTTCTGCCTTTTACAAAGCCAGATTGGGCTGGATGGATCAGGGAGGGGATGATGGCAGCAAGCCTAGAGGCAATAATTTTGGATAGGATTTTGACATCTAGGTTTAATAAGGAGATGGGTCTGTAGGAGCCTGGGTCTTGGGGGTCCTTGCTTTTTTTAGAGAGTAGTTTAATAATTGCCTGATTACCCGTTGGTAGATATGGGCCGCCGGACCATATGCCATTGTATACCTTGTTTGTAGGGTTTTTGTAAAATTCACTAGTGAATCCGTCAGGGCCCGGGGCCTTAGAGGGGGTTAAGTTGCGGATGGTGTTTGAGATTTCGGATGTAGAGATAGGAGCACTGAGAGCTTCTAGTTGTGAGGCGGTGACTATGGGAATGTCTAATTTCTCAAGGAAAGAGTGTGCTGCCTGTTTCTCTATGGGGTCTGGAGCATACAATGCTGAATAATATTTTAGCATTGTTTTATTTATTGTTTGTTGTGTGGTATTCACATTGCCGTTAGTGTCTCGTAGGGAGGTAATGTGGGTTGGGCGGAAGGGTCCCTTGCAGAGCCTGGCTAGTAGTTTGCCTGCTTTGTTTCTGAACTTGTGGAGGGTGGCATCTAAGTGTGCCTTTTTAGTTAATTCAAGTGTGTCTGCCCAGATGTCGTATGGCCTCTTGGCTGCCTGCCATTCGTTTCTACTGTCAGTGGATACCCTGGTGTATAGGGCTCTTTGAGCCTGGTGTAGTCATGTGCTGGCTAATTTGTATTGTGATAGAGTATTCCTTTTAAAGGAGGTAGCATAAGAGATGATCCATCCCCTGAGGAATGCTTTGCCGGCATCCCAGAAGAGGTTTGGGTCATCAGAGTGGGGGGGCATTGGCCAAGGAGTATTCTGTCCATGATTTTTCCATGAAATGCTGGAAGTCAGTGTTGTTATGTAGGTACGAAGGGAAGCGCCATATCTTGGGGTGGGGAGGTAGGTCAAGATTATCGAGTTGCACTGAAATTTTGGCGTGGTTGGAAATGACAATGTCAAGGATGTCTGCACTAGATAACATGGGGATTAGGTTGTCAGAGACAAAAAAAATGTTGATTCTGGTAAATACATTATGTGGATTGGAGTAGAAGGTGAATTCCCTGTCAGCAGGGTGTGTTAGACGCCAAAGGTCTTGGAGGTGGAGGGATTCCATTCCATGGTGGATGCAAAGTGCGTGGGAGTGGTGGAGTCAGAACCTGACCTGGGGCGTTTAGGGGATGTTCTGTCATCAGTCTGATGTAAAATGTCATTGAAATCCCCTCCAACTAAGTGTGGGAGGTGAGTGTTTTGAAGTAGCCATGTAGATAGTTCACTATAGAAGGGTTATTGGGGGCGTATATATTTGAGATTACTAGGTCTTTGGATCCTATTTGGACATGTGCTGAAATGAAACGTCCCTGGCTATCTGATTGTACGGATGAGACCGTAAAAGGGAGAATCTTGTGAAATAGCAGGAAAACTCCTGCTTTGCGTCCAATAGCGTCTGAGCCTATGACTGTGCCTACCCAGAGCTTTTTCATACGATGAAAGTGTGTTTCCTGGAGGAGGGCAATGTCAGTTTTTATTTGTTTGAGGTGTCGGAGGATCTTCATTCTCTTGTTAGGGGATCTAAGCCCTTTTACGTTCCAAGAAACAATTTTCATGTTGGGGGGTTGGAAAAGGGAATTGGGCTGAAGTTACAAATTTGTCAACGTGTATTTACTTACTCTGAATGGTCTAAGGTTATCAGTGGTGTACCCCAAGGTTCAGTGCTGGGACCCTTACTTTTTAATATCTTTATAAATGATATTGGGTCTGGGATCAAAAGTAACATTTCTGTCTTTGCAGATGACACCAAGCTATGCAGTGGAATAACATCCTTAGAGGAGGTCTCCAATTTACAAGCCGACATCAATGCTCTATCTAATTGGGCGACTATGTGGCAGATGAGGTTTAATGTTGATAAATGTAAAGTTATGCACTTGGGGGCTAAGAATATGCATGCATCATACATGCTAGGGGGAGTACAACTGGGGGAATCCGTAGTGGAGAAGGACCTGGGGGTTTTGGTAGATCATAAGCTCAATAATAACATGCAATGTCAAGCTGCGGTTTCCAAAGCAAGCAAAGTCCTTTCTTGTATTAAGAGAGGTATGGACTCCAGAGAGAGAGATATCATTTTGCCCCTGTTCAAATCATTAGTAAGACCTCATCTGGAATATGCAGTTCAGTTTTGGGCACCAGTTCTCAAAAAGGATATCGGGGAACTGGAGAAAGTGCAGAGAAGGGCAACCAAACTGATAAGAGGCATGGAGGAGCTCAGCTATGAGGAAAGATTAGAGGAACTGAATTTATTCATCCTTGAGAAGAGGAGAATAAGGGGGATATGATCAACATGTACAAATATATAAGGGGTCCATATAGTGAACTTGGTGTTGAGTTATTCACTTTACGGTCAACACAGAGGACAAGGGGGCACTCTTTACGTCTAGAGGAAAAGAGATTTCATCTCCAAATAAGGAAAGGTATCTTCACAGTAAGAGCTGTGAAAATATGGAATAGACTCCCTCCAGAGGTGGTTCTGGCTAACTCAGTAGATTGCTTTAAGAAAGGCCTGGATACTTTCCTAAATGTACATAATATAACTGGGTACTGACATTTATAGGTAAAGTTGATCCAGGGAAAATCCGATTGCCTCTAGGGGGATCAGGAAGGGATTTTTTTTCCCTGCTGTAGCAGATTGGAGCATGCTCTTTTGGGGTTTTTTTTGCCTTCCTCTGGATCAACTGTGGGTATAATATGGGGTTTATTGGATTGTACGATATATATTTTATTTTTATTTATTATTTCTTTTTTTTTTTTTTTATGGTTGAACTGGATGGACTTGTGTCTTTTTTTCGGCCTAGCTAACTATGTAACTATGTAACTATATTTGGCATGAGAGGTTATAAACATACCAGAATGTAGGATACTATTCCCGCTATAGAAGTATGGCGTCAGGAGAGCTGGTGTCGTACCAGTGCCCCAGGATAGATAGCTGTGGGGAGTGGGAGGGAGTGGGGGGATCAGAAACAAAAATAACACATGCAATCAAACAAACTTCACTTTTTTCCACATGGAGTCACTGTGTAAGCCAGCTCCCAGCGCATGACCCTGGTGGTATGACATACGAGAGCCCGTATCTTAATAGAAGATTTTTAGCGGCTGTCACAGGTCTGTATACGATGAGGCCAGGGGTGATCAAATGGTATATTCAAAACAGTTTAGAAAGGAAAACAATTATTTCTAGCTGAAAAAAAAAGAAAAATTTCCGTAGAGCAACGCAATGATACATATATGGCCACCATAACGGTGGTCACATCAGCAATTAGAACAGATGGAAAAGGGAGAAACAATGAAAAGATTAAACAAGGCAAAAGCAAACCTGAGGTGATGCATTGTATGCGACCTTGAAGGAATGGTTAGCAGGGATGAGAGTTGCCCCCTCTCTCAGCACGGCATAGTGTTGGTGAGGGCCTGAAGCATTTGGGGGAATCTTTTCGTGGGCTTCTTTGGTCCAGTGAGCGGTTGATCGGAGCTGCTTTGGATGGGGTGTGGGGATGCAGGCCTAAATGCAGAGATCGTAGGAAAACTTCCGCTTCAGAGGGGTCTTGGAATGAAAGTTGTTCGCCATTAGGGGTCTTGAGGCGGAGAGTGGCCAGAAAGGCCAGTGCAAATTTTATTTGTTGTTTTTAGAGTTCCGTACAGACTTGCTGAAAAGCTTTCCTTTTCCTTGAAACCTCAATTGAGTAATCTGCAAATATCAGGACCCTTATCCCATCAATTTGAAGTGCACAGGATTGTCTAAACTTTTGTAGAAGAAGGGCCTTGTCAGAATAGTTTAGGTATTTGGCGAATATTGGTCAAGGTGTTTTGCGTTCAGTGTTGAAAGATGTCGTGCAGTGGGCCCTTTCCACTGTGCAGGGGCCTGGTAGGCCTAATGCTTCTGGGATGTGTATGGTGCAGAATTCAGAGAAAAAAGGTGATTGCAGCCAGTGGCATAACTAGAACCTTCAGGGCCCCAGTGCAAGAAACCATGGAGGGTCCCCCTGACCTCCAGCCAGGGCCCTTCCCACTGATCACGGGGGCAGCAGGACCTGGACAGGAGGGGGAACAAATCCCCTCCCTTTTCCTCCTGCAGCCACTTAAGGCCTATCAGAGGGAGAGGACAAGAAGCAGACTTTTAGTGGCTGCAGGAGAAAAAATTAGGGGATTTGTTCCTCCCCCCCATTCAGGTGTTCAGGGGCAACATGTGCGCCATTGCAATTGTGACCCCTGTAGTTACGCCCCTGTGATGAGTGGCAGAGGTGGTGGTGGGAGATGGGATTAGTGGCAGCAGTGGTGGTTAGGGAGAGATAGAATCAGTGGCATTGTGTGGGGGATGGGATGGGGGGCAGTGGTGAGGGAGAGATGGGATGAATGGCAGTGGTGAGGGAGAGATGGGATGAGTGGCAGCGGTGGGGGGATGGGATCAGTTGCAGCAGTGGTGGTTGGGTGGGGATGGGATCAGTGGTGGTGGTGGGGGGATGGGATGAGTGGCAAGGGTTGTGGCAGTAGTGGTGGTGGTGTGGGGGGGGTATAAGTGGTGGTGGTGGTGGTGGTGTGGAGGGAGGGGGATTATCAGTGGCAGTAGTGGTGGTGGTGTGGGGGGTATCAGTGGTGGTGTGGGGGAGGGGGGGTATCAGTGGCAGTAGTGGTGGTGGTGTGGGGGGGGTATCAGTGGTGGTGGTGTGGGGGAGGGGGGTATCAGTGGCAGTAGTAGTGGTGGTGGTGGTGTGGTGGGGGTATCAGTGCATCTGTGGCAGCAGCGTGGTGGTGTGGGGGTATCAGTAGCAGTAGTGGTGGTGGTGTGGGGGGGGGTGGGGGGTATCAGTGGGGGGGAGGGAATATCAGTAGCAGTAGTGGTGGTGTGGGGGGGGGGGGTATCAGTGGCAGTAGTGGTGGTGGTGTGGGGGGGTATCAGTGGTGGTGGTGGTGGTGTGGGGTATCAGTGGCAGTAGTAGTGGTGGTGGTGGTGTGGGAGCGGGGTATCAGTGGCAGCAGCGGTGGTGGTGTGGGGGGTATCAGTGGGGGGGAGGGGATATCAGTCTTAGTAGTGGTGGTGTGGGGGGGTATCGGTGGTGGTGTGGGGGGGAGGGGGTATCAGTGGCAGCAGTGGTGGTGGTGGTGGTGTGGGGGGGGGGGTTCAGTGGTGGTGTGGTGTGGGGGGTATCAGTGGCAGTAGTGGTGGTGGTGGTGTGGGGGGGTTTCAGTGGTGGTGTAGGGGAAGGGGGTATCAGTGGCAGCAGTGGTGGTGGTGTGGGTGGTATCAGTGGCAGTAGTGATGGTGGTGGTGGTGGGGGGTTCAGTGGTGGTGTGGGGGGAGGGGGGTATCTGTGGCAGCAGTGGTGGTGTGGGGGAGGGGGATATCTATGGCAGTAGAGGTGGTGGTGTGGGGGGAGGGGGTGCCACTCACTTGCAGATCACTTGGTTCCCTCTCCTTGCTTGGGCGAGCAGAGATGATGGGCGGGGCCTGTGAGTGAAGGCGGAGCCGGAGAAGATGGGCGGAGCGGCAGGGACTGTGCCTGTGAGTGCAGGCGGTGACTTAGAAGATGGGCGGGGACTGTGAGTGAAGGCGGAGCGGGCTGGGAAGGAGAAGATGGGCGGGGACTTTGCGGGCGAAGAGGATGGGTGGAGCGGGCGGGGACTGTGCCCGGGAGCACAGGATGGGCGGAGAGGATGGGCGGGGACTGTGCCGTGTGCCTGTGAAAGCGGGCGGGGAGGATGGGCGGAGCAGCCAGAGATAATTAGGGGGCGGAGCGTACCGGGACTCCACGCGAATGACTATCTCCCGGGCAGCGGCAGTGGGCCCCCATACAGTGGCGGAACTGAAGGGCCCAGTCGCAAATGGGACTGGTGCGACCCTGATAATTCCGCCACTGATTGCAGCGATTCTGGGATGCCCACAAATCGCAGGTTGCTCCCTAAATCGTCCAGTTTTTGGATAATATATTGATTTGTCTTGTCCTGGGTTTGTTCCATGGCTTGCGCCTGGTAGAGCTCCTCTTCCACGCTAGATAAGCGGTGCTCTAGCTCATTGAGTCTGGTGTTATGCTCTCCTAATTGGCCCTTCATCTGCTTCATCCCTGCATTGACAGCTTTCTCACCTGATGCAGCTATCATGGGGGATAGGAGAGCAGCCACAGCCTGGGCTATGCGCTCGGTGGTATCGTCCCCAGCTTGCTGTGTGGAGGAGGCATGTTGTGTGGATGGGACATGCTGGGAGGAGGAGACCTGAGGACAGAAAGGGGGGGGGTCGTGCAGCCGCTTACCTCCATTGCCACCGCCAGTGTGTCAGGAGGAGGGCTCGGGTAGGCTGAGACCGGGGCCTCGATTTGCGGCTGGGCCGGCGGCGCCACCAGGGCCGCTTGAGTGTGATTGCTGATTTTTTCCACAAAAAGGTCCTTGTGGGGTGGGGGTGCTTAAAGTGAAACAATAAAAGTGTAATATTCCTTTAAATTTCATACCTGGGGGGTGTGTATAGTATGCCTGTAAAAGGGCGCGTGTTTCCCATGCTTAGAACTGTCCCTGCACAAGTGTCATTTTTGCAGGAAAGAAAGTCATTTAAAATCACTTGCGGCTATAATGAATTGTCCGCTCCCGTAATACAGAGAACAGTCATTGAAAGTCATTGATGAAAAAAAAAAAATATGCGTGGGGCTACCCCCAAATTCAATTAGCAGGCCCTTCAGGTCTGGTATGGATATTAAGGGGAACCCTGGGTCAAATAAAAAAAAAAAATGACGTGGGGTTGCCCCTAAATATCCATACCAGACCCTTCAGGTCTGGTATGGATTTTAACCACTTGCCGACCGCCCCATGTAGATATACGTCGGCAGAATGGCACGTACAGGCAGAACCACGTACCTGTATGTGCCATTCTTCAGGCGGTTGGGGGGTCCGATCGGACCCCCCTCCGCCGGCGGGGACGGTCGGCATCGCTTCAGGAGCGATCCGGGACGAGGGGACGGCCAGTGGTTTCTGGCCACCCCCTCGCGATCGCTCCTGGCGAATGAAAAGCTTCCCCTTCCTGTCTATTGTATAGACAGGAAGGCGGAAGTGATGTCACGCTCGGTGCGCCGGTCTATGTGACCGGAACGCCGAGCAGAGAAGATGTAAAGGTTAGTGCACAAACAGTACACTGACACCAGTACACATAGGCACACAATCCACCCCCCTGTCACCCCCAGATCACCCCCCAGATCACCCCCTCCCCCCCCAGTCACAGTGTCACTAATTGCAGTGATCATTTATTTACTGATCACTGCATTTAGTGTCAGTGTGACTGTAATAACTGTCAGGGCAGTTAGTTTTAGGTCCTAGGTAGCCCCCTACCCCCCCCTAATAAAGGTTTAACCCCCTGATTGCCCCTAGTTAACCCCTTCACCCCCTTTTGCCAGTGTCACTAAGCGATCGTTTTTCTGATCGCTGCATTGTGTCGCTAGGTAACCATTTTTTTTTTATTTTAACCGCCATGTTTTATATAGGTTCATAAATAGTTTTATAGGTCAGGTACCCCCATATTACAACCTAAATAAATGTTTTAACCCCCTGATTGCCCCTAGAGTTAACCCTTTCACCAGTAATCACCGTATAACTGTCACTGGTGACGCTGGTTAGCCAGTTAGTTATTTCGTTATTTAGGTTCCCCGTCAGGTTTTTATATAGCGTCAGGTACCCCCATATATTACCTAATAAAGGTTTAACACCCTGATTGCCCCTAGTTAACCCTTTCACCCCCCTTTTGCCAGTGTCACTAAGCGATCGTTTTTCTGATCGCTGCATTAGTGTCGCTAGGTAACCAGTTTTTTTTTAGGTTAACCGCCATGTTTATATAGGTTCATAAATAGGTTTATAGGTCAGGTACCCCCATATTACAACCTAAATAAAGGTTTTAACCCCCTGATTGCCCCTAGAGTTAAACCTTTCACCAGTGATCACCGTATAAAATGTCACTGGTGACGCTGGTTAGCCAGT
This sequence comes from Lithobates sylvaticus, assembly GCA_028564925.1. Taxonomy (NCBI): domain Eukaryota; kingdom Metazoa; phylum Chordata; class Amphibia; order Anura; family Ranidae; genus Lithobates; species Lithobates sylvaticus. Next base: position 256,276,910 of record CM053027.1, on the reverse strand, counting down.
TAGTTATTTCGTTATTTAGGTTCCCCGTCAGGTTTTTATATAGCGTCAGGTACCCCCATATATTACCTAATAAAGGTTTAACCCCCTGATTGCCCCTAGTTAACCCTTTCACCCCCTTTTGCCAGTGTCACTAAGCGATCGTTTTTTCTGATCGCTGCATTAGTGTCGCTAGGTAACCAGTTTTTTTTTGTATTACTGTTACGGGTGACGCTGGTTAGTTAGCTTGTTTTTTATACTGTCAGGGCACCCGCCATTTATTACCCAATAACGGTTTAACCCCCTGATCGCCCGGCGGGTGATATCAATTAGGTTTTAGGGTCAAATAAGGTCTGCGTCGCCCCAGGTTAGTGCCAGTACCGCAAACACCCACGCGCAAAGCATACACCTCCCTTAGTGGTATAGTATCTGAACAGATCAATATCTGATCTGATCAGATCTATACTAGCGTCCCAGCAGTTTAGGGTTCCAAAAAAACGCATTGTTAGCGGGATCAGCCCAGATACCTGCTAGCACCTGCGTTTTCCCCCTCCGCCCAGCCCAGCCCAGCCCACCCAAGTGCAGTATCGATCGATCACTGTCACTTACAAAACACTAAGCACACATAACTGCAGTGTTCGCAGAGTCAGGCCTGATCCCTGCGATCGCTAACATTTTTTTTGTGGTAGCGTTTTGATTCAGTCGCTAACAGTCAGGAGCTTTTTTACCTGTGAATCTCAAAAAAATAAAAAAAACAAAAATAGTTGTCGTTTTATTGTTCTCTCTCTCTCTCTATTGTTGCTCTTTTTTTTACTCCATTCTATTCTGCAATGTTTTATTATGTTTTATCATGTTTTATCATGCTTGCTTTTCAGGTATGTAATTTTGTTTACTGTGTTTTAGTGTTAAGCATTTTTTTGTTTTCAGGTGCGCCATTCAGTTGCAGCGCGGATTTATTTATCTTGACAGCAACAGCGTTTGCTCCCACGATACATAAAGCCGCGACTCCAACGCTGTAGGAGGTGATTTCACCACCACAGTTAAAAAAAAGAGCATATGTGCCGAAGCATGGGGGCAGCAGGGGGGGCGGAGGAGCGATTGGCTCCTAATGCCACGTACATACGGTCGAAATTCCGACCGTGTGTACACGGCATAACTTTTGCGGGAGGATGCCCCCATGCATCGGCATATATAAATGGTGCATGTATGCCCATCATTAGAAGTGGGTGGATGAAGGGAGGTATTCTAATGGTGGGCATACCCACCAATCAATCTCTTTTTTTTTCGTTCAGCCAAGAGGCTGCATGAAAAAAAAAAAAAGATTACAATATATGTCCAGTATGTTGCTGGACTTTGAATGGTTATACCAGAATGATGCCTGCAGGTTTAGGTATCATCTTGGTATCATTCTTTTCAGCCAGTGATCGGCTTTCATGTAAAAGCAATTCTAGCGGGTAATTAGCCTCTAGACTGCTTTTACAAGCAGTGGGAGGGAATGTCCCCCCTCCCGGATATAAACCGCGCCATTGGGAAATTGGGAAAGCATTTTATCACACCAATCTTGGTGTGGTCAGATGCTTTGAGGGCAGAGGAAAGATCTAGGGTCTAATAGACCCCAATTTTTTCAAAAAAAAGAGTACCTGTCACTGCCTATTGCTATCATAGGGGATATTTACATTCCCTGAGATAACAATAAAAATCATAACAAAGAAAAAAAAATGGAAGGAACAGTTTAAAAATAGAATAAAAAAGCTAAATAAATAAAAAAAAAACTAAAAAAAAAAAAAAAAAAAAAAGCACCCTGCCCCCCCTTCTCTTGCGCAAAGGCGTACACAAGCGTTGGTCTGGCGTCATATGTAAACAGCAATTGCAGCATGCATGTGAGGTATCACCGCGAAGGTCAGATCGAGGGCAGTAATTTTAGCAGTAGACCTCCTCCGTGAATCTAATGTGGTATCATGTAAAGGCTTTTAAAGGCTTTTAAAAATGTATGTAGTTTGTCGCCACTGCGTGTTTGTGCGCAATTTTAAAGCATGTCGTGTTTGGTATCCATGTACTCGGCCTAAGATCATATTTTTTATTTCATCAAAAATTTGAGCAATATAGTGTGTTTTAGTGCATTAAAATAAAAAAAAGTGTATTTTTTCCACAAAAAATGCGTTTGAAAAATCGCTGCGCAAATACTGTGTGGAAAAAAAAAATGCAACACCCACCATTTTAATCTGTAGGGCCTTTGCTTTAACAATATATATAGTGTTTGGGGGTTCAACGTAATTTTCTTGCAAAAAAAAAATATGTTTTCATGTAAACAAAAAGTGTCAGAAAGGGCTTTGTCTTCAAGTGGTTAGAAGAGTGGGTGACGTGTGACATAGGCTTCTAAATGTTGTGCATAAAATGCCAGGACAGTTCAAACCCCCCCCCCAAATGACCCCATTTTGGAAAGTAGACACCCCAAGCTATTTGCTGAGAGCAATGTTGAGCCCATTAAATATTTTTTTTTTTTGTCCCAAGAGATTGAATAATGAAAAAAAAAAAATATATATATTTTTTTTTACAAAAAAGTTGTCACTAAATGATATATTGCTCAAACATGTCATGGGCATATGTGGAAATACACCCCAAAATACATTCTGTTGCTTCTCCTGAGTACGGGGATACCACATGTGTGGGACTTTTTGGGAGCCTAGCTGCGTACGGAACCCCAAAAACCAATCACCGCCTTCAGGCTTTCTAAGGGTGTAATTTTTTTATTTCACTTCTCACTGCCAATCACAGTTTCGGAGGCCATGGAATGCCCAGATGGCATAAAACCCCCCAAAATGACCCCATTTTGGAAAGTAGACACCCCAAGCTATTTGCTGAGAGGTATTGTGAGTATTTTGCAGATGTCGCTTTTTGTCACAAAGTTTTGAAAATTGAACAAAAAAAAAAAAAAAAAATTTTTTTTCTTTACTTTCTTCATTTAAAAAAACAAATGAGAGCTGTAAAATACTCACCATGCCTCTCAACAAATAGCTTGGGGTGTCTACTTACCAAAATGGGGTCATTTGGGGGGGGTTTTGTGCTATTTTGGCATTTTATGGCCTTCGAAACTGTGATAGGTAGTGAGGAGTGAAATCAAAAATTTGCACCCTTAGAAATCCTGAAGGCGGTGCTTGGGTTTCGGGGCCCCGTACGCGGCTAGGCTCCCAAAAAGTCCCACACATGTGGTATCCCCATACTCAGGAGAAGCAGCAAAATGTATTTTGGGGTGCAATTCCACATATAACTATGGCATGTGTGAGCAATATATCATTTAGTGACAACTTTTTGAAGAAAAAAAAAAATTATTTTTTATTTTTGTCTTTATTCAATCACTTGGGACTAAAAAAAAAATATTCAATGGGCTCAACATGCCTCTCAGCAAATAGCTTGGGGTGTCTACTTTCCAAAATGGGGTCATTTGGGGGGGTTTTGTACTTCTCTGCCATTTTAGCACCTCAAGAAATGAAATAGGCAGTCATAAATTAAAAGCGGTGTAAATTCCAGAAAATGTACTCTAGTTTGTAGACGCTATAACTTTTGCGCAAACCAATCAATATACGCTTATTGGCATTTTTTTTTTTTACTAAAGACATGTGGCTGAATACATTTTGGCCCAAATGTTTGACTAAAATTGAGTTTATTAGATTTTTCTTATAACAAAAAGTAGAAAATCTCTTTTTTTTTCAAAATTTTCGCTCTTTTTCCGTTTATATCGCAAAAAATAAAAATCACAGAGGCAATCAAATACCATCAAAAGAAAGCTCTATTTGTGGGAAGAAAAGGACGCAAATTTCGTTTCGTTACAAAATTGCATGACCGCACAATTACCAGTTAAAGTAGTGCAGTGCGAAATTGAAAAAAGACCTCTGGTCCTTAAGCTGACAATTGGTCCGGGGCTGAAGTGGTTAAGGGGAACTCCACGCCAAATAAAAAAAAAAAAAAAGCGTGAAGTTCCACCCATAAATCCATACCAGACCCTTTATCCGATCACACAACCTGGCAGACCGCAGGAAAAGAGGGGGGACGAGAGAGCGCCCCCCCTCCTGAACCGTACCAGGCCACATGCCCTCAACATGGGCACCATGTCCCCATGTTGATGGGGACAAGGGCCTCATCCCCACAACCCTGGCCGGTGGATGTGGGGGTCTGCAGGTGGGGGCTTATCAGAATCTGGAAGCCCCCTTTAACAAGGGGACCCCCAGATCCCCCCCCATTTTAAATGGTAAGGGGGTACAAAAGTACCTCTACCATTTCACAAAGAAAGTGTAAAAAATTGTTAAAAAAGGCACAGACACCATTGGGAAAAGTCCTTTATTAAAAATAAAAAAGATTCCAGCGGTGGTAATCCACTCTTACTATCCAGCGATAGCTGATCTCTTCTCCAGGGTCCAGTCCAGCGATGGATGATCTCTACCGATGGTCCAGCGCAGCGCAGCGCATCCTGTTTCTACGGAGACACTGCGGGAATCCCATCACCTGACCCCACCCCCCCTCTGACACAAGGGAAAAGCTGGGCTTCCCCAGTGGTGTACGGGTGACCCCGCCCCCCTCTGATATAACGGAAACCTCTGTTACATCAGAGGGGGGCGGGGTCACCCATACATCACTGGGGAAGTCCAGCTTTTCCCTTGCGTCAGAGGGGGGTGGGGTCAGGTGACGGGTGGCCCGGTCCTCCTCAGCTAAGACCTGGGATTCCCACACTGTCTCCGTGGAGAAACCCAGGGGAAACCCAGGCCTCCCCAGTGATGTACGGATGACCCCGCGCCCCTCTGACACAAGGGAAAAGCTGGGCTTCCCCAGTATGTACGGGTGACTCTGCCCCCCTCTGATGTAACGCAGGTTTCCGGTCCTCCTCAGCTAAGACGGGAGTCCCGCAGTGTCTCCATGTAGACAGGATGCGCTGTGCTGGACATCATCGGAAGAGATCACCCATCGCTGGATAGCAAGAGTGGATTACCACCGCTGGAATCTTTTTTTTATTTTTAATAAAGGACTTTTCCCAACGGTGTCTGTGTGTTTTTTAACAATTTTTTACACTTTCTTTGTGAAATGGTAGGGGTACTTTTGTACCCCCTTACCATTTCAAACAGGGGGGGATCTGGGGGTCCCCTTGTTAAAGGGGGCTTCCAGATTCTGATAAGCCCCCCGCCCGCAGACCCCCACAACCACCGACCAGGGTTGTGGGGATGAGGCCCTTGTCCCCATCAACATACATGGGGACATGGTGCTTTGAGGGGTCACAGACCCCCAAAGCATCCTTCCAATGTTGAGGGCATGTGGCCTGGTACGGTTCAGGAGGAGGGGTGCTCTCTCGTCCCCCCTCTTTTCCTGCGGCCTGCCAGGTTACGTGCTCGGATAAAGGGTCTGGTATGGATTTTTGGGTGGAACTCCACGCCATTTTTTTTTTAAATTTGGCGTGGAGTTCCCCTTAAAATCTATACCAGACATGAAGGGTCTGGTATGGATATTTAGGGGGAATCCCACGTAATTTTTTTTTTTATTTGACCCGGGGTTCCCCTTAATATCCATACCAGACATGAAGGGCCTGCTAATTGAATTTGGGGGGAACCAAAGCCTCCCTTTTTTAGCCTCTCTCAAAAAGATGATTTTTTAGATCAGCAGCTGCTACTTTAAAATTAGTTTTGTCACTGCAGTTGCATTGCAGTCTCAGATACTGAGAATATGGAATGGAATTTAACAATGGTTGCAAATGAAAACTACAGTATTTGCTCTTAATGTATTACCAGATACAGGTCACTCACTAGAGTGCCCTCTGATGTGATTTCAATTGTGACATCCAGAAAAGTGAATTTCTGCTTATCAAAAGTCATGGTGAAGGTAAGATTGTAGCTGTTGGAATTCATATTGGAGAAGCACTTCTGGAGTAGGAAAACTGGGCCGTCCCATAGAAGAAAAATGTTGTGTATGTACCGAAGCCATAGTAAGATGTGTTTTGAAAAAAGCAGAGAATTCCTCTGAAAGTAAAAAGCAACGTTCCCACTCCACCAGGTACACATTGGCATAGGATGAGGCACAACAAGTCCTCATCACTACACCCTGTACCTGGAGGAAGTGGGAACCATTAAACATGAACATATTGTTTAACAAAATAAATCTCAACAGATCAAGGACAAAAATAAAAAAGCTCCTGAGCGTGGGAGGTGCTTTGTGCAGAGAATTTTCTTAAGACAGTAAGACCCTTTTCATCTGAAATGAAGCAATACAATGCATTCACATTTATTGTGACTAATAGAGTTTGTGGAGAGATTGCAAGACCCTCAATGAATTAAAGAAAATGGGAGGTGTCTTTAACATAGGAAGATAGACTGACAACAAAGGGTCTCAGAAAACTGTTGACCCACTTTCTGGCATTTTCATAAATGTTGGAGTTACTGGAGATGATGGGCCTTCCCGAAGGGTCCACCTAAGATTTGTGGACCTTGGGGAGGGCATAGTATACCGGAATATATGGATGTAAATTGTTAATGAACTCAAAGGTCTGGGTGGAAATAGGCCCCCTGCACAGGCTAGCATTGACAAGGGTATAAAAAAGTGCATTTGAATAATCAATCCTTGCCGGAGAATTTGGCTTGCACCACTCTGAATTATGAAGGATCTTTAGGTAAATGCATTGTAGTCTTGACTATTCATCACTGCTGTGTTTCCTCTCTTGTCTGTTGGCTTGATGACTATGGACCTATCCCCAGCCAGACCTTTAGGAGCTGTATGTTGTGCAGGAGTGAGGTTGGACATAGGGTGAGAGGGTGTTTGCAAGGATTCTATGGCTTTGGTGATACATTGTAAAAAGGCAGCCAAATGATAATTAGAATAAACAGAGGGAAATTTGGGGGATTTTTTCTTTAGATTAGTGGATGCATTAGGATTTGTATCATCTCCTGAGACCATAATATCTGCTAATAGTTGATCAAGATCAAGCCGATCAATGAGATCTCGAGTGTCTTCCTCTTCATAAAGCAGGGTTAGATCACACCCTGCAGGCCCTGCATTCTTTTAACCACTTCAGCTCCGGAAGATTTTACCCCCTTCCTGACCAAAGCACTTTTTGCGATTCGGCCCTGCGTCACTTTAACTGACAATTGTGCGGCTATGCAACGTTATACCAAAATAAAATGTACGTCCTTTTTTCCCCACAAATAGAGCTTTCTTTTTGTAGTATATGATCACCTCTGTGGTTTTTATTTTTTTGTGCTATAAACAAAAAAATAGTGACAATTTTGAAAAAAAAGCTATATTTTTTTACGTTTTCTATAATAAATATCCCCAAAAAATATATAAAAAAAAATGTTGTGTGAAAACAGACAAAACCATTATGAGGTATAAAAAAGGAGAATGGGGAAAACAAAGGCAGAAGAAAGAGGAGAATGGGTTCACATGAGGTGTTCTGAGCCCACAGAGGTAAAGCCCTCCAGGTATAGTCTATAGCTAATAATCTTGTTTAACCAGGGGGGCTTTGTAGTCCTGAGCTTATGTATTTCCTGGGTTTCTTTATGGAGCAAAATTTTATTCCAGTCTCCACCCCTGGAATCGGGTAAATGCTTATCAAGAGCACAGAAGAGGAGTGGTGGAACATAATAGTTGTTAGACATGTGCAATTCGTTTTGGTCCGAATACAAATTAGAATTTTTGGTTATTTGGAGATCTGGATGTATCGTTTTGTTAATTTGTTTTCTAACGAATTCCAACTTTTAAGAATAATTTGAATTCTGATCGGTCAAAAAACGATCAATCTATTTGAATTAGCCCCTTTCCGGGAATGCAGCTTGGCAGTCAGGAAAGATATATATATATATATATAGATACTGTGTATATAGATATATACATATAGATATATACACAGTGCCTTGAAAAAGTTACAAACAACAACGTAAATGTATTTTATTGGGATTTCATGTAATAGACCAATACAAAGTGGCACATAATTGTAAAGTGGAAAGAAAATGATAAATGGTTTTCAATTTTTTTTTACAAATAAATATCTGAAAAATGTGGCGTGCATTTGTATTCAGCCCCCCTGAGTCAATACTTTGTAGAACCACCTTTCACTGCAATTACAGCTGCAAGTCTTTTTGGGGATGTCTCTACCAACTTTGCACATCTAGAAAGTGACATTCTTCTTTGCAAAATAGCTTAAAGAGGTGGTCCACCCGCACAAAAAATATTAAAAGCCGCCATCCTCTGTCAGGGAATCAGGAAGTGAAGCCGCAATGGCTTCACTGTCCGGTTCCCTACTGCGCATGCGCGAGTCGCGCTGCAAGTCTTTATTGGTCCCCATTGTGTCCTGGGAACTGTGTGTTTCCCAAGACACAATGGGGCATCTGTGGATGGGGCGGGCAGCTGCGAATAGGGGCGGGACAGCTGCTGCTAGCTAGTCCCGGAAGTGGGTGCAGATACCTGTATTATACAGGTATCTGCACCCCCTCCCCCCTGAAAGGTGCCAATTGTGGCACCGGAGGGTTTCTTTATGGAGCAAAATTTTATTCCAGTCTCCACCCCTGGAATCGGGTAAATGCTTATCAAGAGCACAGAAGAGGAGTGGTGGAACATAATAGTTGTTAGACATGTGCAATTCGTTTTGGTCCGAATACAAATTAGAATTTTTGGTTATTTGGAGATCTGGATGTATCGTTTTGTTAATTTGTTTTCTAACAAATTCCAACTTTTAAGAATAATTTGAATTCTGATCGGTCAAAAAACGATCAATCTATTTGAATTAGCCCCTTTCCGGGAATGCAGCTTGGCAGTCAGGAAAGATAGATATATATATATATCTAGATACTGTGTATATAGATATATACATATAGATATATACACAGTGCCTTGAAAAAGTTACAAACAACAACGTAAATGTATTTTATTGGGATTTCATGTAATAGACCAATACAAAGTGGCACATAATTGTAAAGTGGAAAGAAAATGATAAATGGTTTTCAATTTTTTTTTTACAAATAAATATCTGAAAAATGTGGCGTGCATTTGTATTCAGCCCCCCTGAGTCAATACTTTGTAGAACCACCTTTCACTGCAATTACAGCTGCAAGTCTTTTTGGGGATGTCTCTACCAACTTTGCACATCTAGAAAGTGACATTCTTCTTTGCAAAATAGCTTAAAGAGGTGGTCCACCCGCACAAAAAATATTAAAAGCCGCCATCCTCTGTCAGGGAATCAGGAAGTGAAGCCGCAATGGCTTCACTGTCCGGTTCCCTACTGCGCATGCGCGAGTCGCGCTGCAAGTCTTTATTGGTCCCCATTGTGTCCTGGGAACTGTGTGTTTCCCAAGACACAATGGGGCATCTGTGGATGGGGCGGGCAGCTGCGAATAGGGGCGGGACAGCTGCTGCTAGCTAGTCCCGGAAGTGGGTGCAGATACCTGTATTATACAGGTATCTGCACCCCCTCCCCCCTGAAAGGTGCCAATTGTGGCACCGGAGGGAGGGAGGAATCCGATAAGTGGAAGTTCCACTTTAGGGTGGAGCTCCGCTTTAAGCTCTGTCAGATTGGATGGAAAGGGTCTGCAAACAGCAATTTTCAAGTCTTGCCACAGATTCTCAATTGGATTTAGGACTGGACAATTCTAGCACATGAATATGCTTTAATCTAAACCATTCCATTGTAGCTCTTGATGTATGTTGAGGGTCTTTGTCCTGCTAGAATGTGAACTTCAGTCTCAAGCCTTTTGCAGACTTTCACGGTGGGAATGGTGTGTTCAGGGTGATGTGCTGTGTCAGAGAAATACCATGCTTCAGCGCCGGGTCCCTAGAGTACGCACACGCGGCAGAGCTGCTCGGCAGCGCACACAGGTATGTGGGGCAGCGGGTGCGCATGCGCGGGTTCACGGAGCTCGGGTATGTGTTCTAGCTCATCCAGCGCGGCTCACGTCTATGCGCGGCTCTGTCAGAAAGCGAGTGCGCATGCGCACTCGTCCGGGTACCCCACCTGACCATTTACCTGGCCTATAAAAGGCCTTCTCCTTTCCTCCACAAATTGCTGGTTTGTTGTCTCTACTTCCTGGCTCCAGTCTCCTGTATCCTGTACCTGCCTGATTACCTGTGCTTGACCTGGACCTCTTCTGACCACCGCTGCTGTTACCTGTGTTTGACCCCTGGCTTGCCTCTTGGATATCCCTCTGCCTGATCATCTGTGCTTGACCCTCGGCCTGCCTTCTGGACATTCTCTTGTTACTTACCTGTGTTTGACCCCTGGCTTGCCTCTTGGATATCCCTCTGCCTGATCATCTGTGCTTGACCCTCGGCCTGCCTTCTGGACATTCTCTTGTTACTTACCTGTGTTTGACCCCCGGATCGCCTCTTGGATATCCTTCTGCCTGATCATCTGTGCTTGACCCTCGGCTTGCCTTCTAGACATTCTCTTGTTACGTACCTGTGTTTGACCCCTGACTCGCCTCTTGGATATCCTTCTGCCTGATCATCTGTGCTTGACCCTCGGCTTGCCTTCTGGACATTCTCTTGTTGCTTACCTGTGTTTGACCCCTGGCTTGCCTTCTGGATACCCTACTGCCTGACTACCTGTGCTTGACCCTCGGCCTGGCTTTCTGGACTTCCTGTTCACGTATGCACCCCAGGATTATCCTCCAGTGTGTGTTCCGGTCCCTCTACAGCCTCTGCCTCATCTTGGTCCTGCCAGGTGTCTACTTCCTGTGCAGCTTCAGCCACATACGGTCTACACCTCCACTGCACACCACCTGCAACCCACCTGCTGGCAACCCGTGCATCTTTGTGCCCGGTGCCGTTCTTCCACATGTTTGCTGTGTCCCCCCACATGGTTTCTCGCAAACTGAAAACATGACTTCTTTTAACAATGGCTTTCTTCTTGGCACTCTTCTATAAAGGCCAGATTTGTGGAGTGCACGACTGATAGTTGTCATGTGAACAGATTATCCCACCTGAGCTGTGGATCTCTGCAGCTCCTTCAGAGTTACCATTGGCCTCTTGGTTGCTTCTCTGATTAATGCTCTCCTTGCCCGGCCTGTCAGGTTTAGGGATGAGCCGAACACCCCCGGGTTCGGTTCGCACCAGAACCTTCGAACGGACCGAAAGTTCGCGCGAATTTTCGAACCCTATACGTTATAATGGACGCGAACGTTCGAAATCAAAAGTGCTAATTACAAAGGCCAATATGCATGTTAATGTCATAAAACAGGTTTGGGGACCCGGGTCCTGCCCCAGGGGACATATATCAATGCAAAAAGAACTTTTAAAAACTAACGTTTTTTCGGGAGCAGTCATTTTAATGATGCATGAAGTGAAAAAAAAAGTGAAATTTTCCTTTAAATATGGTACCTGGGGGGTGTCAAAAGTATGCCTGTGAAGTGGCATGTGTTTCCCGTGTTTAGAACTGTCCTTGCACAAAATGACATTTGTAAAGGAAAAAAAAGAAGCCATTTAAAAACACTTGCGGCTTTAGGTTTGTTCTTAAGTAGAATCTGAACAGGTACATTATGAAGTGTAGCTCCATCCCAAAAAAATCTATTTTTAAGCTTTTTGGAGAACATAGGGAGGGGTTATCACCCCTGTAACATTTGCTGTCTTTGCACATCTGTTCAGAACATGTCACCTCACTTTCCGTCCCAATGACAAATGTTTTTGGAAAAGTGGGGTTTTAATTGAAACAAGGATTGGTGATAAAGTATCAGTAGAGAGGAGATACCTTTTTCCCAAATTAAATCTAACAGGATAGAATTTCCCTTCCTAGGGGTAGATTTCCTCTCACTTCCTGTTTTCTCTTTCCATTTGCAAGTAGGAGTCGTTTGTAAGTTGGATGTTTGAAAGTAGGGGCCTGGCGTATATACTCTGCAGAAATTTGCCCTATTAGATGTTGGTGTAGCCACAAGACTGGTGGGCACAGGAATGGGCCCTGCTGTGAGTTAATAGATCAAGATTTGTAATTGCATGCACCTGTTGAACAGGGCAGAAAAATTGGGGGTGGTGGTGGTGGTGGACGGTGTTGCCACAAGACTGTAAGCTCTCACAGTTACTCTTGGTGGGCGCAGGAATGGGCCCTGCTGTGAGTTATTAGATCAAGATTTGTAATTGCAAGCACCTGATGAACAGGGCAGAAAAATTGGGCCTTTGGCGGTGGTGGTGGACGGTGTTGCCACAAGACTGTAGGCCCTCATAGTTACTCTTGGTGGGCGCAGGAATGGGCCCTGCTGTGAGTTATTAGATCAAGATTTGTAATTGCAAGCACCTGATGAACAGGGCAGAAAAATTGGGCCTTTGGCAGTGGTGGTGGACGGTGTTGCCACAAGACTGTAAGCTCTCACAGTTATTCTTGGTGGGCGCAGGAATGGGCCCTGCTGTGAGTTATTAGATCAAGATTTGTAATTGCAAGCACCTGATGAACAGGGCAGAAAAATTGGGCCTTTGGCGGTGGTGGTGGACGGTGTTGCCACAAGACTGTAGGCCCTCATAGTTACTCTTGGTGGGCGCAGGAATGGGCCCTGCTGTGAACTATTAGATCAAGATTTGTAATTACCCGCCCCTGTTAAACAGGGGCTGAAAAATTGTGCCTTAGGCACTGGTGCTGGTGCCACAACACTGCAACCCCTCACAGATACTGTACTTGGAGCACAGCAGTCACACGTGTTGCGAAGCATTTTTTTAAAAAATTGTAAGTACACGCCCCTGTTAAACAGGGGCTGAAAAATTGTGCCTTAGGCACTGGTGCTGGTGCCACAACACTGCAACCCCTCACAGATACTGTACTTGGAGCACAGCAGTCACACGTGTTGCGAAGCATTTTTTTTAAAAATTGTAAGTACACGCCCCTGTTAAACAGGGGCTGAAAAATTGTGCCTTAGGCACTGGTGCTGGTGCCACAACACTGCAACCCCTCACATATACTGTACTTGGAGCACAGCAGTCACACGTGTTGCGAAGCATTTTTTAAAAAAATTGTAATTACCCGCCCCTGTTAAACAGGGGCTGAAAAATTGTGCCTTAGGCACTGGTGCTGGTGCCACAACACTGCAACCCCTCACAGATACTGTACTTGGAGCACAGCAGTCACACGTGTTGCGAAGCATTTTTTTAAAAAATTGTAAGTACACGCCCCTGTTAAACAGGGGCTGAAAAATTGTGCCTTAGGCACTGGTGCTGGTGCCACAACACTGCAACCCCTCACAGATACTGTACTTGGAGCACAGCAGTCACACGTGTTGCGAAGCATTTTTTTTTTATTAAAAATTGTATGTACACGCCCTGTTAAACAGGGGCTGAAAAATTGTGCCTTAGGCACTGGTGTGGTGGCATGGATCATTGAGGAGGAGGAGGAAGAGGATAGTCAGTGAACATAAGAGGACAGTCACTCAGCATCAGCATAGGCAGTCTTGAAGGGATGTGACATTAAAAATTATTCGGTTATATCCGCCTCAGGTGCCTGGTAGCTGGTGGTGATCCAAGACTGATTCATTTTGATGAAGGTCAGTCGATCAACCGAGGCGGTGGACAGGCGCACCCTATGATCGGTGACAAATCCTCCAGCAGCACTGAATGTGCGTTCGGAAAGAACGCTGGAGGCAGGACAGGCCAGTAGCTCAATTGCATACTGTGCAAGCTCTGGCCAGTGATCCATCCTCAGGACCCAGTAAGCCAGAGGATTTTCGGTGGGAAAGGTGTCCAAGTCTGACCTTGCCCCAAGGTATTCCTGCACCATGTATATCAGACGCTGGCGATGGTTGCTGGAACCGATCATACCTTGGGGCTGCGGACTAAAAAATTGTCTGAAGGCATCGGTCAGACGTCCACCTTCCCCACCGCTCCTTCTGCTACTGACCGAAGCCTCAGCAACTCGTCGCCCAGGACCAGGAGTTTGTAACCTCCCAGTTTCTGGGAACGCGTTGCACAGACCTTTCTGCAAGGCCTCCCTGAGATGTCTCATCCTCTGCTCCCTCTGCGACGGCAAGATAAGGTCCGCAACCTTACCCTTGTACCGCGGATCAAGGAGAGTGGCCAGCCAGTAATGGTCCCTCTCCTTGATCCGAAGAACACGAGGATCCTTCCGCAGGCTTTGCAGGATCAGGGAGGCCATGCAGCGTAGGTTAGCTGAGGCATTCGGTCCGGAGTCTTCTGGGTCACTGAGGATGACATGATCGCCAGCCACCTCCTCCCAGCCACGTACAAGTCCACTGGTTTGTTGGGACTGTACATCATCCCTAAAAGACTGCTGCTGCTGATGCTGAGTGCCAGGCTCCACCTCCATGCTCACACAATCCTCCTCCTCCTCCTCCTCCTCCTCCTCCTCCTCCTCATCCTCTTCCTGTGTGATGGGTGGGACAGAAGGAACACTGTCCGGATAAAGGGGACCTTGAGAGGCAAGGAAGTCCTCCTCTTCCTGCCTCTGTTCTGCCTCAAGTGCCCTGTCCATTATCCCACGCAGCGTATGCTCCAACAGGTGGACAAGAGGGACAGTGTCACTGATGCATGCACTGTCACTGCTCACCATCCTCGTGGCCTCCTCAAATGGTGAGAGGACAGTGCATGCATCCCTGATCATGCTCCACTGACGTGGGGAAAAAAAACAAGCTCCCCTGACCCTGTCCTGGTGCCGTAGTCGCAAAGGTACTCATTGATGGCCCTCTGCTGCGTGTGCAGTCGCTGCAGCATGGCCAACGTTGAGTTCCACCTGGTGGGCATGTCACATATTAGGCTGTTCTTGGGCAGGTTCAGCTCCTTTTGCAGCTCAGTCAGCCGAGCACTGGCATTATAAGATCGGCGGAAATGCACACAGACTTTCCTGGCCTGCCTCAGGACATCCTGTAAGCCTGGGAACCTGCCCAAGAACCGCTGCACCACCAGGTTGAGGACGTGAGCCATGCAGGGCACATGGGTGAGCTGCCCCTGTCGCAGGGCGGAGAGGAGGTTGGTGCCATTGTCAGAAACGACCATTCCTGGCTTAAGCTGACGTGGCGTCAACCACCTCTCGGCCTGCCCCTGCAGAGCTGCCAGAACCTCTGGCCCAGTGTGGCTCCTGTCCCCCAAACACACCAGCGCAAGCACGGCATGGCATCTTTTTGCCTGCGTACTTGCGTAGCCCCTTGTACGCCTACGGAGCACCGCTGGTTAAAAGGACAGAGCACTGGAGGAAAGAGAAAAGGAGGGGGTGGAGGAGAGAGGTGTGTCACAACCAGTAGCAGTAGTAGCGTTTTGGAGGCGTGGTGGCGGAACAACCTCCAACACTACTGCACCTTGTCCTGCATCCCTCCCAGCTGCCAATAGAGTGACCCAATGGGCCGTGAAAGAAAGGTACCGTCCCTGTCCATGCCTGCTGGACCATGAGTCAGCGGTAATATGCACCTTACCGCTGACCGCCCTGTCCAGCGAGGCATGGACATTGCCTTCCACATGCCGGTAGAGAGACGGAATCGCCTTCCGTGAGAAAAAGTGGCGTTTGGGAACCTGCCACTGAGGAACCGCACATTGAACAAACTCACGGAAGGGGGCCGAGTCTACCAACTGAAAAGGCAGCAGCTGAAGTGCTAGCAATTTAGCCAAGCTAGCATTCAACCGCTGGGCATGTGGATGGCTGGGAGTGTACTTCTTTCTACGGTCCAGCAGCTGGGGCAGGGAAATTTGCCTGCTGCAATCGGACGTCGGTGTACTGCAAGTACTTGGTTGTGACACACCTAATTCTACACCTTCAGTCCTCTCAGAGCAGCTTTCAGAGAGCACTGAAGGTGTAGTGGGGATGGAGATCCCAGCTGATGAGGAGCAAGGAGAGGTCCGCTTAGTTCTTTGGTGTGGGTCTTTTATGTGTGCCTGCCAACGAGCTGCATGGCAGGTCGACATATGTCTGGTCATGCTTGTGGTGCCCAAGCGGCTGATGTTTTGGCCACGCGAGATACGCTTGAGACAAATATTGCAAATAGCAGTGGTGCGATCTGATGCACTCGTCTCAAAAAAGGCCCACACCAAAGAACTTTTCTGATAACGTGCAGAGGCAGCGCCCTGCACAGGCGGAGCTCTGCGGTGTTGCACAGTTGCTGTGCTGGCCTCTACCTGGCCTCCAGGGGGCATCCTGCCTCGTTGGACATGTGACGCCGCATCCTCCTCCTCCTCGTCCTCCTCCTCATCCTCTCTCCCTTCAGGCACCCACGTGGAGTCAGTGACCTCATCATCCCCTCCTCTTCACCACTAGAGCAAACCTGGCAGTAAGCTGCAGCTGGTGGAACAGTACTGCCAGATTCCTCAAGCTGGGTATCATCATCCGAGCCTTCGAATCGTTGGGCATCTCCTGGAGCATGTACCCAACACTGTGCTCAAAGAGTTCGGGGGACTCCTCAGGAGGACATGGTGGGTCTAGGGAAGGGGTGGCTGATGATGCCATTGAGTACGCGTTGGCAGCTGCTCTGCCAGTACCCTGAGCCTGGGTGAGAGAGGATGAGGAGGATGAGGAGGGCTTGGTCATCCATTCTACCAAGCCTTCAGCATGATGCGGCTCCACATGTCCAGCTGCCGAAAACAAAGACGCGCGTGTCCCATGGCCACGTGCTGATGACGATGCACGGCCACGGCCACGTCCACTAGAAACAGAGCCTGCCTGCCCTGTGTTCTTGGCTCTGCACGCTCTGCCTCCCCTTGGCGGTCTTCCAGTCATTGTAGTCGGTAGTCCTGTGGGTGCTGCTGAGAAGAATATATAGGAGCTCTGTGTGATGCCACTAACACACTAGAAGTCCTATGGGTGCTTCTGCAAAGAAAATATAGGAGCTCTGTGTGATGCCACTAACACACTAGAAGTCCTGTGGGTGCTTCTGCAAAGAAAATATAGGAGCTCTGTGTGATGTCACTAACACACTAGAAGTCCTGTGGGTGCTGCTGAGAAGAATATATAGGAGCTCTGTGTGATGCCACTAACACACTAGAAGTCCTATGGGTGCTTCTGCAAAGAAAATATAGGAGCTCTGTGTGATGCCACTAACACACTAGAAGTCCTGTGGGTGCTGCTGAGAAGAATATATAGGAGCTCTGTGTGATGCCACTAACACACTAGAAGTCCTATGGGTGCTTCTGCAAAGAAAATATAGGAGCTCTGTGTGATGCCACTAACACACTAGAAGTCCTGTGGGTGCTGCTGAGAAGAATATATAGGAGCTCTGTGTGATGCCACTAACACACTAGAAGTCCTATGGGTGCTTCTGCAAAGAAAATATAGGAGCTCTGTGTGATGCCACTAACACACTAGAAGTCCTGTGGGTGCTGCTGAGAAGAATATATAGGAGCTCTGTGTGATGCCACTAACACACTAGAAGTCCTATGGGTGCTTCTGCAAAGAAAATATAGGAGCTCTGTGTGATGCCACTAACACACTAGAAGTCTGTGGGTGCTGCTGAGAAGAAAATATAGGAGCTCTGTGTGATGCCACTAACACACTAGAAGTCCTATGGGTGCTTCTGCAAAGAAAATATAGGAGCTCTGTGTGATGCCACTAACACACTAGAAGTCTTGTGGGTGCTGCTGAGAAAATATATAGGAGCTCTGTGTGATGCCACTAACACACTAGAAGTCCTATGGGTGCTTCTGCAAAGAAAATATAGGAGCTCTGTGTGATGCCACTAACACACTAGAAGTCCTGTGGGTGCTGTGAGAAGAAAATATAGGAGCTCTGTGTGATGCCACTAAACACACTAGAAGTCCTATGGGTGCTTCTGCAAAGAAAATATAGGAGCTCTGTGTGTGCCACTAACACACTAGAAGTCTGTGGGTGCTGCTGAGAAGATAGGAGCTCTGTGTGATGACTAACACACTAGAAGTCCTATGGGTGCTTCTGCAAAGAAAATAGAGGATCTCTGTGTGATGGGACTAACACACTTCAAGTCCTATAGGTGCTTCTGGGAACAAAATATATGATCTCTGTGTGATGGGACTAACACACTTCAAGTCCTATAGGTGCTTCTGGGAAGAAAATATAGGTCTGTGTGATGGGACTAACACACTTCAAGTCCTATAGGTGCTTCTGGGAACAAAATATATGATCTCTGTGTGATGGGACTAACACACTTCAAGTCCTATAGGTGCTTCTGGGAACAAAATATATGATCTCTGTGTGATGGGACTAACACACTTCAAGTCCTTTAGGTGCTTCTGGGAAGAAAATATAGGTCTGTGTGATGGGACTAACACACTTCAAGTCCTATAGGTGCTTCTGGGAACAAAATATATGATCTCTGTGTGATGGGACTAACACACTTCAAGTCCTATAGGTGCTTCTGGGAAGAAAATATAGGTCTGTGTGATGGGACTAACACACTTCAAGTCCTATAGGTGCTTCTGGGAACAAAATATAGGTCTGTGTGATGGGACTAACACACTTCAAGTCCTATAGGTGCTTCTGGGAAGAAAATATAGGTCTGTGTGATGGGACTAACACACTTCAAGTCCTATAGGTGCTTCTGGGAACAAAATATATGATCTCTGTGTGATGGGACTAACACACTTCAAGTCCTATAGGTGCTTCTGGGAACAAAATATAGGTCTGTGTGATGGGACTAACACACTTCAAGTCCTATAGGTGCTTCTGGGAAGAAAATATAGGTCTGTGTGATGGGACTAACACACTTCAAGTCCTATAGGTGCTTCTGGGAACAAAATATAGGTCTGTGTGATGATGGGACTAACACACTTCAAGTCTATAGGTGCTTCTGGGAACAAAATATATGATCTCTGTGTGATGGGACTAACACACTTCAAGTCCTATAGGTGCTTCTGGGAAGAAAATATAGGTCTGTGTGATGGGACTAACACACTTCAAGTCCTATAGGTGCTTCTGGGAACAAAATATATGATCTCTGTGTGATGGGACTAACACACTTCAAGTCTATGGGTGCTTCTGGGAAGAAAATATAGGTCTGTGTGATGGGACTAACACACTTCAAGTCCTATAGGTGCTTCTGGGAACAAAATATAGGATCTCTGTGTGATGGGACTAACACACTTCAAGTCCTATAGGTGCTTCTGGGAAGAAAATATATATCTGTGTGATGGGACTAACACACTTCAAGTCCTATAGGTGCTTCTGGGAAGAAAATATAGGTCTGTGTGATGGGACTAACACACTTCAAGTCCTATAGGTGCTTTGGGAACAAAATATATGATCTCTGTGTGATGGGACTAACACACTTCAAGTCCTATAGGTGCTTCTGGGAAGAAAATATAGGTCTGTGTGATGGGACTAACACACTTCAAGTCCTATAGGTGCTTCTGGGAACAAAATATATGATCTCTGTGTGATGGGACTAACACACTTCAAGTCCTATAGGTGCTTCTGGGAAGAAAATATAGGTCTGTGTGATGGGACTAACACACTTCAAGTCCTATAGGTGCTTCTGGGAACAAAATATATGATCTCTGTGTGATGGGACTAACACACTTCAAGTCCTATAGGTGCTTCTGGGAAGAAAATATAGGTCTGTGTGATGGGACTAACACACATCAAGTCCTATAGGTGCTTCTGGGAACAAAATATATGATCTCTGTGTGATGGGGACTAACACACTTCAAGTCCTATAGGTGCTTCTGGGAAGAAAATATAGGTCTGTGTGATGGGACTAACACACTTCAAGTCCTATAGGTGCTTCTGGGAAGAAAATATAGGTCTCTGTGTGATGGGACTAACACACTTCAAGTCCTATAGGTGCTTCTGGGAAGAAAATATAGGTCTGTGTGATGGGACTAACACACTTCAAGTCCTATAGGTGCTTCTGGGAACAAAAATATAGGATCTCTGTGTGATGGGACTAACACACTTCAAGTCCTATAGGTGCTTCTGGGAACAAAATATATGATCTCTGTGTGATGGGACTAACACACTTCAAGTCCTATAGGTGCTTCTGGGAACAAAATATAGGTCTGTGTGATGGGACTAACACACTTCAAGTACTATAGGTGCTTCTGGGAAGAAAATATAGGTCTGTGTGATGGGACTAACACACACTTCAAGTCCTATAGGTGCTTCTGGGAACAAAATATATGATCTCTGTGTGATGGGACTAACACACTTCAAGTCCTATAGGTGCTTCTGGGAAGAAAATATAGGTCTGTGTGATGGGACTAACACACTTCAAGTCCTATAGGTGCTTCTGGGAATAAAATATATGATCTCTGTGTGATGGGACTAACACACTTCAAGTCCTATAGGTGCTTCTGGGAAGAAAATATAGGTCTGTGTGATGGGGGACTAACACACTTCAAGTCCTATAGGTGCTTCTGGGAACAAAATATATGATCTCTGTGTGATGGGACTAACACACTACAAGTCCTATAGGTGCTTCTGGGAAGAAAATATAGGTCTGTGTGATGGGACTAACACACTTCAAGTCCTATAGGTGCTTCTGGGAACAAAATATATGATCTCTGTGTGATGGGACTAACACACTTCAAGTCCTATAGGTGCTTCTGGGAAGAAAATATAGCTCTGTGTGATGGGACTAACACACTTCAAGTCCTATAGGTGCTTCTGGGAACAAAATATAGGAGCTCTGCTGCCTGCCACGAACACACTACAAGTCCTATAGGTGCTTCTGGGAACAAAATATAGGAGCTCTGCCTGCCTGCCGACGAACACACTACAAGTCCTATAGGTGCTTCTGGGAACAAAATATAGGAGCTCTGCCTGCCTGCCACGAACACACTACAAGTCCTATAGGTGCTTCTGGGAACAAAATACAGGAGCTCTGTTTGCTGCCAGTGCCTGCCTGCCACGAACACACTACAAGCCCCTCTTTCTAAATCAATCTTTCTAAATTAATCTATCTAACTCAATCTCTCTAAGTAAATCTCTCTAACTAAATCCAGCAGAGTGACACAGAACGATCCTGCTCTATCTACGCCGGAACAGCATGTGACCGGCGCAGACGGCGTGGCGGCCTTTTATAAGAGGGGGCGTGTACTAAAGCCCCTGAGCTGTAATTGGCTACAGGCGTCCTGCCTGTAGCCAATTATGGCTCTTCGAGTTTCCGGCGCTGTGATTGGCCAAGCATGCGGGGTCACAGTGCATGCTTGGCCAATCATCAGCCAGCAATGCACTGCGCCGGCCGCGCCGGCCGCAATGCATTGCGGGGCCGCTCGCATCACACGAACGTGATGCGAGCGGCCAAAATAGTTCTGGGCTCGCCGAGCGAGCGAACACCCGGTGCTCGATGCGAACATGGGTTCGCATCGAGCACCGGGCCCATCCCTA